>JAWDEX010000012.1:4919443-4959248 GCA_035221805.1 Trichilia hirta
GGATGGTGAATCGGATACAGAAACATCGGCTCCAAGGAGATCCAAGGGAATGGGTTACTTGACCATTGGCGTTTACTCTTCTTCTGTCGATGTTGCACGTGGTTCTTCATCGGTTTCAGGGATAGAGCAAGAACAAGAAGAGGGAGCCATGTGTTTGATGATGTTGTCTAGGGATTCTTCTGGTTGTAAGAAAGGCCTGAATTCGTTTGCTGATTCTTCTGATAATAACTCGGTGGTTTTAGAGGCTAAGTCTTCGTCGATTGAAATGAAAGGTAGTGCTAAGAATGGTACGAATTGTGTCTCTAATGGTTATGAGTTTGTGGAAATGAAGAAAGCTAAAGACGGGAAGTTAAAATCTACTGAAATTGTTGTTTCTGACAATTCTGATTCTGGGTATTTTAGGAATGGACCTAAGAAGGCTGAATCAGGTGCTTCTGTTGATGGATTTATTAGGACTGGTAAATTTAAAAAGTCTCGTGTGGAATATGAATCTGGATTTGAGTTCTTCGATGCAAGATTAGAGAAAAGCGCAAGCAACAGAGCTGAATGTGGAAAGGATTTCTGCAAGGAAGAAGATTTTGCTCAAGTAGATAGAGCTTCAACGAAGTACTCTTCAAGAAAGAGAGCTAAGAATGATTTATCAAGTCCAAAATTTTTCTGCACCAGTGCTCAGAAGAGAAACGAGTTCGAATGTTCGACGTGTAACAAGGTTTTCCACTCTCATCGATCTCTTTGGGGACACACAGCCAGCCATAGTAAGACAAACGGCTGCTGTGAATCGATAAATGAAAGCATAGGAAACAGCATAAAGACCGACTCTTTTCCGGTTCAATTGCCTAATACTAAAGTTAACAAGTCTGGCAATGGCAAGAAACCAACTGAACACCATTATTCTGGCAGTGTCGAGAAAAAATTGGGTTCCAAGAAAAGCGAGGGACATGAATGCCCATTCTGCTTCAGGGTTTTCAAGTCAGGCCAAGCTTTATGTGGTCGCAAGAGGTTCCATTTTGTTGGGGGAAGCGAAGATAAAACGGTGGTAGTTAAGCAAGAGCTAGATGAGACGCCGGGTCTAATTGATCTTAATCTTCCCGCTCCTGGTGAGGAAGAAGCAGTTGGAGATGCAGAGTTTGCAGGGCAAAGGTAGGTTGAGAGCAGCGAAAGCATGGATTGTTAGCGAATTTTTGATCTGTAACTCAGAAATTTTTTAGCATAGTTTCATCAAGACGCAAGAAATCTTGAGTGTACAGCTTGATGAATGCTTTTTGCGTTTTCCTTTTGCTTCAGATTGACGGATAACTTACAGAGGTAAATGTTCTATTTGTTGCTTATATATGCATTGTAAGAAATCTTTAGAATGCAATGATTAGTTTCATTTTGAAACATGATATGATTTTTGTTTTTCTGCTGCATCTTGCATTTTCCATGAGAAATATCAAGCTCAGATAATATGCTATTCTGATTTCATTTACACAATTAGCTTAACCTATGAAGTCAATGAGCCCAATTTGTCTCTGTCAGTTATGGTCACTTGGGAAGAAAAATGAACTCACAATTATAAATGAACTTTTGTAATAATTTAGACTTTAGTCTTTCAAACAAGTAATCAAGATTTGTCCCTAAATTATGATAAAACTTGAATGGATTTCACTGTTTCAAGTGTGTTTTTTCTCCTAAAAGAATCTGGGACCACCTTTGTTTACGGGCAAACACTAAAAAGAGGCGCCAGTTTAGGTTCAGGAGAGAAGCTTCCCTTTACAATTTTCATGCCCAACACTATTTTACAATCTATTCTTTTAAGCTAAAAATAAAGCTATTCAAATAATAGCTAATAGGTCTTAAATATGGACAATTCGCTTTCAATCTGAGTTTTTACTGTAGTAAATAAAAACCAGAGAATTCCAATTCTTTAAATATTCATATATCTTGTAAATATTTTGGCAAATAGTCCTATCACAAGAGCAATGTAAGAGATGGAATTTCGACACATCCTTCCATGTGCGGTGTTAGGTACATCTTCCTTTAAGTGTATGAGGTATCACACTCTTTTACGAGAGCAATGTAGGAGACAGAATCACAACACAACCTTCTATCGTGACGGTGTTTAAGTACTTCTTCCCTTCTATGCATAAAGCATCACTCTCGTAATGCACTACACCCTATCACAGGAGCAATATAAGAGAGAAAATTATAACACACTCTCCTATTTCGATGGTGTTGATAACATCTTAACAGATATTAGCCTCACGATTTTATATTTGGAACTTCAGACTCAAAATGCTTCTTTTAAAAGAAGAGGTACCGCCTTATATATATATGGAATCACAACAATATAAATACTCTTCCTTGAAGTCGCATATTTATTTATTTACTCTTGAATAAATCCATCTGCTAATGTTTAATGCAACCATCGTTTCCAGTACGTCCCTTGTTTGCACAACAGACTTCACATGGCCCAATTATTGTCACATTCTTCTATACCTTAGAATAATCCAACAATGAAGAAATACCAAAAAGAAACAAATCTCAAAAGAGTTTAGTAGTAGTAGTAGTAGTTCCATTTTCTTTATGAAATAAGTCAAGAATTGAAATGAAATGAAAATATATGGAGTAGTTGGGAATACACTCTTAAGATCCAAGTCATGATAGGGTATGTGTCACATTATTGTGGAATCAAAAAAATTGAAGGCACTTTTCACTGTTCAAGAAAAATTATCACTCGACTCAAAAGTGGTTGTGTACTCACCTGCCATTGAGCAAAAGATATAATCATATTTTATGCCATTGCTGTAAATATTATTGCCTTCTTTCCATTTTTAGAGAGTGGTAGAATTTTAGTTCCATATTTATTCTGAACACTAACGTCCTTTATGTTTGTTGCTTATTGTATTTTATTGTAATCCATTTGAGCGTGTGTTAGGGAGAGCAAGAAAGAGATGGGATTTAGGCCAATTCGCATCACATCAAATTTTATTTAGTTTTAAAGAAAGCCGCAAGTAGAGTATTAAAATATAGAGGAAGCAAATAAACAAGATTTTTCCAATGGGTCAGCATTGACCTAGTAATGTTCAGTCACATTTACTTGCTTGCTTGGGGATTGGAATGGTTAAAAAAAGGAAGTGAAGCCAGCTCAATTTGTATTTCTAATGGGCCCTCTTAGGGCTTTTGCCCATTTCATCTATTACTGAATTTGCTTGTGCTTTGTGTTTTACAATGATTGTACAAATCGTCGGAGTAGCGAGATTTTTACTTGTTTGTCATATGTTATAAAAGGCATTCATTTTCTTAAGTATGATGCAACTTCAAGAGTGGAGAATTTAAAGGAGATATACTGGAAATCCATCATTGTAAATATCATTTTTTTTGAATTTATAGAAAAATTATCAAACTTAATAATTATAACCGTAAATATGTATGTATAGGTTACATTATGGTTAGATGGGTTTTGGTTTTTTAGTTATGAAATATTTTTAAATAAATAAAAAAATTTAATTGATATGATTTATATGCAAGACTTGGCTTAGCAAATAAAAGAATCTGAAAAATATAAACAAGAAAGACAAAATAACAATGTTTTGTAATATCCTGTTCGACCTATGAGTAGGCCAGGCTACGGTTTTCGATTGGGCTTGAATTGAAGCCTATTAATTTCAAAAGCAAATCTGAAAAAATTTCAAATGATTATCAACTGAGTGATGGCCCACTTCAGTTTACATTCTATATAATAAATAAATATATTTAAATCATACAAAAGAAAAATAAAGTACACAAAATAGTTTTTTAACTTAAAATAAATTCATAAGAAAGAAATCCTAATTCTTACTCAATTATTGGTTTCAAAGAACTAACTAGTTGGAAAAAAAAATAAAAAAAAAAAAAAAAGAAAGAAAGAGCAATGACATAGTATTAGTCCTCACAAAGTTTTTGGGTAATTTGAGAGAGAGAGAGACACACACACACACACACGCGCGTCAAGCACAATGAAAATCCTCCCTTTGTAATCATTAAACTTTCTGAAACTACTATTGATAGATCGTCTAAATGGAATAGATAGTTGCTATAATCGGCAAATATTTTGGTGGTATGCGTCAATTGGGTGGCCCAGCAAATTTCCAATCTAAACATGGCACGAGCAATACAATTGCTTTTTAAGTTGTTGATAGATGGATGGCTTTCATTTGCCGCTTTCTCTGAGAATTAAAAATGGGCCCTCGTAACCTGTTTGCTTTGATTTGATCTGATGGTTCAGAGGCTCGTGCCGGTGAAACCTAATATCTTGTCACAATCAAATGGAATCGGTAGAAATGAAGATGACAAGCTAATGGGCTTCAATGTTGTGCTTTTACACATGACTTGTTGGCCCACTAATAAGGTGCCTTTGCCTAACACCGCGAATTGTTGCTTCAATCAAACATGCGCCGGCGCATCATATTGGGAGCACCGTTGTGAAATTCAAAATGCTCGACAAAAATATTAGAAGATTTTGAATTTAAGATTTTGAAATAGCAAGTATTTAGATTTGGGTGTCAAGTCTTGGAGCCAAACGTTTAATTCTTGTCTTCAAACTCAACAAGAAATAGTACTTGACCGAAGTTTTTACAAATATAATATTATAGACAAATTGTCAATAAAAGGAAAAATTATAAAGTATTATCATAATATATATTTATTAAACTATTATACTAGTTTTATAATCGAAACACTTCATCTAATATTAAAAAAAACTTTATAATTAATAGATAATATTAAGTGTTGATGCTTAAATTTTGATCAAGAATTTATTTACATTTTTACAACTAGAATTTGGGTCGATAAATACAAATTATTCTAATTGATATGTGAATATTCTTTTAATTTTCAAAATCGTTTGCATAAACATTCAAAGACTCGTTGTAAACCTCAACATTGGTTTTAATCATTAAGACATAGTTGATCAAAAATTGCTAGTTGCGTTACCTGCAAAATGAACAATAGCCATGAGAGATGGTGAAAGTTGCCGGTGATAACCCTATGACAGTCAGAGGTATTTATTAAGGAGAAACTCCTAAAATGGGAATATTTTGACAAGATAACAGTAAAAGAAAAAATTACCCGTAATTATGATTCTTCTTATATATAAGAGATATTTTTACAAAATGACATTTTTTTTGTTGAGGATTGTCTTTATATTTTTTATCATATCACTTGTAAGTTCCTCCTTGTATTTTGGGGAAGAGTAAGATTTTCTTGTCTTCCACTCAAAGTATTGTTTGTTTCTTACGTGGCATGCAATAGAGCAAGATATTAATGCACGTCATCTCCTGTAAAAATCTTTTGTCATTGTTGCTGGTTCAAAAGTGAGGTGACGTCTACTGGAGGTGATTAGGGAGTCTGGAGTCGGATAATCATATGGAGTGGCTCAACTTTGCTTGGCCCCTTGTACATAATACATTTCTGACTTCAACAGATATGCGGTCCTTTTGTGACCAAACAAAAATATATCTGTGATAGACTCATCTTTATGGAATTTTTTATTTTATTTTGACGAGGCCAGTCTCGCATCATGGATAGGGGAGAAGAGAATATATGAAATATATTAGGTATACAAACTATTTGATATAAAGAAAAATACTATAAAGCTAAGCTCTTTATGAATCCTAAATCACTGCTAAGCTCTTTATGAATCCTAAATCACTTAATCATGCAATTTTTATTTTTTTTTTTTCACTTCGTTACGAGTTAATGATGAAATTTCCCTAAATTTACTGCCAAAATTAAAAATAAGCAACCCAACTAATGTTTTTTTAATATAATAATATTAAACACCTTAACTTGTATTTAATATTCAATATCTAAATGATTTGATCGATGAAATGTCAATTTCATTGCTATTACTTAATTTATATTAGTTGGAAAGTTATAAAAGAAGAATTATTTTAAATAAATAATAATTGGTTATTGGTTACATTTTATTCATGAAATATTTTTAATAGACAAAAAAAATTGTATTAGGTAATATAGCTACTTGATTTAATTACTTTATATTTATGTCAAAATTGAAAAATTATAGGAGTCGAATTTTTAGTATTTTTTTATTTATTATTTGTGTCGATTATTTACACAGAACACCGTCATTTATTTTGATAAAAAATTAAAAGAAACTTAAAAAATGAAAGAATAAATAAATATAAAAATAAAAATAACTTTTAAAAAGAACGAACTAAACAAGACAGGGGATATTTAGCGAAGACCCTTTTCCTTTTCTTTTGACGGAAAAAAAAATAGAATTTAAATAAAATCGAAAAAATTGTATAAAATTTTTATATAAATTAATATGACAATTATCATGTGATATACATAATTTATACATTTTATCCGCATTAATTTTCTTTTGTCATAATGAAAAGATAAAACATATAATAATAATAATAATAGTAATAATAATAATAATATAAGTTTATTACCCAATTTGTATAATAATTACTTAGGACTACTCATTTTAGATAGCAAAAAATCCTTTTAAAATCTTTTAGTTTTAATGAGATAGATGCTAAGATTGGCATAAAACTCTTTCTCATAATAAGCAACTTGTGTATTAAGGTTAAAAAGAGCTCACATTAAGTATTATAAGAGTGTTCGCATATTGGTAAAACATCGTAAGAATGACATGCAACTTGCAATGCAACAATCACTTACCTAATACCCTAACTGCCACCGATAAATGGACGATGGCGATGAGATGGACCTATGATCAACTCCCGAACATAGCGCCGAATAAGTCGGCGCTTTTTCAGTGATCTCCATGCCGCGAAGGCTTTGCAGTCGGCTAGTGGCTAGTGATTGAGCGAGCCACAGTTCGAATATGACACGTGTGCTGCAGCTACATTGTTTTCGTCAATTTGAAAACTGCACCACATGTAGAAAGATAATGGCATCATTATTTTCACGCGCGTGCCCCCATTAATTTTGACTGAGACATCTCTCTCTCTTTCATTGACGCTTTTGAGTTTTGTCTTTCTTTCTCCCTGCCAGGCCCGCCTGACATTGCAGACTGAGTCCTCAGCCGGCCTCTGAAATGGCCTGACTTCCTTAGTCTCTCCTCCTTATATTGCATGGTAAAAGACAAAACACTGCGTTACATGCACATGGTAGGTTGGTTTGTTTTTTTTCATCGACTTCACATCGAACATGAGCCCATATCTGTTTGTGGAAATTTTCAGTGAAACCCACACTGGTTTCGTTTAGGTTTCTTAGTACAATATATAGGTTTACAAACTCAATTAAAATTTTTTCTTTAAAATCTAAGGGATAGATCTGTAATAATGTTTAATTTGAGAGATTTATACGTACATTTATCTTTCCCCACTTTTGGCAATTAGTGCGAAATATTTTTTGTCCACTGGAGTCTAGTGCCCCATCACCACATCTCCAACTCCAAGCAATTTGATTCTTCGTCGACTGTTTTATTAGTATAAACATGGCTTTTAGATCCTTAATTTCATGAATCACGAAAGTAATAAACCCAACAGTTTATCTTTAATTGTTGCGGTAATTAACCCTTTTTTGATGAGGAGGACAAAAATGCGTGGCAAAGTCACACTACGGCAATAGCATGCAATGATAGCGTAGCCCTAAAGAAAAAATGAAAGGTTAAAAGTAATGTCTCCTGTTAAAAGAAAAGAGGTGAAAAGGGGATGGAAAAAGTAATGTCTGCTGACTGGAATGAGCCTGAAGCAACATTGAAATCCCCGCAACTGAGATAAGAAATAGTGGCCCCTCATAGCTCATCTACTAGCTCGTCTTTCCCTATCGATTGTTATATTACACTATAATTAAAGAGAACGCAATTTTACAACCACGTATTAAACCATGAAGAACAACTCCTACAGAGAGCGAAAGGCCATCCAACAACCTATAAAGCAGTTCATAATAGATTTGAGGTCTAAGTAATTCTCTTTCTCATACATCAGACGAATCAGAAGATTGCTTTCGATCATACAGGACAGTAATTCTAACCTAGTTATCTAAATTTAATCAACCCCGTTAGCTACGATTTAAAACCTCTAAATCATTGTCGGTGCAGCGGCAGCCATAAATATATACGTTCGATATTTACTTAGTTGTATATCTGATATCTCATCATCAGTGAATATAAGCTTGCTATACATGTCTGCCAATCTGAAAAACGCAATATGATATGAAAGAGAAATAAGGGATTGTCTTCAGGGCCACTCACAATCGACTGTTTTAATTGCTTCATGGTCTGTAATCCTTATATTTATGAGTAATTAAGATGAATATTTGTCTTTGCTCTACAACACCAATTGCATGCCCTGCACATCAGGAAAGATTAGTTTAATCAGACTTACATTTTTCTTTCCCGACGAAATATTACTGGGTACAAAAGTTCCTGATGTGCAGATGTAGAATAGCTGGGTACAAAAGCCACAACACAGTTGCTGGAAAGAATTGCAAACATATACTCAAAATTACGACCGAAAGTTATGAACACAAAATTTTGAATGAAAAAGAGACAGCCCGTATCAAACGCAAGATAATTAAGTATATGAATGATCAGATTCCACACCTCAGCTACGCTTGGTTCCAAATAGACGGCGCGTGGGTTATGCACTGTTAAGTCCTGCGCCAGCAACTAAATACATGTTTTGTTTCATTTTTCTTCCTTCTGTAAAGAGATGGTCTGTAATTGTTACTTTGTTTCGTCATCCTATGACCAAAATTCTTTATTGTCCTCTCCTGCAGTGATCATATTCTGGACTAATTAATATAACATATTTCTTTTTCTTACTCGCTCAACTGCAAAACCAAAACTTTCTTCTCTTCAACTCTTGTGTGAGTGACATTTGATTTCAAAATATATACTATAACTACAAAAGACTTTACCAACTAGTTAATTAATTGGTACCCACAACATGAGAACTAGAATAGTTGAGAGTCTGACAAAGTTTAGTCACCGAAATCGTTGTCTTTTAACTTATTTTAGATAAGATTAAAGAATTAAGTTATATTTTCCCCAAAGGCATGACTAAGTACAAATGAGCATTTTATGCATTGATCTTAAAGTAACTGTAGCCAATTTGCCTTTAAATTTTACTCGGGAAAATTAAGAATAAAAACGTAACAACAAAAAAAAAAAGTTATTGAAAATACATCAAATCTTGTAAGTTACTTGTAATTAAGCGAGTTTGCAACACCACAATCTTTGTAAAGAACTTGAAACCAGTTTGTCATGGAACTAGTTTGAGTGTCTCCCTCCAACAACTAGCCCTCCTAAAATAAAGAAGAAGGTATTAAAGAATTGTTACAAGAAAGACAAAAGATAAAAAGGAGCGAGAGACTGGAAAAGGGAAAGACTCTAATAAAAGCAACAAATGTGCAAAAAAATCTGTGTGATTCTCATTTACTAACCTTAACTAATAAATTTACCCACAACGAACTAATAATACATGTGTTGAATATCTGGATCCTAATTTAGTCCCGGAAGAAGCAGTACAGGAAATTTAGGTTGAACTTTAACAATACATTTTTCTGTTAAGAGCGAGGGCAGCTATTACGTTATTTAAGAATATTCTAGAAATATTTAAAAATAATTGCTAACTATCACAATTGCCCAAAAATGCTTTTTAAAATGCTTGACCGAACGTAATAAAGTGGAGAAAATCAAGAGAAGTCAGCAAGATCTAAATCTTAAACTATGGTAGAGGATAAGTTTACACCCAATGGGAACTAAGAATCTTTTGTAATGATGTTTTGCAACGAGTAAACAAGTCCACAGCAATTTGGTTCCTCATGAGTCAAGTCATTGTCTAAAGCAAATAATGGCTCTTTAAGATTTCTACGCCTAGTGGAAACCATCACAAATTTGTGTAAGTGGGTTTATCGGTCAAAGTCCTGGTCTTGATTTTAGATTATTCACACTAATTCCACGGGCACTATCAACTTCAAAACATAAGTTTTATATATAATGTAAAAACTAAAAATTTCAACTTCTTAAGTAAAATAAAGCTTACCACTTCTTTGTGTCTTATTTATTACGCATTTCTGGAGGCACAATATCCCCAAGTAATCCTTCATCGGTAGGCAGCGAAGGGGTTGAGTCCGGCAACATACGTGGTTGAGAATCTGTTGGTTCAACTGGAAATTCTTGATGGGACTGTGAACTACTAGGAGTTTCATGGGGCATCTGCAGTGCGGGATCATAATAGGGCGGGACTGCATGAGTCAAACGGCCAGCAAGAGCAGCTTCATGATGGATGAATCCACCTCGTGGGAATCCAACTGTATGATGGCAGTGTTGACCTTCATACGTAGTAATTACAATGGTTGGATCTTCGGAGGAGCGTTCCACCCTCTTCTTGACTGTGCATTTACTATTTGTGCAACGGTAGTAGCTTCTACAGTATATGAGTAAGATTTTCAATGAATTTTTTTATATCATTCACAAAAATTAAAATTAAGAAATAATCTCATAATGACTTAAAGAGTGTATAAACTGAGTGAACCTCAAGGTCAACGCTCAAATTTTTAATCTATCTCAACGGTGAAATACAATATGATCCAAAAGCAAATATCACTATAAAAGTTTCCAAAATCAGGAATTATTGATCCTAACAACTGTAGAATTATAAGAGACTTTATGAAAAAGTCACCAACTATACATGCAAGAAAGGACATATCAAGTAAACTAAAACTCATTAACAATCACAGGCATGATTGGAGATGCGAATGAAGTTAAAAGCAGTAAAATGTCAGATTGCTTTCCATTAAAGGGAAGTAACTACAGACCTAGGGTAAGGACTATTTTTAACAGCCTTCTGACCATACTTCCGCCATCTGTAACCGTCTTCAAGATGATCAACTTCGCTCTTGGTCATAAATGCAAAACGCGGCTGCCGAATTCGCTTTTGTCTCTTCTTTTTTGCCTTACTCCTGCAAAAAATTTCCCTTAACTTAGTAACAAAAGGAAACTCAGAAAAATTGAAAGAAATTGTTAGCGAGACTGCGTAAACTCTAACTATTGCTTTTGGGAAACAACCAGAACCATGTGATACAGAAAAAATAAAAAAATGAAAAAAAGAAGCTAACAAATCACATAAAGGAAGCTATAAGCAAAGTGGAAGGTTAGCGAATCAACATTGCACAATTCATAAATAAACAAGCAATTAAACAACATTAATTGACTTGCAACCGCAGAAATAAATGGAAAAAAAAGATTTACCATAAGGGCGAAACAATTTTCACGAAATAGAATGTCACCACATACGAGAATAACAAAGACTTCATTGCACAATACATACAGCGTTTAACATAAATGTATCTCTTACTGATACCGTGTTTCTGTTTAAACTTGATGTAAATATGTATGCCTTTTACAAATTTACTACAAAATATGAAGCATATGAACTATCTTCAAAAGATTTAAAATTTAACTAGCATTGTATATTACATGCATTAATGGCCCAGAGATAACACATTGAAGAAAAGGCACTAAAAACTCCTTAAAGGGAAACATTATGTCAAAGAAACGAAAGACAAATCAGATTTCATCTAACCAAATGAGAGGACGAATGAAGAACAACAGATTCAAACAAGCATCTAACAGATTAAAAAAACGAACAATAAGAATAAGAATAAGAATTGAAAGAATCTCCCGCGTACTTTCTTCTTATTCTCTAAGACTTCTCATGTTTTTGTTAATGCATTTAAGTATTTTTAATTTTAGGACCAAAATATATTCCCAAATAAAAAGGCGGACAAAGTAAGAGCACGCCATTCCTGCCGCAATAACGACCACAACAACGGTGGTGTAGAAGAAGTTAAACCAAAAAATGACACTTTTATTTAATGAAAATTCTCTTTACCAGACGCGATAGATTCGCTAAAATTACAAAACTACCTCTCTCTCTCTCTTCTCATCGGCTAATAAACTCGAAGACTTGCATGAGCATCACATATAGTTTGACAGTTTCTGGACCGAACGGACGCACAGCGTTGCACTCCCTTACAAAAACGAAACAAGAATTTGGTTACTTATAATTGACGGATTTGATACGGTTTCTTGATTCTCTATTTTCATTTTCATTTTTTGGCTTTCTTAACTTTGTTTGATTTTAGTCATTTTAACTACTGACATAAGCCATTTGCCCCTGAAAAAACCATTTATTTACGAAATTACTCATTTCTTTTCAGCCGCACTCACGGTATCTCAGGCGATTTACCGCCGGAGCCCGTAGATTTCTCCGTCGGATCCTCACTGGAGCTCGACGAAACCGATGGATTGGAAGTGGACACGTCACCAGACCCGGCAGGATTAATCGAACCGGCACGTAAACAGCTGCTGCTACTTGTATTCTCCGGCAAACAACAGCTGACGTTTCCCGCCAAATCGGATCTCTCGTCAGTGACGAAGTAGTTCGAATTTTCAGGCTGAAGATTCCAGCCAAAATCGTTCAGAATACACGACTCTCTATCGCTGGAGAACAAGTAGCTCCCGCTGTCCCCGTCCGGAGGCTCGCCTAGCGTCCAGCAGCTTGACTTGCTAGTGAACGCAGTGACTGGATCCGATTTCTCCTTTTTTTCTTCCATCGCCAAAGATCGGAAGTCGGACAACTGAGTGGAGTTCAGATAAACAAGAAAATAAAAATAAAAGTGAAAATTATTATACGATAGAGAGTTGATTAGGGTTTTTGGCTTACGACGGGAAAACTAGAGGAGGAGCAACGCGAGTTTTTGAACTTTGCTTCAATTGTCGCGTCAAATAGTAATATAGAAAGCAGAAACTGAGAAAGAGAGGGGGCAAGAGAGAGAAAAGGGGGAAAGAGATAAGTTAGAAAAATCGCCGTCAACTGAAATAGTACGGTAGGCTGATATTTAGTGAGAAGGACGTGGGCCCCACGCGCATGAATAAATACTGTTAATGGAGGAAGATGGACAAAAGGTAAAAATTGAGAAATAGAAACTTTCCGACAAGCGGGAGCACCTCGTTTTTAGTTTTTTCCAATCCAATCCCTTCGTTCTAAATTTTGTAGGCGAATGGGATTTGGGCGTTTTGGCTTAATTTAATTAACCTATAATTAATTATTGATTAGTTAATTATTTTATGAAATTATATAATAATCTATCACTTCATTATTTATTTATTAACCAGTTAATATTTTTCAATAGGACATACGTACAATATCAATGTATTTTGCACAGTAACAGTAAATAAAATCAGCGGTAACCCAATAAAAACAATCTCTAAAATTGCTGCACAAAGATGCTTTCAAATAAATAATTTTTGGACAAAATTATTTGCAACCCCCTAAAATTTAGTGTAATATTAATAAAATTTCAAAATTTATAACTATAACGAATTTTTATAAAATAAAAATTAGAAAATATTATGAACTTTTATTCATGTAAAAAAGTTATATTTTTTAAATTTATTAATCAAGGGTCAAAATAATAATTACAACTTAAAAATAAAATATTTTTTAATAATTTGTTAATAACTAATATATAAGGGTATATTAAAATATTTTTAAAATTTATAAAACTAAAACATTTATTTTACCAAATTTTAGGAGCCCGTAAGTTATTTTTTCTAATTTTTATTACCCTAAAGGCCTATCAGGTTGGCTTCTAACTAATTTAATTTATTTGGCTGACTAATCCCAATTCTAATCTTAGAGTTACGTTTATGTTTACTCTAAATTTATAATTTCGAACATTTAAAATTTTTGGATGTTTAGGTCGAGGATCCATCTACATTTTGTAATTTAAAAAACTCTAACATTCCTTAGGTCCCTTTGTGTTTTGCTAATAATTATTTTGAAATGATGGGTGAGTTTCTAAAATACAATAATTTTAATTTTATTTTAAATTAAAAAATTAATTTCAAATATTTATTTATTGATGTATTTTCAGTAGCAACCAGTAAAGAAAAGCTAATAAAGGTGAGTCACATTCATTGAATCGGTGTGTTATAACGTGCGATGTCCAGTGGATCAGTACGATGTACTACTGTATATAAAATTTTTTTAAAGAATAATATTGTAGTTAAATGCTTCATATATATATATATATATAAGCTTGAATAAATTTGATAGTCTTTCAGACTTGCACGCAGTACTCAATCGTAAAGATAAGGCGACATATAAATTGCCAATTGCACTCTGGTTCAATAATAAATTAAAGATTTATAATGACTGGAAAATATGGAATAAAATCCATTTAATTCTTATAGGCTATGGACCAGCAATCTTCTTATAAGAGCCATAAATTTTGTTGTACCTTCGCTCTGATATTTTTTTTTTATAATAACTTCAGGCTACTTTTAATCTCCAACGTTCGTTTTATTGCATGATTTCTTTCGATGAATTCTCCAAACCATTGAAACGCAGCCCATATATTGAAAATACTACTGTGAACTCAAGTTTATAAGTTTTGTAATTTATTTAATTATAAGAATACAGCTGTTCTAATATTTAATTATTAAACACTATTTTCACTTAACAGCTAAAATGTATTTATTTATTTTAGCAATTATTAATTTTCATTCCGTACTAATAAATAAATAAAATCTCAATTTCAATCAATTCCATCTCTATCATAGGAGATTATTATTATTAATAGAAAACGTTGTAGTATTATTGATAAAACGGTAATAATTAAATTTAACCTTTCTATTATTTCAAGTGAATCAAATGCAAATTTCATATATCTTGTATTGTTCTATTAAAAATTTTGTTCATTAAACCAATTAATAAATTCACAATAATAACAATTATTCATGTGATAATAACATCACTTCCATTGCATTGTTATTGATAATATCATAAATGGAAAAATTATTCTTTCGTGCATGTATCATCTATTAACATAGTATATGAATGGAATTCCTGAGAGAATGATGGATCAAAAATTCTAAAAAAATAAAAAGAAGATAAGCAATTGCATCTAAAAAAGCCACTAAAAAGAGAAAGAAATTTACTTCATTAGGCGTGCCGATCAATAGGTTGAATTGGAATAATGCTTTGTCGTGTAATTAACAACATCATTAATTTGTAAATAACAAGTGATTATCAAACTTTACAATAATTTGATTCTTTTTTCTTTATTTTTATTTCTTGGTATGTGTCCCACCAATAGAAGGATTGATGTTGATGTCAAAACCAAGTTTTTGGATTCATTAATTTGAATTCATTTGGATAATGGGACACCATTTATATTAGCAATTGTGATTGGTTTTGGTTGTTCTGATTTCTGAAATTCAATAGAATGGTATACTTTTATCTTAATAAAAGGTACAGCAAATAAGGCACTAGGATTTTGGCTAAAATTTTATCCATGCACAAAAATATTCTTTGACGTGGAGGTGTCATGTCCTTACAAGCTAATCATAATTATATTATATAACGATAAAATTAAAATTAATAATATTTTAGATTGATAATTATTCAATTAAAAATTATATATGGATTCACCCAAAGTTAGGGGAATGACATCTACCAATTATTGTACAATAACGTGTCAATTTTTTTAAAAATATATATATATTGTAAATCACATTGAAATGTTGACAGTATTCCTTCCTTCTATTGTTGGTAATCTTTTTTATATTACTTAATACGTAAGTGTAATTCAGTGTTTCGTTCAATGACTAAAAGTCTATTGAAAACGTGAATTCATTGTAGTTCAACGTTAAATAATATTAAATTGCATTAAAATTACCGTCGATTAGAATAATTCATACTAAATTTATACCATATTCACGTTGTAAATGATGCCCACATTTACCTTATCAATTAAATATTTCTGTTATGTTTTAAAAAATTAAAATTTGTTAAATTAAAAACAACATGGTTCACAATATTCTCATACTTTAATGATATCAAATTTTTATTGTAATTTTTAAATTCTGAACTATTTTTGTAAATTAAAAATTATATAAAAAAAAAGTTTAAATTGTAATAGAGAGTCAAAATTTAACAATAGAGTAAAACAAAATTGTAAGGATATAAGATGCAATTGAATTTAATGGCATAATCCATCAGGTTATTATGCGATTGGGGGAGGAGACAAGTGTACATTTTATATCCATAAATTAATTATCTCTATAAGATATTACTTAAAATTAAAAACAAACACATAATAATAATAATAATAATAATAAACCTTATATTTAATTAAAATAGGTGATAGAAAAAAAAAATAACTATATAGAGTGTATAAACTATATATTATCTACATGTAATTATCAATTTATAAAGAAAAATAAATCAATAAAGTTTTTATTTATGGGTTGATCGAAAGGCCACGACTATTTGAAAGGGAAAGCCATTTGTGGGGATTGATTCGAATCAGCTTTTAATTAATTTATTATTGTTGTTAATTGTAATTATTATAATATAAGCTAACTTGATCCTTAAGCAATCACGTTTTTTGACCGAAACTCCAAGAAAGATTAATTCTTTTTATTAAAGTAGAAAATCGATTGCGATTTGAGAGGAATTTATCTAGTGCATTGTGCTGCAGCATATGATAATATAAACGAATTGAAAGCACACACGTGTGAGGATATGTCACAAATCACGGAATCTTGTGAATGGATTGGATCGGAAGATCAAGCGGACGAAATCTAACAGAGTTCGCCTTTTCAGGGCTTTTAAAACCGTTAACTTGTGAATTTGTGGGACGCTACCTGTTCAAACATTGGGATCTCTTGTGCTTTCGCAATACATGCAGAAATAAAGGCTCGTACGTACATGCCAGACAATAAAGTTACGCGTATTTGGTAAGTTGTAAGGTATTAAAGCATATGCTGATAGACACGGGGGCAGGGATCACTTCGACTGAAATGGTTTTCAGAGGGATATTTTTATCGGCGCAAAAAAAAATCGCATTAAAAGTATGTTTTTAGTGACGCTTAGATCAATATTGTCACTGAAAGAGAGAAAATTAATTAATATAAAACTTTTTTTTCAGCGATAATAATATCATTGTTAAAAGATTATGTATAATTTCGTTATTAAAAATATTTGTGCTAAATAATGCCCAAAACTATATTTTTATATTTGCATAAAGTAAAAATTGTTCTTTATCATCGTCTAAAATAAGTGTTGTTTTTTGTCGTCAGTAAAAAATATTTTTAATGAGACAATTGAATATTATTTAGTGAGTATATCGTCACTAATACATGTTTAAATTTATATAATATTCAAAACAACGTTGTTTTAATACTTATTAAAATAACGTCGTTTTGACTTGTTTAAAACGACGTCATTTTGACTTTAACATGGGTCAAAACAATGCCGTTTTCATTGTATATATATGTTGCTCATCTTCTCTGCAATCATCTCTCACTCTTCACTCAGCTATTGCTGTAATTTCAAGCTCTCTGCAAGAATCGTTTATTTCATTGATCAATCCATCGGCCCTTTACAGCTAATTAATACATCTCTGTTAAGGTTCTTTTACATGAAATTATTAATTTTGACAGTGTAAAATTGGATTAATGCTAAATTCTCTGTTTTTTTATTTTTTAAAACTCTGTTAATTTGTGAATGCAATTGCCCTTTCATACATGTCGATAATTTTTGTGGGTTTCATCCATGGGTTATATGTAGTGAGCCCTTCATGACTTAAAGTGATTGTGGTGCTCTAGTCGAAAAATTGTAAAGACGTGAACTTTCTGGCGTGTTTAGTCTGTGAGAGAAAGAGAATCTATGATGTGAAATGATTTATGAATGTGCTTTAGTTCGAAGGGTAATGTGAAGATTTCTCTTATTGTTGAGTTGAGGTTCAAGATGAGCAATGCTTTTGAGAATACGATTTTTAGCTACTGACTACAGGATCGGAATGTCTTCTCTAGTTCTATTTCACTTCTCATTTGACTGTTTTAATTCTATTTTTATAATCAAAAGAATCCTAATAACTCGTGAAATAAATAAATAAAATGACCAATTAGACGAAGAATAATGTTAAAAATGTTGATTTTAACTTAAATATTGTATATAAAATTAAAATAATATGTAAGTATTTGTTAAAAAAATATAAAATTAATATATTTGATGTGTATGAATAATAGTAATTGTTTGACTATCGCAAAATAGTCTTATGTGATTTTGAGCCTCTAGCATTTTGTTAAATAAAATAATGCATATAATTCCCCAATTTTATTTTATTTTATTTTTTTTCAATTTTGTG
This sequence comes from Trichilia hirta, assembly GCA_035221805.1. Taxonomy (NCBI): domain Eukaryota; kingdom Viridiplantae; phylum Streptophyta; class Magnoliopsida; order Sapindales; family Meliaceae; genus Trichilia; species Trichilia hirta. The sequence goes on from JAWDEX010000012.1 coordinate 4,937,630, forward strand.
TGTTTTATAAGTGATTAATTATACTTATAATTTATAGGCAAAGTTTACTGTGTTTTATTTCTATTTCTCGTTGTATTCTCTCCCTTCTCTGCATCGAGCGAATACAATCCCAAAGTAATTCAATGAGTAAAACTGGATGCAATGACTGCTTGTCCACTATCAGAAGATAATCTTAACATGCATCCAACAAATTTGTATAATTAAGGCATTGAATGTGTATGAGGTTTCATAGGAGTCAGAGAAATCTAGAATTTGGAAGATTTTATGACACTTTTCATTTTTTTTTTTGGATTTTATATTTGTCTCTTATCAATAAATGATATATTTTTTTCTTTCTTTAACTTTTTAAGGAGTTTGGAAAAATTGCATGAAGATAAGTTTGAAAAGTCATTTTAAATTTATAATTTGAAATTTAGAATGATTTATAAATTTCAATTAGAATTAATTTGGACAGTTTTAGATATTTGTATGAATTTTAAATTTAGAATAATTTATAAATTTTAATTAAATTTAATTTGGACAGTTTCAGACATTTGTATTATTTTGAAATGGATATGTTTGTGTATAATTTTAAATAATTCCTTTTTATATATTTTCTATTTAGATTATTTTTAATTAAATTATTTATTTCTTTAATAATAATAATAATATAACTATTTTAGGTTAGAAAATATTGAATCTAAAATTTATGTAAATGTATTTTTAAAAATTATATATTTATATAATTTATTTTTAAAAAATATATATTTTTAAATTAAATAAATATGCAATGACAAAATTTTCATTTTCAAGATTCAATGACGCTAGATAATCACTGCTAATTGGGATTTTAGCAGCATTTGACACAAACATTTAGCGGTGCCATACACAACGTCACAAAAAAAACTTTTTATGATCACATTTAACATCGTTAATAGTTTATATTTCAAATAAATCGATACTTTTCAGCGACGACACAATGTTGGTAGTAAATATCTTTGGCGGCAACATAGTTATGCCATTATGAAGTACACTTTCTATAACATTAATTTTTAGTGATAATTTTCAGTAACAGATATAGGATCACTAAAGGTCGTATTTAATGGCGAAAGTCAAGGCGTCACTAATAGTTTTAGCATCCATATCTATTTGTTATCATTATTCCCTTTCGCAAGCATCGTATATAGTGATGCCAAGGTGACAGATGTTTTGTTGTCACTATATCTTTTGACGACGACGTTTTACCTTTTTACCAGCGATAGTTAGCGTCATTAAAGATCCTTTTTGTTGTAGTGGCGGTACATTTGCTCTCCAATTTTTTCAATTGTTTGCTTATAATATGTATTTATTTCATTGCAATTTTTAATTTATTGAAAACATAACAAAAGAATAATAATAAAAAGTAGAAAAGAATTAGAAAATATTATAAATTGTATTATGACATTCAACTCAATAATAGAAGTAGTTAGAATCAATTGACTCATAAATAAACATAAAGATCAATTCTCATCTAGTATAGGTTCTCTAAATTGTTCCCGCTTAATAAAAGAAATTTGCGCTAGAATGGTCTGTTATGGACCCAAAAATATGGAATATGCCATCATAAAAATAATTTAAAAGTTGATCGTTACACAGTTGATAAAATATTAGTATCAATAACAATTTAATCCAAGATAAAATATTAATATTAAAAATAATTCAAAGGTCAATTTCTTTCTAATAGACCTTTGATAAAAATATCGATTATAATTTAAAAGAGTCAAATATTAGTTTTACAAGTGATTTAAAGATCAATTTTATTTAATTAGCACTAAAAATAATTAAAACACTAGTTTAAACTCGTCACTTTTCAATTAAGTAAATGGATATTTATCCTAGTTTAAAGAGATTGAATATCAATATCAAAATAATTTTAAGGTTTGGTCTCAAATATCAGCTATTAAAAATAATTTAAAAGTTGTCTTCTTTTCAGCAGACCCTTTGTATAATATTAATTATAATTTAAAAGTATCGGTTATCAATATTAAATAAATATAAATTAAAGGTCGGTCTAAATTTAAAGAAACTCAATAAAGTATTAAAAATAATTTAAAGCTTATTAAAATTTAAATATTAATTTTAAAAATTAATTTAAAGGCCAGTCCAAACGTGAGTATTAAATATAATTTAACGATCAGTTTCGGTGAGTGATTGATAAAATATAAGCAATAAAAATGGATTACGATAAATTTTCATCAACATTAATTTTTTTTTTTTTTATGGGTTTCTTATGATATATATATAATCAAATATGTTTATTTTAAAAAATTATTTTACACAATATCATATTTATAATTAAAAGGGGTGAAATTCATGTAATTTGTAATTAATGAAAAATTAATGGAGTTGGTGGGATTCACGTTTGATAGATCAAGTCATTTCGGTTGCGGTTTCGTGTTCAGCATGTAGTGTGGTTGGCCTATCTATCTAGCTTAGGCAACTTTGGCCCCACAGATTTTAATTTTAATTTATTTTATATTTTAATTAGTGGCTTTTCAATTTAATATATTTATTAATTATAGGCTGATCCCTCCTTTCTTAATCAATTTTTAATAAACATTTAACACACGCAAACATCACTACCATCACCATTAAAAAATAAAAATCGTAATCCATATAGAATATATTATTATTCAAACCTAATAATTTGTTTCAAAAGTTGTAAATTTGGACAAAAATATCCTTTTATCTGTATGTCCTAATATAAATAGAATGTTATGAGCAATATAAATTATTTATATAAATTTTTGTCTCTAAACTGATTTGACATATTATTATTAATTAATAAAAACACAAAATAAATACAATTATTAAATAAATAATGTAGACCAAAAGACAATTTATACTATAATGCCACTTTAATTTGTGTATAAAAATTTGTATTTAAAGCATTGTTTAGAGAAATATATAAGTAAAATATAATATAGCCTGACTCATAAGATGTATATGATGAACTAAACCTAATTAATGTTTAAATTAATCATAATTAACACGTGACAATCGAGACTTGATGAAAAAAAAAACCAAACCCAATAAGTTTATTAGTCGATCAAGAAAAATTAGGTCTCAACTCTCCAATATCCGTCTCCCCGTTGTGTTGGCAAATGAAGGAGTTCCCTTGCAATGTCTTCGATTATACTTATAGGGGTTTTGGTTTTCAAGAAACTGATAGAAAATCCATTTTATTCTTATAGAACGACTAAAATAGGTAAAATCATGAAAAATCTTCCAAAAGACAATATATCTGCTCCGTTCCTACATGATTTGTCATTATGGCCGTGTCCTCCACAGTTTGAACGATATGCATATTGGATTCGATAGTTCCAAAGGGGACTAGACTAATTGGTAATTCCAATAAGATACTGATGAAGAAACAAAAGATTGAAAGTTTGTAGTATTGGTCCATCATTCTCCATGTTGCCGACAGTAGGTTTAATTTTACATCAATAGATATGAGAATGGGATGGATGGCGATGCAATCAGTTCTATACTACGACTCTTCCTCTCCTACTACTACATGCAACAAATCCATAACTTAGATAGATTGATATATTAATCCCGTATTCCCATTTTCATCAGTACTCAGCTGTTCAATGAAATGGTGGGTGGAGAATGGTCCTGACCTGATCTATCCCAAGACCCATTGCCCATGCTAGCCACGCGGCCGTACTCAACTCTTAATTACTGGGATTAATTACATGAAAAATCATCAGAAAGCCATCCAACAACAAGAAAAATATGTCGGGAACGGGGACCAACCATGAGTTTAAGGTCCTTTTGGGAATCTAGAAATTTGATAGGGTTTTAATTAATTACTTAATTTGATTGTTTTGTATCAAATAGATTCAGAGTCTGGACCATAACTTTTTAAAATCATCATTATTATTATTGGCTTGAAATTTTTCTAATCTCATTCGTCTATGTTTATGCAATCCAGAAGGAACATTTTGGCTACAGCGTACGGTTTTCCCATTTTTGATTTCCCTTCACTTCCATGAGAGGAAGGATATATATTATACAAGCCACTCATATCCATACCTCATCAAAGACTATTACATGTCAGTATGACGCTCTCAACGTCTCCTTAAATTCTTAATTATATCATAATGTCAAAATTTGAAGAAAAAAAGTTCTTCCCTATTTGTATTTATATTAATATTATTCAAAATAATCATAAGAATACTTCATTGAACTATTTATGAAGAATGGACGGTTAAGAATCTCCACCCGACAGGGAGTGAAAGGAAAGCGGGTCATGATGGTGTGTTATTACACCATGACTCGAACTAGAAGCATTGAACCTGGAAGATATCATTATCACATATCAAGACCAACGTAAAATTGCTCTTATTGGGAAATTAATTGTAAGTAAATCATGATTGCAGTTAGTGGATGCTTAGAGATATAATTCTCCAGCTAATGTTCCCTTTAAGAAGCTCTTGACGAAAGTGATGTTCGTTTGTTCACCCCAATTTATTAATAAATTCAATTACAAAATAGTTAATATATAGGAGATTGATATTATTTCAGTAAAAAAACTAGTAAGAAATAGGAATATGTAGTATATATATTCAATCACCAACCTCTTCAATACAATATAGGTTCGTTTTGTGTAATTAATTTGATGATATCTACATAAAAAACTACGAAATAAGAAGTATTCAATTAATTTAATACTTCTCATCACCTTAATTTTATTTAACTAATATCAAAATATTTTTATTAGAGAATAATGGTACATACATAATCCATATATCTATTTAATTTCAAAAACACATTAGTGAAAATATTTGACATTTATCAATTGTACTTTAAATTATACTTTTAACCAATAATCATTTTATTTTACAATATTTATGAATTGAAAATTATCCCTGGCTAGCTTTCATTGTAACAATGTACTCCAAGAGCTTTTATAGTTAACCGTCGATGCCAGGCAATTTATCTATCTATCCATCTATCTATCTATCTAAGGCAGGTAATTATGCAATAATATATTTTAATTTTTCTTTATTAATGATTAATCACTCGCCAGCTAAAGATTCCTTTGCTATGCTCAATGCTCTTGGCTACATAGAGTCCATGTTTTTAGTATTATCTTTTGTTATTGATTTTTAGATATACATATAATATTATAATATGCTCCCTGTACTTAAAATTTTAACTTAAAATAATTAAAATTTACAGTCACACTTAATATTATAAATCCTTGTAATATTTTATAAGAACAATAAACAAAATCTTGCATCAATCAAGGAACCCACCTAATAACCTCATTTATCATCTCTATCAATTATGACATGATTCAGTAGTACTGCATGCATTAGGTTATGGACACGAATTCCTAGACTGATATCTATATCCATAACTCTATACTGTATAAAGCAAGAGATGAATTCCCCCCTAACGCAATTAATTGCTTCTAGACTTTAATTTACTTTGATTTGCTTTTCTGCATGCTTGCTTCTTTCAAGGGAAATGGATCAAAAATGGATGCAAGCCGAACATAATCTTGATTGGATAAAACGTTAAATATGTTTTTGTATAGTCTAAGAAATTTAAATTTTCGATAGCTAGACTGATTGCTCATTGTAAATTAGTAAAACGTTTAACATAAAACAATATATTCTTTAACGAAAGGATCATTATTCACTGCTGACTATGAAATTATATTAATAGGAAATTTTGCTCATATATTAATAGGAAATTTTGCTCACCGTATTTTTATCCTAAGTCTAGGATGCCCACCTTAATTTCATGACAATACAGCAGGTTCGATTTTCCGTATATCTCTAGCATATTCATGAATTGTGTGGTCACTGCTGAACTTTTAGAAACTGGCCGTGTTCAAAATTGACATTTTGGTCCATTTCTGTCCCAATTACAATTACTTGAGCTATCATAAATTCAAGAAGTATTTGAAAACTAAAAAAGAAAAAGAAAAAGAAAAATACTCACTTTCTGGTCTCGGTATGCCTCGTCAACCTTCTCTTGGCATTCTATGTAACCTGGGAAGTCCCTGCCAACAATGAAATAATCAGTACAGCCGTAACCTTCATTTCCTTCCAATGATCTCATCAGTTCTTCATAATTGTGGGGTCCGAAAACTCCACTTCTCACATATGCTTTCGCTTCCTCAAAACGAGGGCCTGGCACAAACTGCATACAACAAGTAGATCAACTTGAACACATAAGGGTAATAATATGATATGTTTTGCTTACCCTCAGCTCTTTCTTTCCTTAGCCCTGCAATTTCATGAGCCCATGCACCAAAGAGAAAAAAGTTTTCTTCTCCAACTTCTTGCCTTATTTCAACATTAGCTCATCCAATGTTCCAATAAGGATGCTACCATTCATTGCAAACTTCATGTTGCTTGTTCCACTGGCTTACATTCCAGCCGTGCTAATTATTTGCAATCAAGAAGAAATACAGCAGAGGTCAGTGTCGAAGTCACAGGTGCAACCTCATATAAGAAAAATTAGAAATACCTTATGTGCTGGGACAGCTCACTTCCAGGAATGAGCACCTCTGTAACACTAACATTGTAATCCGGAACAAAAACAACTTAAAAAATTGAAGCAAATCATTGTCAACGTTCAATAATAAGTAGCACGAGTCATTGGTTTGCATTAATATTTGTGAAAAGAATAATAACTTCAGAAGATCACCTATATCTTTATCAAGGTTTACTGTAGCTCCAACATCGGTGATGAATTTCACAATCCTTATGGCTTGGACATATGTAGCAAATGCTTTTCCTCCAAATATACATACCCGAGGAACAAAGCTTTCTTTTCTTTCCTCAGAACTCATTTCTTTCATTTTCTTATAGCGGCAAACAATTCCCATAATCTTCAACAATTACCTCTTGTATTCGTGGATGCGCTTCACCTGGTAATATATCAATTTGGTGCATCATTTTTCAAGCTTATGACAGCAGTAGTGGCAAAATTTCACCTTGTTTAGATAAATTACTATTAGTTGCAATACGAAAAACAAAACTTGCAGGATATTACCTGTACATCAAACATCGCATCAGGGCTGACTACGTATCCAGTTTTTTCTTTGATGAAGGATGCTACCATTATCTTGTTCCTTCGTTCGATTCCCTCCATTCAGATTGCAATTCCGCATTATCAGCAAACTGTGGATAAGTCAAGTTAGTTACAGCAATAATATGAGAAGAACAGATGTGAAAATTTTACCTTTCGAAGTGTCGCCAATTTCTCAGTGTTTGTTACCCAGTCTTCTGTTCCAGTCCACTTGGTTATGATTCGACCCAGGTCTGGATTGCAAAAGCGAATCCATTTTCTTGTGGTCAACCCATTTGTTTTATTTGGAAATTTCTCAGGCCACAACTGAAAATAAAGGGAAAATATGTGAAAATTTCTGGAAACAGAACAGAATTAGATTATTATCAGAACATTAATGATGCAGTAAAGTCCTATGAAGACAGAAGCTGAACAATTTTTTTCTTTTAAAAGTAAAAGGAGAAGCCTTTTATTATAATTACCTCATAAAAATCATTAAAAACTTCATTTTTCACAATTTCACTGTGAATCTTAGCTACCCCATTTACTGCATGCCCACCGGCAACACAGAGATTAGCCATCCTAACCATCTTTGGCCGTGTTGGATCTGGTACAAATGTGACTTCAGTTTTTTCCTTCATGACCTGTTCTTCCAACTGATCTTCTTCATCAGGAATGTCAATATCCTCAGTGGGATTGACAGCCGACTTTTCTTCTGATATATTGAGTAATTCAACAGCTGAATCCGGTAACTCAATATTGTGTAGAATTCTAATTTGCTTCAGTTTTTGGTGCAACAAGTTATGATCTTCTTTTCCATACTTGGCTAGTATGGTATCAATCAGCTGGTTAACACAGTAATGAGATGGCGTTAAGAGGAGGAATGACAAGTGCATTCATAATTTAGATTGTTTTTCCGAAGTCCAAAATCATTGAATATCTACAATCTCACCTCCTCATCAATCATCCTTATGATCTCTACATGTCGAGGAAGTAAGTCCTGCATAAGCTTCAAACTCCATTTCTCTAGTGCCTCTGGTAGAACAGTGTGGTTTGTGTATGCAACAGTTCTGGAATAAATTTCATAGAAATAATCAAGGTAACCCACAAATCAACTGAATTCATTCAACTAATGAGACTGAGACAAGAAAAATACTACAGAAAGTCAGAAACAGGTAAATTACTCAGTATTGGACTCTCAAAACTGCCTTCCAATCAATTTTTCATCCCACAAAAAGAAGTAAATTTTAGTAATATCCCAGGCTTCCTTCCACCTCAAACCCTTCACATCCATTGAAATTCTTAACAGCTCTGGAATACAGAGTGTTGGGTGAGTATCATTCATCTGCACTGCAACTTTATCAGGAAAATTTTCCCAATTCACAGGCTCCCCACATCTCCTTTCATACCTTGCAATGATATCTTGCAGAGAGGCTGAGCATAGTGTGTATTGTTGCTTCAACCGAAGAGTCTTTCCCTCAACTGATTCATCCCCAGGATACCATACATAGCCAATCTAAACACAACAAATGTTTCAATGACCATCACATAATGGTGACAGCATAAATGAGGAAGAAGAAACACAAAACTTCATTGTTCATTTCAACCTTTTCAGCATTTTTCATAGCTGCATATGCTTTGGCATGATCTCCAGAATTGAAAGCAAGCAAATCAAACTCTTCCGGTCTACTTTGGTGGACCATAGGCGACGGTTTATTGTGGTTTTCGTCTTGTATCCTGGTATTGGGACGTCGTAGGCAACAGCCATGACATTTTCTCCTGCAACCCATTTTTTACTTCCATCTGGCTCTGAAATGACTTGACCATAGAATTTCACGGGGTATGACACATCATTTCTGGCAATTTACCAAGGACTGCTCATTTGTGAAAATATACTTCTGTCAATCAACATATTACTGTTTACAAATGCCATTGAACAACAGGAAAATTGCTTCAATTGATTATAAGAAGGAATGAAGTATACCTCGAGCCAACTTTCCCCACCTTCTTCCTGACCATCTTTGGTAATGAGTTATTTAAACAAGCCATACTTTTATCTAAGGCCATAGCCCCACGCAGGGTAATTTAGTGTTGCCGGGAATCCAGAAAGCTGGAAGCAAGCCGTCCTGAACCTCCATTCCCAAGTGCAGCGTCTGGTTCCTTCAATAATCAGTTGATAAAATCATAAAGTAATACATTAATTTCTCTCCAGTTGATAGCAACAGAACATTTATAAATGCACATTTAATTAATTGAGAAAATTAGTTATTAGATGGAAGTATAGCCAAAAATATCCGACCTGTCTAGCAATATCTTCTAAACTATGACCCAACTTTCTAAAAGCTTCTGCATACGACCCTGAGAGCTCCAAATTACTAATTGCATTTAGCAATGCTCTACCCTGCAACAATTATTATACAGTAATAAATAAACTTTATAGATAAAATAATAGAAGAAATCAGTAGATATCGGCACACCTGCACAAACTCCATTGATAGATAATTTGCCTGCTTTACATTCAATTTCTCTTAGTCATTATATGTAGCATTCCAATTTATGATCAGCATATCACGAACACTCTCTGCAGTTGTATAGAATGCCTTTGAAGGTTTAAAGTCCTCTGGGGAAAAAGACGGCGTGCATGGTATTTGATACTTGATGCAATGGTTGCCGAATACGGGACAAAAGTATCAAGAGAAGCTGTAAATGAAAAAGTAAAAGACAACATGAGAGCAAACTTCCTGAAAGTGTCAACTACCACGTGTATAAATATAGTTCTCCGTGGTGTTAGAACTGAGAGCCTCTTTAAATTCTTGAAAAGTCCCTTGACTGTAGTAATTGAATGGCTAAAAAAATTATGTCCAATTTCTTGTTCTACTTAAGACTACGAAACCGTAAAACGATTAACAAAAGCTAATGCAAGAAAATTTTCAGCACACGTAAGCACCACATAAAACACAATGCCAATTATCAAATTTCATTAAGAAATCTCAACATTAAAAAAGATTTGAAGTAAAATAAGTACCTTGTTTAGTGCTAGAGGGTCCTTCAGGTCCTCCTTGCGATCACTAGCAACATTCTTGACCGAAAGATTTCTTGTTGAATGACTGAAACCCTGCTTTCAGAAGAAGAACAACTTGGAGTACCTCCTTCTTCCGTAGCAAAAATCAATGAATCTCGAGCTCAAAATAGAATGTGAAACCGAATATTTTGAGGGAGCGCAAGCCGCAGAGAATGGTAAAGTCGTCTTCGGTTTATATCTTTGGATATTCAGTATTCTTGAGGAAGAGAAAGATTTTTGATGGGAAGGAAATCATAGAATGAGTGAAAGAGAGAGTGCTGGTTTTTCTCCGCCGTCTTATCTTCTTTTCGGGGCTGCTCTTCTTCCCTGTTTTATCAATCTTCGTACTCGTACTCAAAATAAAATAAAAATAACCTTCATGTTCAAAACGAGCTAAAATGAAAAAGTCGACCGTCGTTTTCCCTCTGCTTCATTAAACTACAATTTCGTGTATTTGGTAATATACCAAATAATTTGGGGAAGCTAAAATTTATCTTGTCAGGGATTAAATTATAAACTTAAGAAGCTTCATTTTTATAGGTTACTGTGATATTATTTATGTAGATTTTAAAACAGATTTCGTCATGCCCTGCTACCGGCCATGATAGCAACTGCAAATATAGCCGTCAGATATTTCTTATATAAATGAAGCCAGAACATGGTAATGACAACCAGGTCCCCATTGTTTATAAAATCTCAAATGAGAGCATAATTCTTATTTACTACGACTAAACGACTTGTGCTTTCATATGCAAAAAGTAAAAATTCACATATCCTAATATTATTAACTCATCGAAAAATAAAATATTGTACTATTGAGTTCAATCAATAATCTTATATCCATATTAAGAACGAATTTTAGGTAAGATGATATAATAAAACTATATAATAAAAATATCATATATGTTTTAAATTTTTTTTTTCTCTTTATTATCGATATGATTAATTAGTTAATTAATTTTATATATATACCACTTAAAGAGTTTCTTCGACACTAATATTTGTTGTATCCGAAATTGCATCCATACCCTGCTAATAGCCAAATGCAAAGTGGAATCGGGAAGCCCCATTTTTCTGAAGATAACCAAGAGCCTCTGTCGGATAGCTAATTTCCAAATCCATCGGGGACCAATCGTAAAAGCGCACATGTTCTAATAACCAATTTATAGAATACGTGATTCTGTCAGACTGCCTCCTATATACAATCTGAATCTTCTGAGATTGCCATGGAAAGAAATCCAATCGAGCTTGGTTTCAGTCAGGTGATTTGTTTTGCCTGTGTTGCGATTGAGGTCTCAGTAAGTAGTTTCTATCTAAGTCTTTTCTTAGATGCAATCGTTAACGGCAAATAACAACGCATAAAATCAATACCCTTTTTTTAATAAACAATTTCCAATATTATATTATATAGAATAACATTGTATTTGATAATTATGGACTTGGCAAACATATATTAAATTATTAATATATTATTATATTAAAACTTAATATAATGCAAAATTTAAAATTTAAATTTAAGTTTAAGTTTTTGTTATTTTAATTTTATGTTTTAAATTTAAAATTTTGCATAGTATTTTAAAATTATATTATATGGTAAATTGATAGATCAATACATAAATATATCATAATCAATTCCGATAATTACATATAAAATAATCATTATAATAATTATTACCCTATCAAATTGTGAAATAACCACACACCTCATTCTTTTCATTAATATTTGAAGACCGTCGTACTTATTTTGTACATTAAGGTTTTTGATTTTAATATGGACATTTTAGTGAAAAATCCTTTGAAATCAACCTTCGCTCGTATTGCTTATTTGCCAACATTTTTTATTGGAGAGAATTCTTTCTATATAAAGTAGGTAGAATTGCCAAAACTCCGTGTCACTGCACACGTTGAAATTTATTGTCTTTTACGTGAAAATTGTGGGCTTTGTTCGTTTAACTTAAGGGTAATACAATTATTTTTTAATATATTCACGAACATGTTTGTGTATTTATAATAGGCAATTTATACAATAATAAAATTAAATAATTATTTTTAAAATATAATCTAATATAAGTGGTGTTTTGAAATCATAAATATAAATATTTGAACGATATTATATGTTAATATTTTTATAAGCGAATTTGAAAAATATTTTTCGATTTAATGACTATTAGAATTGAAATTTCTCTTTTGAAATGATGGATAGATCAACTGATACTCCCTTGTCGATAGATCACTATTTGCAAGGGTTCTACTAAAATTTTTCTTTCATATTTGTTGACAGACATCCTTATCGGTGGACTCCCATTTTCAAGCCCTTTGTCCAAATTCTACCTCATAAAACGGTCAATTGAGAGGACTCAATTAGTCAACTGCCATTCATCATTGGCTTGCCCCACTCTCTACTTTATTACGATGATTGATTAAGATAAGTTTCATGGTCAATTGCAAGTGGAATGATCTCTGCCTCCTTTCTGCTTTAACATTTGATCGACTGAGATCTCCCTTTCAGTTGACTGACCAGCACAAAAAATAATCATTTTTACACTTACTTGATGTCAGTTTTTTTCTGTTCTTTTAGAAATAATTTTGTCATTTTACCCTCTATTATATATATCTCAAAATTCTCAGATTTCTCATTTATTTTCTCTCTTCTCCTCCCTCATATTTTCTCCCCTCTTTTTTTTCTTTGAATCCTAAACCTATTTCACTAATCTTTTCAATTCTTTTAATTTCTCACTTAAAACAACTTTACTTCATTATTTTAAGACTACTATGACAGTTATTTCAAGTATTAGGTAAGACTTGGTAAGGAAGAAAACTAAATTTTTGAATACGAAATTAGGACTTTTCAAAATTAGTAAAAGAATCAGCTTTCTCAAGCTCTGATCAACTTCTAAGTAACATTTTTAACGTATTTCAAGTATTAATTTATAGTATAATTAAATTTAAAACTTAAAATTTACTGTACATTTAAAAAATTCGAGAGATTAAACTTGATTTTGACAAATTGAGTATGAGTTTGAAGAATTTAACTAGATAATACTATATTAGGAGCTAGAGTAAATTAAATAGAGATTTTAGTAAAATTGAATAATAAGTTATTGTTTTGAGTACTGTTCATCCAAATTTGTATCACTTAAAAAAATTATTGTATAATAGTTAAATTTAAGTTAGAATGAGAATTATGATGATATATAAATGGCCAAAAAATTTTATTTGGTGAAAATCGAATTAATAGAAATGTGTATAATCTTAATGAGTTAGGTTAGGGGGATTTAATACTTTAAGCATAATTATAACTTATAGATTGTATTAATTTTTATTTAAAGATTTAAAAATTATGATTTAGACTTAAAGAGCCCAAGTGATGAGATTCGAGGGTTCAAGGGATAGAAAGGAGTGTATATATTTTTTGAATAGTGAGTGAATTTGTTTTGTATACTTTTATTTCTTTAAAATATTTTATAAAACTTATGTTTTACACATTAAAAAATAGTTTTATGTATCATTGTTTTGAATGAATATAAATAGCCTGTTGATTGTGTTACATTAATTCATGTATAGGACCAAAAGTTAAATATAATGATGGTGATTTATTAATATGATTCAAATCTCTATGTTTGTTTATAAATAATTACGATATTGAATTTCACGTGATTTTATAATGTACAAAAATTTTATGATTGATTTATGGTTTTATGATGATAATGGCTAGAAAACTATCTAAAGTTATAAGGTAGTGAGTAGCTTAGAAATAAGTTAAGATAATAGTCGTCCTAAGTGAGTGGTATACCAATGAGACCGATATAAGAAAGATAATAATCTCATTTGTAATAGAGTAATCATTAGGTAAGAATATTAAGGATAGACATGCACAATATGACGTGCTACTCAAAGTTAATATTGGTGATGGGTATAATTTTTCATAAAATGATCATGATTTTTTATTTATTTATATATATAAAATTTTATTTAATATTCATTTAGTTTTGATATAGAAAAAAGAAAGTTACTGAAGTAGTTGTCAAAGAAAGAAGTTAGCTTAATAATTTTCAGTTAAACAAGTTATAGTTTTACTAAAATCAAATGTTTTCTATACGTTTATAAATTATCATTTTAACTTACATTATTCAAGAATGTTTTCTTCAAAATATTTTCGTATAATTACTTATAATATGTTTTGTTGACTCTTGGAGTATACTTTCGTATATTTAATCCCTCACACTTTAGTTTTAAGTAATTTAGAAAAGGAGGTAAGTGACTACGAGCTATAGTGATTACTTGACAAGCCCACATGTATACTCTTAAATTCGACTCGCAATATTGTTATTTGAGTCCACTAAGATAATTATGTTGTATATTTTCTTGCTTATAAGTTGTAAGAAAATTTTTGAAATATGTGTTTTATATATTATATAATTTGAATATGTATTAGTTGAAAAGAATAATTTGAAATTATTTCAGAGATACTGTTACCTTATTATGAGTACGAGGTGATTTTGGAATCGAATTTTGAAATGTATATTTATTTTATAAATAAGTTATGAATGAAAGTCAAAGAAAAAAAAAAAAAAAAAGACTTCACAGAAGTCTTATAAGCTTAAAAGATATGTTTAAGATTTTAACGCATATTTTAAGTATTTATAATAGTTATTACGTGTGAACTCTTTGATTAAGGGCATAATAAAAGTAGAATTTTAAAAACAAATTTCAGTCAGTTAATCACAAAAGAATTATTGATAAACACTAAAATCTTAAAATTTAACATTTTAAATGATAAAAATAAAATATTAATTGGTCGTATAAAATAATTTTTTATATATTAAAATATTCATTTCCTATGTGAATTTTTAGTAAGATTTAATCATAAATGATCACAAAAAAAAAATAATTGCTTTTATTTATACGACAATTCAATTAATGTTATTGAAATAATAACAAATACTTTTTATAATTTGCTGAAATGACATTTATTTTTTCTTAAAATTTTTGTGAGAAAACCCTTCCTATAAGTTTTTAAAAATAACTTATCTCTTTATTATCAATATTGGTGACAAATACCTCTTGCAATTTAGAGTAGATGACTAGAGATAAAAAATATATATTTTTATCAAAAAATCTTTAATTTTTATTATATAAGTCCATAATTTTTATCATATCAATATTTCATCTAAAATAATTGAATTTTTTAAAAAATATTTAAATTTAATTTATTATTTTAATATTTAAATTTATAATATTTTATACTAAATAAATTATAAATTAAATTTAAAATATTTTTATTTTATACTCATAAAAGTTTATAAATTTTTTATATTATAATTTAAATTTATAAAATTTTTATTTTATTTTTTATTTAAAAATTAAATAAAAAAATTTAAATATTGTATTTAAATTATTGAATGACTATAACACTTTATACTATAAAAAATTTAATTTATAATTTTATATTCATAATCACTTTTAAAAAAAAATTATCAAATATAAATATCAAATTATAAATTAATTTTTTTATTTTATAATACTTTTCACTAAAAAAATTTATAATTTAATTTTTAAAAATTAAATTTAAAACATTCTTATTTTATATTCATAAAAATTTATTAATTAATTTTTATTTTATAATTTAAATTTATAAAAATTTTATTTTATTTTAAAAATTAAATAAAAATAACTTAAATATTTTTATTTAAATTATTAAATAACTATAACACTTTATCCTTTAAAAGAATTTAATTTATAATTTTTTATTTATGAGCACATTTTAAAAAAATTTATTAAACATAAATATAAAATTATAAATTAAATTCTTTTAAAGGATAAAGTGTTATAGTTTAAAAAAAATTGAAATTTAACTTTTAAAATTAAGTTTAAAATATTTTTATTTTATGTTCAACAAAAAATTATGAATTAATTTTTATTTTATAATTTAAATGTATAAAAATTATTTTATTTTTACTCTTAAAAATTAAATAAAAATAATTTAAATAATTTTATTTAAATTATTATACTATTATATATATTTTAAATAACAATAAATAATTTTTCATAAATTTAAATTATAAAATAATAAATTTATATATTCTTATGTATATAAAATAAAATAATTTTAATTTTAATTTAAAAAAATTAAATTAAAAAATTTTTTAGTGTAAAGGATTTTAAAATAAAATTTTAATTTATAATTTATAATTTTATATTTATAGTTATATTTAATATTTTTTGAAAGTGTTTATAAATATAGAATTATAAATTAAATTTTTTATAGTATATGCAAATATATTAGTTGAATAATTTAAATAAAATATTTAAGTTATTTTTATTTAATTTTTAGAAATAAAATAAAATGAAACTTGTATAAATTTAAATTATAAATAAAATAAATTCATAAATTTTTATGATTATAAAATAAAAATATTTTAAATTTATTTTTTCAAAAGTTAATTTATAAATTTTTTAGTATAATCTATTATAAATTAAAATGTTAAAATTATAAATTAGATTTAAAATATTTTTTTAGAAAATTTAATTATTTTAATTTAAGAGTTTATATAATAAAAAATACGGACTTATATAATAAAAATTAAGAATTTGAATAATAAAAATATGTCCTTTTATCTCTAATAAAATATATTTTATTACTATCCTAAATTATATCCTAAATTATAAAAGGTATTTATCACAAGTATCTTTATAAGGGAATAAATAATATTTTAAAAATTTATAAAAAGAGTTTTTATCATAAATTTGTTAATAGAGATAAATATAATTAAGTAAATAATAAGGGTATTTGTTATTCTCCCTAAAGCTATCACTTATGAATTAAAAAAAATGATAATTATATTTGAAACTTATCCAAGAAAATTGATTATTACTTACCAAATAATATAAAAATAACATTTGAAAGTTATTAAATTAAAGTCCAGAAATTGGGCCCAAAGCCCAACTATCCACCAAATTTTCCCATTTGAAAATGGAAACGCGGAGAAAATAAGATAACTCTAAAATAGAAGGTGAAGAAAAAATCCAACGGTCAGAAAAATGCCTACAAACTCTGTCCCTCTCCCTTTCCGCAGGGCCTCATGTATGTTTGATTTCTTCAAAGGGAGAGCCGAAGAAAGGGAGCATATAAAGCAATGAAATTTGTTTTGTCTTGAATTGTCTGCCTCTTTTCTCGTTTTCTCTTCTCGTTTCTGCCCAAACCCATTTGTGATTTCTCTCGGGAAACCTTTCACCACGCATTATCCAATCCCACGGTTTCCTCTTTATTCTTTCAAAAGAATCTCAGGTAACCATTTCTTATTTTCTCCAGAAATTTACAATTATTATTGTTGAATTGTATGCATTAATTGCTATGTTAATTGATGTTATTATAGAAGTCAATTTAATATTTTGGGATTGGTTACATTTTTGAATCATCTTTTGCTTACATTATTGACTTGCATGGAATTCATAGCAAAAGTAATTGCAAGTTGCAAAAATAGTTGTCATTGATGAGATTACTATTTAATTGTGGTCAAACATTTCATTAGGATACTCACCATTTCCTTGGATTTGCAGTTTGAGACGGTTCATTTTTTCAATTGATATACAGTATATACCATCAAAATGTTCAATGTCTTTAGATCACCTGCCAAGGATACGAAGAAGAAAGCCGTAGACCCTCCAAGCTCTTTGCGGTCTGATCCCTTTGATTCAGATGATGCATGTGATAAAAGGGCAGCGAGAAATCCTGCAAGAAGAACTGCTTCTGAACCTGTGCTTATAACACATAACTTCAATGATCATGGGGCATCATCCGGGTACTCTACACCTGCATCAAGAGACAAGTATAAGAATGATTTTCGCGATTTGGGAGGATTGGAGAACCAAAGTGTCCAAGAACTAGAGAATTACGCTGTGTACAAGTCTGAGGATACAACAAAAAGCGTTAATAATTGCCTGAAAATTGCCGAGGACATCAGACAGGATGGTACAAAGACCCTTGAAATGTTGCATCAGCAGGGTGATCAAATTCATAGGACCCACAATATGGTTGCTGAAACAGATAAAGATTTGCATAAGGCAAGCTGATTATTTACTGTTCTTGTTCTGGTTTCTTGGCCTTTCTGAAGTGGCTTTTGTTGGTGGTTGGAAACATTCTTCGTGATCTTTATATGGATCTTTGAATCTCAGGGTGAAAAGCTTTTAAATGATCTTGGGGGCATGTTCTCAAAGCCATGGAAGGCAAAGAAGACCCGAAATATTACAGGGCCTTTAGACACACCAGGTTTTCTTCCAGTACAAATTATTTACTTGCAAAGGTCAATTATGATGAAATGTGAAAATTTTTGATTGACTTTGGTGCTTGGCAGATAATTCAAACAGAAAAAGGGCAAACCACTCTGAGAGGGAAAAGTTGGGTCTATCTCCGGCACCCAAGCAACTTTCAGCCAGTCGAACACCTCCACCCGAACCAACAAATGCCATGCAGAAATTCGAGGTTAGTCTTATATATTAGCATACGTTGATTAATTGTTTACAAATTTAAAGGCTCATCGAAATGGTATTTATTGTGTCACCAAAACCAGAAGGAGAAACAAAAGCAAGATGACGCACTCTCAGATCTAAGTAATATTTTGGGTGATCTTAAAGGTATGGCAGTTGATATGGGAGGTGAACTTGACAGGTCAGTTGTATTGCTCTTGCAAATCCTTACAAATACACATATCAGATCGATGCTGTTGTAACTATTCTATGAATGCAGGCAAAACAAATCTCTTGATCATCTTTCTGACGATGTGGATGAGATGAACTCTCGGGTTAAAGGTGCCAACGAGCGTGCACACCGTTTGATTGGGAAGTAAATGACCATGCATTTCACATACTGGTTTGTTACCTGAATTGACTTCTCATGAAATTTGTCTTTAAACATTCTAATGGCCGTTTCCCTTCCTCCTTTTTACAATATCTGATTCATCTATCTTCCTTATTGTGTATAATAATATAGTTCTGTAATTTGCCATTATTTTTCATTTTTGTTTTATTTTTTTCGGGGGAGGAGGGTCCTTGAGATGTTGTTTGTTTATTCTTGTACACTTTGGAATTGATACAATGAACAAGCAATGTAAAGAATCAGAATTACTTTTGAATTACCTCCTTTTTGTTCCTACACAAACATGGTATTGCAAAGAAAACTTGCCAACTTATCTCCAGAAAAACATGTTTCTTTTGCCTGTTGAATATAGACTGCTCTCCTTGTCACCAAACAGAATAGGCGTTTTTAGTTCTTGCAATTGAAAGTCCTCTCCTTGAGAAATACAGGCAGTTTACATTCCTGAGAGTAGGGTTTTGTTCCACAAGATTAACATCCCGTCAATGGAAACACAGATTGACAACTGATAATCCTACACTAATGCAACAAGCGTTGGAGAAATTAGTAGACCATTGCCAATTCCCAACAGAATACCAAATAACTGGTAGACCATTGTGATTTACGAGCCAAAAATATACTGGTGAAATGACATTAAAGATCAAAGCATCCTAAGCATCGATAACTAGTAATCCAATTAATCTCTATATTAGATATAATACAACTCAATTCGAGAAACTAAGTGAAACATGACGCCCACTACTTTATTTCACATAAAAACATATGGGAATCTACATTTTTACAAAATCTTTTTCACGTCTGGCCATAACTTCCAATCAATTTTATCCCGGCTCCTAAGAGTGGGAAACCATTGTTTCACAACAAATTTTATACCTCGTAGGAAACAGATTTTAAAAATTGGACTTTTAGCAATCATTTGCCGTTTCCAACAATCAATACGCTTCAGCAATCTATAATTCATGAATCACCACTAGTCACAGGAGTCCAGTTGCTTCCTGAAGCAGCCGCTTTCTTGGAGCGTGAAATGAAGCCGAGAACATAGCCCGCAAAAGTACCAAGCAACAACACACTAGCTCCCTTGACATACCATGAACCCGTAGTCTCAACCATCAAAACTCTGCCTTCAGCACCACCGCTGCCACTTTCTGCTATATCACAAGAACCATCACTTTGCCTCAAAATCATCCTCTAGTACTATTATTATATCTCTTTTGATAGATCCAATGATAACAAATCCATATGTAGCATATAACAACAATAAAATCACAACCAATTGAAATTTAAGTAGAAAACAACCATCAAAAATCTAAATCTAGTTAGAAATTTGTCTTCCCATCAAAAGAAAAAGTAAAAATAAATTAAAACTAGAAAGAAATGGAGCTTCCTCTTTCATGGAACAAGTATATTGGGAGGTGTTGATTTGTAACAAAGACGGAGAGAAGATGGTATAAGAATGGAATCGCAATTATGTCAGATGGTGGAGTAAAATATTGTTCTGCAAAAGGCACGTTCTGGATTCAATGGAAACTTATTCTTGATGATTGGGTGTAATTGGAGATCTATTCATTTTCAAATGATTGTTAAATTGAAATCATAATTACGTTAAGATTGACTATATATTACTTAGTCACTTCGAGTTGTATTCGACATAGAAAATAGTAGAAATCATAATTTGAATGGAATTTATAATTTTATAAAATTATTTTTAAAAGCCATGTTAGACTATGACTTTCTATAGCCCTTATTTATCATTGTAACTGTTCCACTTACGAATGAGCGTGATTCATTTGATAAGATCATGAGAAAAAAAAAAAGATTTTCAATTCCAATCCTTGACTAAATTGCTTCTCCAATTGCACGTGTCCCCTCTGTACCCCGTTCCCACAGCCATAAGGCATTTGCTGTGCTATTGAACTGTCCACAACTTCCATTCCTTTCCTTGGTTAGTTTTCCTTCCCTTCTCTCGGACAGTCATCATCTTTTTTCCATTTATTTACGAATCGCGGAAGATTAAACCACGCAGAGTTCTTCCTCTTCATCACCCATGTACGGTCGTCGTTTCTTGATCTTTGTCTTTCTTATCCTCCTTGTCATGTCGCGCGCAGCCCAAACTCTATTTCGAAGCCTATGACTTTGCCTGCCACGAGAAAACAACAAAACCATTACATTCCCAATTCCTGTGATTCTTTCTTGAATAAGAACTCCCGTTCTTTGTGCATTCAACTGAAAAGAATCCACCAACGACGGAAAAATCTTCCGAGACCGTCACCGCCGCATAATTCACTCAATCAGATGGATCCCAGATACGGCGTCCAGAAGAGACTCGTTCCATCCGGACCAAACCCTCTTCACAACTGATAGTCAGATAAATTGAGCAAAATATCCCTCTTACTTATTTTTTCACTGTATAGATAAGTCACTAGACTTCCTTTTTCTTCCCTACTTTCTTGCAAGATTAATTCCTACTGTTTCCTGGGCGTACGTATGCATACCGGTCACATATATATGGAAGCACTTGATGTGGGCAGAATTGAACAAGAAAATTTTCTGATGGCCCTTTGGCAGGAAAGGGGAAGATCTTCTGAAGCAGTTTCTAGTGTTCTTTTAAATATTATTTTTTATTTTCTATGGATTGC
>JAWDEX010000012.1:4959348-4973312 GCA_035221805.1 Trichilia hirta
GATTGGGAAGTCCTTGCCAACATGGAAATAATCAGCATGGCCATAACCTTCGTTTCCTTCCAATGATCCCATCAGTTCTTCGTAACCATAGGGTCTGAAAACTCCACTTCTCACATATGCTTTCACTTATTCAAAACAGGGGTCTGGCACAAACTGCATATAACAAAATGTAGATCAATTTGAATATATAAGGGTAATCTTATGATATGTTTTGCTTCTTAGAAGTTCAGCATTGATCCTAACCTTGCCCTCAGCTCTTTCTTTCCTTAGCCCCGCAATTTCATGAGCCCGTGCACTAAAGAGAAAAAAGTTTTCTTCTCCAACTTCTTGCATTATTTCAACATTAGCTCCATCTAGTCTTCCAAATAGGATGCAACCATTCATTGAAAACTTCATGTTGCTAGCTCCACTAGCTTCAATTCCAGTCGTATTAATTATTTGCAATTGACAAGAAATTTAGCAAAGGTCAGTGCTGAAATCACAGTAGCAACCTCATATAAGAAAAATTAGAAAATACCTTATGCTGGGACAGCTCACAGCCAGGAATGAGCAACATTAACATTGTAATCCAGAACAAAAACTATCTAAAATTGAAGCAAATCATTGTCAACTTTCGATAATAAGTAGCATGAGTTATTGATTTGCATTAATATTTGTGAAAAGAATCATACCTTCAGAAGAATCGTACTGTAGCTCCAATGTGGGTGATGAATTTGACAATCCTTTTGGCCTGGACACATGTAGCAAATGCTTTTCCGACAAATATACATGCCCGAGGAACAAAGCTTTCTTTTCTTTCCTCAGGACTCGTTTCTTTCATTTGCTTATAGCGGTAAACAATTCCTAGAATATTCAATAATTGCCTCTTTATTCACAGATGTGCTTCACCCGGTAATATATCAACTAGGTGCATCATTTTTCAAGCTTATGACTGCAGCAGTGGCAAAATTTCACTGTTTTTATATAATTTATTATCCGTTGCAATAGGAGAAAGATAAATGGTAATATATAACCTGAACATCAAACATTGCATCTTGGCTGACTGTGTTTTTCACTTTGATGAGGGATGCATCTTTTATGTTGTTCCTTCATTTAGATTGCGTCCATTCAGATTGCAAGACCACATTATCTGCAAACTGTGGATAAGTCAAGTTAGTTCCTTCAATATTATGAACAGACCTGATGTGAGATTAGAGGATTTTACCTTAGAAGTGTCGCCAATTTCTCAGTGTTTGTTACCCAGTTTTCTGTTCCAGTCCACTTGGTTACGATTCTACTCAGGTCTGGATTGCACAAGCAAAATCATCTTCTTGAGGTCACTCCATTTGTTTTATTTTGAACTTTCTCAGGCAACAGCTGGAATTTTTTTTTTCGAAAATCTCTGGAAACAGAACAAAATTAGAGTGATAGCAAAAGATTAATGATATTGTAAAGTCCAATGTAGACAGAAGCTAATTAAGTGTTTTATCAAAAAAGTAGCTAAAGGAATAGCCTTTCATCATAATTACCTCATAGAAATCACTAAAAACTTCATTTTTCACAATTTCACTGTGAATCTTACCTACCCCATTTACTGCATGCCCAACAGGAACACAGAGATTAGCCATCCTAGACATCTTTGGCTGTGTTGGATCTGGTTCAAATGTGGCCCCGGTTTTTTTCCCATTACCTGTTCTTCCAATTGATTTTCTTCATCAGCAGGTTTAGTTCTTCATCAGGAATGTCAATATCCTCAATAGGATCAACGACAGTCTTTTCTTGTGATATATTGAGCATTTCAACAACTGAATCTGGCAACTCGATATTGTTTAGATTACTCATTTGCTTCAGTTTTGGTGAAACAAGTTGAGATCTTCTGTTCCATACTTGACTATTATGGTATGAATCAGCTGGTTAACACATTAATCTTAATGGCATTAGAGGAGGAAGAAAAGTGCATTCGTAATCTAGATTGTTTTTCTGAAGTCCAAATATCATTGATTATCTACAGTCTCACCTCCACATCAGTCATCCTTATGATCTATCTCTACATGTCAAGGAAGCAAGTCCTGCATAAGCTTCAAACTTCATTTCTCTAGTGCCTCTGGTAGAACTGTGTGGTTGGTGTATGCAACAGTTCTGACATAAATTTCATACAAACAATCAAGGTAACCCACAAATCAACTGAATTCGTTCAACTAATGAGACTGGTACAAGAAAAATACTATAGATATAGGGAGTTACTTATATTGGATTCTAAAACCTGCCTTTGAATCAATTTTTCATCCCACAAAAAGAAGTACCTTGGGTAAATTCCAGGCTTCCTTCCAGCTCAAACCCTTCACATCCATCCACTAAAATTCTCAACAGCTCCACTAAAATGCAGAGTGTTGGGCGAGTATCATTCATATGTACTGCAACCTTATCAGGAAAATTTTCCAAATTCGCATGCTTCGAAGATCTCCTTTCATACCTTGCAATGATAACTAGAAGAGAGGATGAGCATAGTGTGTATAGTTTCTTCAACCGAAGAGTCTTTCCCTCAACTGATTCATCCCCAGCATACAATATGTAGCAAATCTAAACACAACAAATAGTCTCAATGACCATCACATATTGGTAACAGCATAAATGAGAAAGAAGAAACACAAAAATTCATTATTCATTCTGACCTTTTCAGCGTTTTGCATATGCTTTGGCATGATCTCCGGAATTGAAAGCAATTAAATCAAACTCTTCTGGTATAACTTTGGTAGACCATAGGAGAAGGTTTATTGTGCTCTGTCTTATATCCTGATAGCGGGACATCATAGGCAACTGCCATCAAATTTTCTCCTCCAATCTATCTTTTACTTTCATCTGGCTCTGAAATGACTTCACCAGTTCCACTGGATATGACACATCATTTCTAGCAATTTCCCAACTGCCAGGACATAATTAGATCAATCAACATATTACCATTGACAAATGTCATCAAACAACAGGAAAATTGCTTCAATTAATTATGAGAAGGAACGAAGCAAACCTCAAGCCAACTTTCTACAACTTCCTCCTGACCATCTTTGGTAATGAGTTGTTTAAACAAGCCCTTCTTGTATCTAAGTCCATAACCCCATGCAGGGTAATTTACTGTTGCCAGGGAAACCAGAAAGCAGGAAGCAAGCCGTCCTAAACCTCCATTCCTCAGTGCAGCATTTGGTTCCTTCAATAATCAATTGACAATCATAAAGTAAGACATCAATTTGTCTCCAGTTAACAGAAATAGAACATTTATAAATGCACACGTAATTAATTCAGAAAATTGGTTATCAAATGAAAGTATAGCCAAAAATATCTGACCGGTCTAGCAATATCTTCTAAATTGTGACCGAACTTTCTCAACGCTTCTGCATACGGGCTTGACAGCTCCAAGTTACCAATTGCATTTAACAATGCTCTACCCTGCAACGATTACTATACAGTAATGAATAAAATTTATTGAAAAAGCATTAGTAGAAATCACTAGGTATGTCGGCACACCTGCAGAAACTCCATTGATAGATAATATGCCAGCTTTACGTCAATTTCTCGCAGTAATTATACGAAGTATTCCAACCTCTCTGCAGTCACATAGAATGCCATTGAAGTTTTAAAGTCCTCTGGGGAAAAAGACGGCGTCAACTCTGCATGGTATTTGATACTTGATGCAATGGTTGCCGAATCCAGGACAAAAGTAAATGAAAAAGTAAAAGGCCCCATGAGAGCAAATTTCCTAATATTGTCAACTACAAAGTGTATAAATATAGTTGTCCGTGGTGATAGAATTTAGAACCTCTTCAAATTCTTGAAACATAAACATCCATTGTATTGATTGAATTTCTAATAAAATTATGTGCAATTTCTTGTTATTCTCACGACTATGAAACCGTAAAACGACTGACAAAAGCTAAAACAAGAAAATTTGCAGCACATGTTAGCACCACATAAAACACAATGCCAATTATCAAATTTTTGTAAGAACTCTCAACACTAAAAAAGATTTGAAGTAAAATAAGGACCTTGTTCAGTGCCAGACTCCTTCAGATCCTCCTTGCGATCACTAGCAACATTCTTGACCGAATGATTTCTTCTTGAATGACTAAAACCCAGATTTCTGAGGAAGAACAACTTGGCTTGCCGCCTTCTTCTGCAGGCAAAATCAATGAATCTTGAGGAAACTGAATGTTTTGAGTGAGTGCAAGCCGCAGAGAATGATAACGTCGCCATTGTTTGTTATCTTTGAATATGCAGTATATTTCAGGAACAGAAAGGGTTCTGATGGGAAGGAAATGATAGAATAAGCGATAGAGAGAGTGTTGGGTTTTCTTTCTTTGTCTTCTCTTCTTTTCTGTTTTACAAATCTTCATGCTAAATACGAGCTAAAAGAAAGCCGACCTGTCATTTTCCCTCTGCTTGACTAAACAACAATATGAATTTGGTAATTTACCAAATAGCCATCATATATCTTCTTATATAAATGGAGCCATTTTTTATAATTTCTCAAGTAAGAGCATTACTTTCACATTTATATACAATGGATACCTAAAATTGCCTAAAATAATCTTTAGTGCTAAGCGCATACTCATCAAAGGTCAATATTAGGATGATAATTCGGTTTGTAGATCAATGATTTATTTAATATGAATATACGACTTATGTTTTTATTTTGAAAATTTAAAATTTCATATATACATTAAAAAATAAGATGTTGTACTATTTAATTCAATCAATAATCTTTATATTTATTTTGAGAGAGAATTTTAAGTGAGATGAGTTAATAAAATTATTTAATTAAAGTATCAAACATATTAAATTTTTTTATTTTTATTTTTTTATAGTTATAATTATTATTAATAACAAATATTTCATATAAGAGTTTTTCAACACTAATCTCTGTTATATCTGAAAATACATCTAGAATCCATACATTCCTTCCCAATAACCCAATGCATTTTTAAGAAGATTTTTTTTTACTGAAAGATGCATTACAACCGAAGAGTTAATTTCCAAATCCTTGGGGGACCAAACATAAAAGTGCAGATGTTCTAGAACTAATCAGTAGACTAAAGTCTGACTGCAGTATACAGACCTGAATATGGAAAGAAATCAAATCCAACTGCTTTTCAGTAAGGCAATTCGTCTTGCCGTTTTTTTCCCCAGTAAAATTGAAAATAGTTTCTATCACAGTCATCGTTTGAAACCACATTTTTTTCATTAATATTTGAAGCTCATCGTACATATTTTTTTTCATATTGAAGTATATATATATATATATATATATTTTTTTTTAATATGAACATCCTTTGAAACCAACCTCTGGGCTCGTAGTGCCACAATTTTTATTATTGAGAATTCTTTTTATGTACAGTTGGTAGATAGATGCCACTTCCTCCATGGGAAGGGGTTGGGCTTCTTATATATTGATCATCAAAGTAGAATTTGAACTCAATATTCAGTCATTTAATCACAAAAAATCTTGATAGACTTCTAATTAACATGTTAACGCTAAAAATATTAAAAATTAACATTTTTGAAATTCGTTTAAAAGTACATTCAAAAATTTTTTTTTTTTTTTTTTTTAAATTCATATAATAGTATATATTTTTTTAATATAATAAAATATTTATTTTCTATGCAAAAATGAATTTTTGGACTAAATTATCAGTTAGATTTAGTCATAGATGAAGGACAAAAAAATTAACTGGCTTTATTTAAGTGGCATATCAACTAAAAGGTCACGTTTATGAAAATATATGGCTATCTTTTTTAAGGAAAAAAAATAATATTTGAAATTTATTCAAAAAAGCATTTGGATTTGGTATTCATTTAAATTTTATTTGTGTATATATACCAGTATAATTGGTAATTAATAAATAATAAATAAAAAATAATAATAAAATAAATCTTGACTCATATGAATAAATATATACACGTGTTAAAATATAATTTTTAAAAAATTTGATTATTAATTATCAAATAATATAAAAATAAAATTCTAAATTAGGATTTGGTACAGTCCAGATGTTGGGCTAAGAGCCCAATCTATCCCCCTAATTTTCCAAAATAAAAAGAAAAAACAGTTAGAGAAAAATAGGATTATATCAAAACAGAAGGCAACGAAAAACCCAACGGTCAAAAAAATGCCTGCAAACTGACTCTCTCCCTCTCCCCGGCGCTTCATTACCGTGTTTGATTTCTTCAAATGGAGAGCCGAAGAAAGGGAGCATATAAAGTAAAGGATTAGTTTAATCTTTAATTGTCTTCTCTTTTGGCGTTTTCTCCTCTCGTTTCTGCTCAAAACCGTTCTCTCGGGTTTGTGTACGAAACTTCTCTTCACGCATTATCAATCCCCCGATTTCCTCTTAATTCTTTCAAAAAAAAAAAAATTAAAAATTCAGGTACTCATTTCTTGCTTTCTACAGAAAATTCCAACTATTATAGTTGAATTATATTTATTAATTGCTATTTGTCAATTGATGTTATGATAGAAATCAATTGTTTACGTTCTTGGAACGTCATTTGTTTACATTATTAACTTGCATGGAATTCATAGCAAAAGTAATTGCAAGTTGCAGCAAAAGCTGTAATTGATTGAGATTGCTATTTATAAGGTAGTGTGGTTAAAGATTTCATTGAGATTCGATCATTTCCTTGGATTTGGAGTTTGAAACGGATCAATTTTTTCAGTTGACATACAGTATATACCATCAAAATGTTCAGTTTTTTTAGATCACCTGCCAAGGATACGAAGAAGAAACAAATAGACCCTACAAGCTCTTCGCGGTCTGCTCCTTTTGATTCAGATGACGAATGTGATATAAAGGCTGCAAGAAGAACTTCTTCCGAGCCTGTGCTTATAACACCTAACTTCAATGATAACGGGGCATCGTCCGGGTACTCTACACCGGCATCAAGAGACAAGTATAAGAATGATTTTCGTGATTCAGGAGGATTGGAGAACCAAAGTGTCCAAGAACTAGAGAATTATGCTGTGTACAAGTCTGAGGATACAACAAAGAGTGTTAATAACTGCCTGAAAATTGCTGAGGACATTAGGCAGGATGGTACAAAGACCCTTGAAATATTGCATCAGCAGGGTGATCAAATTCATAGGACCCACAATATGGTTGCCGAAACAGATAAAGATTTGCATTAGGTAAGCTGATTATTAAGTTTTCTTGTTCTTGTTTCTTGGTCTCTCTAAAGTGGCTTTTGTTGGTGGTTGGAAACATTCTTTATAATCTTTATATACATCTTTGAATCTCAGGGTGAGAAGCTTTTAAATAGTCTTGGGGGCGTGTTCTCAAAGCCATGGAAGCCGAAGAAGACCCGAGATATGACGGGGCCTTTAGACACACCAGGTTTTCTTCCAATACAAATTAAATATTTACTCGCAAAAGTCAATTATGATGAATATGAAAGATTTTAATTAACTATGGGGCTGGGCAGATAATTCAACCAAAAAAGTGGTAAACCACAAGGAGAGGGAAAAACTGGGTCTATCTCCGGCACCCAAGCCACGTTACCAAGAATGCCATGCGGAAAGTTGAGGTTAATATTATATATTAGCAAATGTCGATTACTTGTTTGCAAATTTAATGGCTTACCATTGTACTGGTGTTTATCGTGTCACCAAAACCAGATGGGGAAACAAAAGCAAGATGATGCACTTTCAGATCCAAAGTAATATTTTGGGTGATCTAAAGGCATGGCAGTTGATATGGGAGGCGAACTTGACAGTCAGTTGTATTGCTCTTGCAAAGTATAACAAATGCACATATCAGACACGCCTGTTGTAACTATTCTACGAATGCAGGCAAAATAAACCTCTTGATCATCTTTCTGACGATGTGGATGAGATGAACTTGCGGGTTAAGGGTGCCAACCAGCGTGCACGCCATTTAGTTGGTAAGTAAATGACCATGGATTTCACATACTGGGTTGTTACCTGATTGACTTCTTATGAAATTTGTCTTTAACCATTCTAATGGTCTTTTCCCTCCCTCCATTTTTACAATATCTGATTCTCGTACCTTCCTCTGTGTATAACCATGAAATTGTTTTCTTACATGTTCTACCATACCATTGTTTTTCCCTTTTGTTTTATTCTTTTCAGGTGAGGAGGGTCCTTGAGATATTTTTTTTATTCTTGTACACTTTGGAATTGATAAAATGAACAAGCAATGTAAAGAATCAGAATAACTTTTGAATTACCTCCTTTTTGTCCCTACACAAACATGGTATTGCGAAGAAAACTTGCCAAGTTAAGAAAAAGTAATGTTACATCCAGAGAAACAAGTTTCTTTTTCCTGTTTAATATTGACTGTTATCCATGCTACCAAACAGAGGCGTTTTAGTTCTCGCAATTAATAGTCCTCTGAGAAAAACAGACAGCTGACATTTCTGAGAGTAGGGGTTTGTCGCACAAGACTAACATTTTATCCCGTCAATGAAAACGCATACTGACAACAACCAGTGATCCTACACTATTGCAACAAGCATTGGAGAATGGTGTGATAATTCTCATAACTGCAATGCTCACAGTATTTCTCTTGAAACAGAACAAGATCTTTAATTTCAACTCCCAACAGAATGTTCAAAACTAGTAGACCATTGTGATTTACGTGCCAAAAATACACTGGTGAATAGATCACAGCATCTTAAGCGTCAATAACTACTAATGCAACAAATGTCTAGATTGGATATAACACTTCAATTCGAAAAACCAAGTAAAACAGGACGCTCACTACTTTTATTTCCATCAAAACAAGTAGGAAACTACATATTTACAAAAAACTTGTACACGTAGGGCCATAATGACCATCCAACTTTATACTAGCTCCTAAAAGTGGGAAACCATTGTTTCACAACCAATTTTGTCCCTACTAGGAAACAGGCTTTGAAAATTGTACTTTTAACAATCATTTACCGTTTGCAATATTTAATATACTTCAGCAACCTATAATTCATGGATCATCGCTAGTCTTCACGGGAGTCCAGTTGCTTCCTGAAGCAGCTGCTTTCTTGGAGCGTGAAACAAAGCCAAGAACATAGCCCACAAAAATACCAAGCACCAAGACACTTGCTCCCTTGACATACCATGAAACCGTAGTCTCAACTATCAAACCGCTGCCTCCAGCACCACCACTACCACTTTCTGCTTTATCAAAAGTACTATTAATTTCCTCAACACCTGCAGCAGCACCACCACCATTAAGAACCTGTCCAGATACCAGGATCTCAACCATATCATGCACCTCTCCATCATGATTTCCTACATAAGAAAAAATAAGCTTCTCTTTTGTGGCCACCAACCTTGTGTACCCAAATTCACCTCCACGGTACATAGACCGAATAGGCTGTGGGAAGATTGGGTCATTGAGATGATCTGCTCTAGGTTCCCATATGGATTGCCAGTCTTGTCCAGCCATCCCAATCACAATATGAACTGGAAATGCCTCCCAGGCCTCCCCATCCAGGCCCATGCTTCCACAGGTGAAGTTATTCAGTGGGCAGAACCTCTCATATCGGTGGACATGACCCCACAAGACAAGGGTCACATTGTTTTTCACAAACAAAGGTTCCAAGTGCTCAAGAAGTCTCTTCCTCAATGGAGCATCTCTAATTTCATTGCTTGTAGTATACATTGGCCTGTGCCCTTGGACCACCACGAATGGGGTCTTCCTCCGATCAACTGACTCTAGATCATGTTTTATGAAGTTATATTGGCTACTTCCAGGAAGGAAATTGGTCTCAGTTGATATGTACACAAAATGTACCACCCCCATATTGAAGGAATAGTAGAGGTTTCGAGTGGCTGGAGCACGGGTTCCAGTTAGCTCTGATGAGTTCCCAGGCATGTGAAATTTACGGCTGTAGGGTACCCCACATTCACCGCCACCATCAGTTCCATAAATTGAATATGACCAATCAGGTTTCCAAGGCTGTAACGGCCAATCATACTCATGATTGCCAATGCAGACATGATATGCTACTTTGGATGCGACTGGCTCAATTTGAGTGAAAAATTGGTCCCACAACCACGAGTAGCCTCTTGCATAGCTGATATCTCCGATATGTGAAATAAATGCGGGCTTGTCGCCAAGAGATTCTATGTCACGAAGGATCCACTTCACAGTTGATATACTTTCATCCTGCGTACGGAGAAATGTATTGTATGGAGTCGCAACTCCCATATCTCCAAATAGGAAAGCTACGGTTTCATTAGATTCTTCATTCCGAGAGACAAAGCTATGAATCTCACTCCAACCTCTAGAATCACTTCCAACCTGTTATAAAAGTATAGTTGTTCTAACTCCGGTGATGGAAATTTAAAAAAGAGATAGGTAAATAAGTTTGCCAACAATAGTTTTCACTTCAAAGACTTTGAATAATTTTCAATCGAAACATGAGATACCTTTACATAGATTAATCAGAAAATATAAATAAAAATATGAGCACAGTGCATAAATTGACAGGTCCATATGGAGTAGGCTTATGAACCATAGAAGAGCAAAAAAGCTAGAAATCAATCTATTTTAAAATGTGATGGGATCTTTTAACTTACCTATCATGCTTCATTAATAGTTTAGAAATGATATTACAAGTCTATGCTTAATTGAGCAACTACCAAATGAAATTAATTCTTGGATACTGGATTCAGGGAAAAGAATACACAAAAATGCAGAGTCCTCCATAATTCCCAAAATGAAAGTGATTTAAATAAACGAGTTTGGTAAATGAAGCCTATTACCTATGGTTTATTCAACTAATCTCCACAGCAAATAAGCAACTGATGAAATAACAACAAAACAGAGACTAAGAAAATAAGGCTAAACATGAAATCAAGCTAATCAGCTAACCACAACCCAATATCAAACCAATCAACCATACAAAACAAAAGCAAAATCTAAAAAGCAAATAAAAAATTACCTTATAATAGTACCTAACACCTTTCTTTAAACCCTTCATGACCGCATCAAATATCCACCCAGGATCTCTCCACCCAATACTCTCATTAGCCGGCTTATCGCACATGTCTTCCCTCTCATACCTCTCAACACGTGCCACCGCGACGTCATCCATCTCCTCCTTCCTCTCTCCGTACTTAACGTACCTCTCCTCCCCATCTTCCGCCACGAACATCACCCTCATCTCACTCTCATCTTCCGTAAACGCCAAATGCACCTGCTCCGGCCCACGACCCGGCGAGAACGCGATAGGCCCGGAATCCGCCAACCTATGGGCCGTTCCCGGGAGGGGATTGTGATCATGGTCCTGCTTCTTCGGGTTAATTTCCGATTCCATCCAACGGAAGATCCGGAAAGAGTAATGGGAGCGAAGGTCGGTGATGGATAACGAAATGTTGCCCCACCCGGAATCCCATGTGGGGGAAGTGGATAGGAACTTGTATCCAATGAAATGGTCATCGCGAGAATCTGGTGGCGAGTAGATGCCAAGCCAGTCGAGCTTGGAGGGTGAAGGAACATTGTACCATTGGATCAAAACGGTGTCGCCCGACTTTGCTAAGATCTTGGGTATTGCCATGAGAGTGGGCTTGGATGAGGATGGGATTGGGGAGAGGAAGAAGAATAGAATTGTTAGCAGAGGGATCATGGCGTGAAGCGATTGTCGTAAGAATGTGTGGTCCATTTGGAAGAAGACGATCGAAAAGAATTTATTATCGACAGGAATATGCTCCATGGTTTAAGAATTGAGAAGGGAAATTACCATAAATAACCCCATTATAATAATTAATTGCAAATTTAACCTCACTAAAATTCGGTTCCCGTATTTAACCAAGTACTAACCTTTTAGACCAACCTACCCTTGGTTTATAAGCATCATATTCACTTTTCACTTTATTTACTCTAAACTCTCGAACTAAATACATAAAAATTTCAAATTTGTCAACACTGTCTACTCTCGAGCTAAGCACCATCGTAACAACTATAAAAATGTTTCTTTGGAGCTCTAAATTGTGAGTTTTGAATAATTGTTTATTTTTTTGTTATTTTACAAAAATTTAATCGAATAATTGTATTGATTGAAATGTATTGATTGTATATTGATTGAAATATATAAAATTGAGAATATATATATAAAGAGGTGCTTTTTGGACTGAAAATTGTTATTGAATTTGAATCATCACTCCAAAAATACGTTTTAAAAAGTTTTGAGCTCGTCGTAAACTAATTTTAAGAGTGACGCTTCTGTTGAGTCATGATCTAGGATTTTAAGTTAGTTTTGAGAGTTTGAAAATATATTCGTGAGTGGAGAATTTAAGATTTTTGAGTGTGTAATTAGAATATTTTCAGAGTTATTTTTAGATAATTCAAGACTTGATTGTCCAACAATTTGCAAGAATAAAAATGATAGAATTCGAGTGCGCTAGTGAACATATTTCGGGAGTTAGTTATAATATTTATTGAGAGTTTGAAATACACAAATTTTGAGATTTTAAATTCAAGAGTATTTGATAGAATCTTTTGCGAAGGTGTAAAGGAATTTTTGAGAGTGTGAACTTATTCAAATTTTGAGAGTAAATTTTATACTTTTTTTGAGACTGTATATACTAATTTTGAGAGTGTGAAATATATTGATTGTGAGAGTATCGATTATGAATAGCATGATGATATCTATTTTCCCTTATAATATTATTGTTATATATGAATATATGTGTTGTGATATCAAAAAAAAAAAAAAAATAATGCGTATCAGAAATTTAGTAATTATGTAATAAATTTTTTCAAAAATAGATTTATATAATGCATTATTGTTACAAATATTTTCTTTGTTATGTTTTTTGAAGTGTTGTCATTTTTATATTATTTGGATATTTCTTATTATTACTCCAGTTATGTATTGAAACTATATATTTTTTAGTTTCATATATAGATGGTACCAGGCTTAGGACACCGACATCAAACTACTTTTTTGTAATCGTGACATCATTATTTTTTATGAGGACATTGGAGAGAATACGATATAAGCTGAT
Source organism: Trichilia hirta (assembly GCA_035221805.1). Classification (NCBI taxonomy): domain Eukaryota; kingdom Viridiplantae; phylum Streptophyta; class Magnoliopsida; order Sapindales; family Meliaceae; genus Trichilia; species Trichilia hirta. Next base: position 4,972,343 of record JAWDEX010000012.1, read on the forward strand.
AGGAGGACATATTGTATATTTTATGCTGACTTGTTTATGCCACTTTCTAGATTCGAAAGACATCAAATTAAGTTTTTAATATAGTTGATCACCTATTGCTTTATGAGATGGTCACAGATAGTAGTGATAAGGAGAAGATGTGGTTCACTGTTGATGGCACATATATTAGGTTCTCTAGATACGAGTTTTGGATTGTCACAGGTTTGATATATGGACATTTTCCAATTTTTAAGGGAGGTAATGATCAATTGCTGAAGGAGTATTTTGGTGGTTGTGTTGGATTTACTAAATAAGAGTTGGATCAACTTTTTGAGACATTGAACTTTTGCACTATAGATGATACAAATGCAGTGAAGTTAGCTTATACTATCTTTTAGATAAGATGTTATTGAGGAGGTCTGGACATATGTAGGCAGACACCTAGATACTGCAGATTTTTGATAACTTAGATTAGTTTAATACATATCCATAGAGATCCATTGTATGGCGATACATGTATAGGGCCCTTAGTTCTGTGATGACTGGCTAGGTGGTATTATATCAGGAGAAATTAGCTAAGGTAACTGCAGTAAATGAGCTTCCCAAGAATAAGTATAATGTATCAGATTTTTCTTTTGGTTTTTAGGTACAATGCTTTAAATCAACCTATTGTAATATAATGATTTTATATTATTTACCCTTTCATTATTGTATTTGATTTTTATTATGCAGATTTGAATATATAAGGCTGTTAAAGTTTCTGGATAGGTTTGTGCCAGTCGCATTAACAGAAGAATTCCATGCATGCTTAAGTGAAGATCACCTTTGAAGAATGTACGATAGGATCAGATAGCATGAATATCTAAGGTTAGAAAGATCATCTTTTTTCATTATAATTTGTAATAATATTAATCGAATATTTATTTATTTTTAAATAATATGATAATAACGTAGAATGATTTTCTTTCTCAGGAGATTATATGTATTCTTA
>JAWDEX010000012.1:4975789-4986198 GCA_035221805.1 Trichilia hirta
TGAAAAAATTGTACCCTAACCCCACCACGAGACCTAAAGTATTGGTTTTTTGATCAGAAATGGTTTCGTACTTTCCAAGAGAAATCAGGACAAGATGTTGTTGATGGATTAACACACCATATTTATAATCTTGTATCAGGTCTGTCCTATATTTACACAGTTTTCATGGAAAATTTCTATTCTTCTTTGGGTTTTGAATTAAGAAAATTGTTTCGTAATGCAGGCAATGATCCGTCACTTATTGATAAGGTTCAGGATCGATTCTTCCTGAGCCAGACTGCTCAGACATACAGAGACGTCTCTGTGACTGTCGGTGAACTCGGGCCATGGTCAGGAGCTTGGTTGGAGAAGCTGGAGGAGCTTTACATTGGACAATGGCTTCTGGTAAAAAACCCTTTCGCCCGTTTGGTGAAAACACAAAATTTTGCATACACAGACTCTGAGTTTCTTTGACTGAAATTGGTACTTGGACAAACTGGGAATGAGATCAGCTTTCAATCACAAGGTTTTCTGCAGACAAGCTTTGATTGGTGGAAAATATACTCTTCTTAATACTACAACATTCATCCCTAATCCAGATTATTAGGGGCAATTATCTTTTTATTTATTCCAGTCATTAAATAAGTTTTAACTTCTGAAAGTTTCATTTACATTCTGTGTTGTCTTTTGTCTTCCTTCCAGTGCTCTTCTGTGGCATCGCCTGAAGGGAAAGAATGTGCTGTCTGCTACTTATTCTGGCTCACTTTATTTGCGAGCATATTCTCATTGTTCAAAGCAAAAGAAAAATTTATTTCACGTCGTTCATATCAAATTTCAATCCATCTTGTAAAATATAATTAAAGATATTACCTATTCTGATTAACTTGCAGCCAGAATTACTTCTGATCAACTTGTCCAACTAGACATCCTTAGATGTTTCGGTGGTCAATGATAAAAATCTTTACCCTCCACTAACAGAGGAGAATGTTCAAGGTAAAAGGTTAAGAGAAGAGTACCATTTGACATCAGAAGTGGGGATGTTCAAAGTGATGTAGTGCTTCTTAATGGTACTCCATTGAAGCTTACAGAATCATTGAATATCCCTTCAATAGAACCAAAGCTTGCAGATCCTTGGTCTCCTATCACTATTGCTCCTGATTCAATTGTTTTTGCAACTCTCAGAGATTTCAAGGCCCCCGCTTGTGCTTAGAATCGTATTCTGTTCAATTATTTTTTTTGTTAATTTTCATCATAGAGAAGAGTTTGAGTCTAAATTTAATTAACAGTCACGGTAATATCAATTTCAATCCATGAATAATTGTGAATACTTTTACTCTTAGTACATCCAAATTCAAATTCCATCACTTGCACAAAATGGCGATTTAGATTTAAATTTAGTTCTTTAACTTCTAGTTATGTGAAAAACAAAAATTGTGAATAAATTTCTCGTAAATGAATGGAAATTTATCCCTGTTACAGCAAGATTATTCTCAACCCTTCTGGAAAGCAACTTGATTTTATTTATTTAATCTTAAGTCTCAAGCGAAAGAATAATTGCCCCAAAAGTGAAATTGGGTTTAGTTTCAGGGGAAAAAATACTTTACTTGAGGCATTAGCCTTTTCAAAAGCCAAACCAAGGTTTGCATGCAAAGTATTAAAACTTTGCGTGCCCCCTCACCCCCAACCATACCTATAGCCTCTTGTCTTAGGCTTCTTCAAATAAACGCACGCGCAGAAAACCAAAACCATGTGTAATACAGACCATTCTTCGGCAAGTTGAGATATCAGAAGCGTGGTAATCTGCAACAATGGACAGTTTGATCAGGCAAATGAGGTAACTTGTTCGTAATTCAGGTACATAGAGCAAACAAAAGCATCACTGTTCTTGCTTGAAATTTGCTGCATACAAACTGTGGTTTGATGATAAATCTTCAATCTATTTGCAAAAAAGAAAAAAGAAAAAAAAAAAAGAACAAACAAGAAAATTATTGCTCCTTTTAGGGTAATGAATTTTGCTGCTTTCCAAATTGTTGACAATTACGGCTGACCACTTCTCTGTTAGGGTGAGATTTTCGAATGTAGGGCAAGAAAATTCACAAGAACCTAGCAGAGACAAAGATCGAAGAATATCACTCCAGAAAACTCGATCTTTCCAAGGAGGTACCCCTAGATTTTTCATGAAATTTTCGCCAATCTTGCAAGCAAAACAAGTGAAAAATAAGTTGTATGATTTACTCAAACTGAATACGACATCTGCTTCATTCTTAAATTTAAAATAGATATTACTATCAGTAATTGAGTAAACATCCATATTTTGTACTAGTGACATATGACAAAGACTCAAATGATAAAATCAAACGGCATAGGTGAAATGGATAAATAGATGAAACAATAGTGAGAACCATGGAATTGTGTATTTTGCAGAGAAGAAGAGAGGTCAGAACTGGTTAAGGAGACAGTTTTCTAGGCAAATGAGTGGGGATCTTGATTCCAACTATGCGACTGCAGTTGCATCTGCCGCGTATGCCATCAAGACATTAGAAGAATTACAAATACCAGTTCAGAGAAAGACCAGTTCAGGTACATCTCAGCCATTTTTAACCGATCTAATGGGCAAAACGGAGGATACAATGCCGGAACAGAAAGAGGCCAGTGGTGGCCACGAACCATCTATGAGCAGGCTTAAGAGCAAAGAGGAAGATACGCCGCCTGAACTTGCTAGATCTTTGAGCAGGCTTAAGAGCAAAAAAGAAGATTCTCCGACTGAAACTGGTAGACCTTTGAGCAGGCTTAAGAGCACGAAGGAAGACACTTCGCCAGAACCTGGTAGAGTATCAAAGCAGTTCTCAGGTAAATATATAGAGCGAGCATACATTAAAAGCATGAATGGCTGACGGTCATATGTTTAAAAGATAATGGGATTTTATGGAACAGGAAAAGATGCAACGACAAGTTCAATAATTCCGGACACAGAACCACTGGTAACTGTTATAAAAGATAGGAAGGCTCCTGAAATAGCCGTCGAAACTTCTCCATCACTCAAAAAGACGACAACTTTTGCTGATGAGATATCGAAAAGTCCTGATTACACTGCAAAATCTGAAAGAACAAGAAGCAAGGTTACTGAAACCGGTCCATCAACGACAAAGACTCCAGCTTTTGCTGATGAAGGCTTGAACAGAACCAGCAGCAGAAAACCTGAAGCTGCTGTGCCAGATTTTGATCGGCCTCCTACGACACATGGAAGGACAGCACCAAAATCTGATAGTCCTGCTCCTATCAAACCCGCAACTCAGCTAACTGAAACCGAAAGGCATAGTTCGACGAGAACTGAAACAGATGGAACGAAAGCAGATGCTTGGGAGAAAGCTGAGATGGCCAAGATCAAGGAACGGTAATGATTCATTTCGCAAATGGTTTTTTGGACTATGCCATCCATAACAAGCTAAACTTACTATGTCATTCTGATTCATCAATTTGAGAAACATTTACAAAAACGGTGAATTTAGCTTCCAGAATTATGTTTTTTCAACTAATAGACATAATTATCAGGTACCAGAAGTTAAATGAGACAATAGTTTCCTGGGAGAACAGGAAGAAGAACAAAGCCAGAAGAAAATTGGATAAAACAGAGGTAATGCTTTATTTCCTTAAATTATTCAATTAAAACAGATTGTCAGAACCTGTGTGCCGATATATTGGAGTTGCAGATGGAATTGGAGAAAAGAAGAGTAAAAGCCTTGCAAAAATATCGCAGCAGCATGGAATCTATTGATCAGATTGCAGGAGGAGCAAGAGCACAGGCACTGGAGAAGCGGAGAAATGAAGAGTTTAAGGCAAAAGAAAACGCTAAAATAATCAGAACAACAGGGAAACTTCCTGTCACATGTTTCTGTTTCTGAATGATAAGACCATCTTAAAGCCGCCGGCTTACCAAACCAACGCTTAAAGGCCAGGTTTACAATTTCGAAATTTGCGAACGTCTAAATATTTGTTTCACGAAGTGATTCAAAGCTAATTTCCGTTGAACATGTAAAAAATAATAATTGATTTGTTATTAATTTTAATTAAGCGAATGTATATTCAGCGGTATTAGATAAACCAAATGTTGTCTCCTGTTTTCATTGATACACCAGCGTATGCTAAAGATATATCAATTTTATTTTGACTCTTCGTATGACAAACTAAATGTTCTGATTAAAAATTCAAACAATACCATACATAAATAACAAGCACATCGCTTGCTATATGATCCAACGTTACAATATATGTGAGATTAAAGAATCAACGCTTCTTCAAGAAACCTTCAGCCTTCTTCAGGTAGTCTGCATACCCACTTTCAGAATGTTCACTTTCAGAATGTTGTTTGGACGGTTTGGCTGAAGCGCCCGACTGTTCAGAATGTTGGTTTGATGGATTTGTGGTATGTGAACTGTAATTATGCAGATAATTCCCAGCCTTTTCTAGATATTTACCGTACCTCTTATCATCCATTTTGCCATAATGAGAGGCAGCATTAAGAAGATCTCCAGCTGCGTGAGCAGCCTTCGTCTTATCTACCTTTTCAGAATCATGGTTCAATTTCGATTTTGCTGCATCCGCGACCAATTTTGCGCTAGAGAGGAGCTCAGCTTTCGATGGTTGATTGTTTTTGTTAGGTTTGGTGTCCGAGGAAGAATGGGAATGATGCTTATCAGCTTTTTCATCCGAATGTTTGGTGGGCTTATGATGATGGAAAATTCAATCCATTCTTGTCTAAGCAGTACGGATGAGAAGAGAACAGAGATTGGAGGCCAATATCTGATGCTGTTATCTGCGAAGCCTCAAGATCGAAGAAGCAATGGCTAAAGATATGGATTGGATGGGTAATATCCATGTGAATATGTAGGAATTTGGAATTGTGGAGAACCGCTTGCTTTTCAGTGTTGGAAGTTGGTGACGTGTTATTTTACGACGTTTGATTTCTCACACGCTTTAGACCAAGGATGGCTTGACTAAGTAATCTTGGCTCCCCACACGTTTTTAGACGTTCTCGAATCATGAAAATGGAAGGAAAATATAAGGTTCCATATATTGTTTTTCAACGGGTATTTTTTAAATTAAAAATAATAAATTTCATTTTATATTTATGAATTTAAAAATTATAAAATATTTTCGTTAGTATGTACATTTTAGACTTTTATATTATAAAATAATTAAATTAATTCAAATTTTAATATAATTTAATTAATCAAATTCATTTTAAACATAATTTTTCAACTAAATTTAATTTAAGTAAATTGATTTCGACTTAATTTGATTTACGTCTCCATCTAGTTTATTTTTAATTTCAAAAATATTAAACCAAAACTATGGGTTAGATTTTTTATTTTATCCAAGACAGTACGAAAGGAAAAATCTTCATCCCTAATTCCCTATTGATATCAATAAATAATATTTATTTTCAACCTTATCTAATTTTTAAGTGCATTATTATAGCTTAGCTTTCTTTATGTAGCATTGCTTTATAATTAAATATAATTATTTTAAAAATGATAATTAAATATAATAAATAAATATGTGTTTTAAAAATAGGAAGTAAATAAATATTATAAAAAAATTTATTAGACTATATAAAAATATAAAAATAATTTTAAAAAAGTGAGTACTATTTATACATTCCCTTCGAGCCTAATATTTCTAAGAATTTAAAAAAAGAAAGTTCTTTACAATTTTTTTTCGACTATACTCTTCCCATGTTGCTCAAATTTCTTGAAGATTTGGTCAGGTTTTTTTGATAGATTAGGGTCGCCTGCCACCACCAACAAATTCGAACAAATCGGCGTAACTTTAACTGCCATCATCCCGTTGGCCAAACCCTCTTCAATTGCGAGAGAAATCGGGGACAAAATTAAGGGAAGGCGAGAAAAGAAGAAGAGAAGAACCAACTTTATACAAGTTGAAAATAAATTCAAAAATGTTTTGACGAATGTTTTGTGACGTCATCACAGAACAAGTACCTCAAAAAAAAATTCAAATTACATTTAATTTTGCAAAAAGGAAACTAAAATTATCATGTCACCGTTCCCATGATTCACGTGTGATAATCGCTGCAAATTTTTAAAATGTATTCTAATATGGCAGGATATGTCACAAAACTTATAAAACATTTCTAACATTTATATTATATTCAAAAAACATTTATTTCAACTATATATTCTTATTTCAAACACATCATAATATTAATAAAAATAAATTATTATTTATCATCACAATTTATTAAACTTTCAAAATATATTTAATTCATAAATATATTTTTAACTTTAATAAAAATACATAAATTTAAATCCATATATTTTAGAGGACTTAAAAAATTTAAAATATAAGTCGATCAAAAAAATTCTATCAAAATAACACAAAACTCTCGCTAAACTACCATTATTTCGGCCACTCAATAATTTGAAACTGTAAAGTAAAAACACGAGTATACTAGAATATACTTAATAAACAATTAACTACATATAAATATTTAAATAAATATTTTAAATTAAAAATATTACAATAAATTATTTATGCAAAATATGTAATATATTTTATTTAATTAAAACTATAACCTGTTTGGTTAAAAAAATACTTGAGTTAGTCACCTTTCTCAGTAATTACTCTAATACTAAGTAATCTCAAACTCGTTAGTGAGTTTTTTTATATAAAAATCAAATTATCATTTCTTAGAAAAAGAATAATATGTTTATTTTATCAAAACATTATTCATCTCACAAATATTAACATCGAGTAGTTACGTGGTAATACTCGTGATTATTTTTAACATTATCTCTCAAAAGTGGGTTATTCCATATCACAAAGATATCCCTAACCTTTCTTATACCCGTCTCACCTGCACACGACTCACTTAGGTAACTTCTACGTAGATTGGTTCCTAAACAATTTCATTATAGCTATAGTACATATATCAATACAACTTGTCACACCCTTCTGCTACAATTAATCACAAAACTCAATCAAATATATAATAATTCATTACTTTTTACAAATATGATATACAACTCAATTACAGTTGGTAGAATATTAGTTACAAGTTATGACACTATGTTGTCATATCATGAAATAATATGTAATGTTCTGAATAGATTTAAATATATTACACCTTAAATACTTAAAACTTTCAAAATATCATGTGCAAGAAATATATGCAACTAGGAAAGTGTAACATCTCGGTCTTAAAGGGCAGAGAGTAGAGTCGAAATGAAAGTGCTTAAGTAAAGAGCGACTTTTAGTAGGCTTCAAGATAATTGTGAGGGTGAGAGTGAGTCTCACATAAAATGTGAGAGAAAATTTCTAGTCTATATAAATGGAGTTAAAACTAATATATTAACAAGACCTTGTAAAATAGGTAGTAATTTATTCTCAAGAACTCTACATTAAGTGTGCTTAGGCGAGAATAGTACTAAGATGGGTGACTTCTTGAGAAGTCCTCAAATTGACCCATTATTAAAAATAAAATAATTAGGCCCTAAAGGTTGGGTAAAGTGAACAATATTATTGATAAGTGTTGAATCGAGTCTCATAGTATAGTATCAGAGTCAACTTTCTTCTAGTAAGATTATGGGCTCAACGACGAGTTAGGCAGACGTTAGTGGGCCTGTAACATTTCAATCCTAGAAAGTGAAAAGTGGCATCGAGGTAAGAGTACTTGATTAAAAAGTGACTCCTAATAGACTTCCAGATGACTATGGGGACAGATGTGGGGCAGGAGTAGTCCCATATCAATATGAGAAAGAAAGTTTATAATCGATATAAGTGGAGTTAGAATTAATATGCCAATTAGGCCTTTTAGGATAGGTAATAGTTTATTTTCAAAAATTCTACAGTTAAACGTGCTTGGATAAAAGTAATATTAAAATAGGTAATCTCTTGAGAAGTCTTTGTATTGACCCATTATCAAGAACAAAATAATAATAATCCAAGAATTAGGTTAAAATGGATAATATCGTTGACAAGTGTTGGACTGGGTCTTATAGTATACTATAATTGTTATGCTCTGAACTGGATCTCACACACAACAATCACCGTATACCTTATATTACAATCTTGTAAGCTAGAATCATAATACGAGAGTCCACAAGGCTTTAAGTATTATTATTTTTACACTTCGAATATTCAAAGTAAATTTTAACTAAAAATTTAAATAATAATAAATATCTAACTTTATTGAATATTATACAAGTAGTTTAAAATTAAATAGTATTAAAAAATATAAATTACAATAATCAAAATCATTATATGATATCTAGTAGACTTTATAAAGATAATGAGTCAAGAATAAAAAATATACTTATGATTCTTATACCGTTGAGAAATATTTTTTATTTATAGCTATCTCTTTAATCTACTCCCAATGCCTGAAATTAAAAGGTGAGAGGGATGAGCATACGGAAGTATACTCAGTAACTGGATATGAAAATATATTTATACATATATACCCATAAAATGACTATATGAAAACAATTTAAGAAAATCATTTATGAATGTATTAGAAATGATTTAATTTTAATAAAACTCATGGCTTGTAATTTAAAAATCACTGGGTTAACTATTTTTTCAGCGATTACTCTGATCAGAAGCAACCCTAAATTGTTAGTGAATTTTTTATGCAAATAAAATAATAAAATATTTAATAAAATTTAGTTCATATGACAAAAATGAATGAATGCATGATTTATTATAAAAATTTGGCCCTTTATTTACGTCGGCCTGGAAGAGTTTACAAATTCTCATATAACTATCCTTAATATTATCTTTTAATGGGCCACTTCACCACAAATGAGGTTATCATCTCTCTTATACCAGCCTCTTTAATACATACTCACTCATATAATCTCTATGGAGGTCCATTCTTAGGTTACTTAACTTTATAGTTACAGTTTAGGCCTTCATGGTCAAGGCCTCTTCGACGTCCATATTATAAATCAAAATAATCAATAAAAACTAGCTCTCTAGTCAATATCAACACAGAATTAATCATGCACGAATATAATGAAATTGAATATCAAAACATTTATATAAATGTCGTTGTTAAAATTTATCTAACAATATAAATGGTAAAACTATCATGATCGGCATCATAAATAAATCAATACTAAATTAATAGGCCATTTATATTTTATTTTAAACAATAAATATACATTAAACTATTTTTAATTCATAAGAAAGTAAATTTTCATAAAGCATTTTAAATGCATTTAAAGAAATAAAAATTCACTCACAATAAGGGAGGATATACACTCTTTTGACTCTTCACATCTCTGAACTTTGCTATTTTTCTAATCATTTTAATTCGTGTTACGCAACGTCAAAACCTATATAATATATTTTCAATTATATCATTAATAACACTATCATTAAAAATCTATTCTATCCCCCTCATATGTATAGTATTAAAATATTTTTATTCAAATGCATATTATTTGAATTCTGAGTCTTTGCTCATCTAAACTTTTCAAATTTTTATTAGCAAGTCTATTTTACATACTCGTCAACTTTTCTATCTATACAAAATAAATGTATTGTCTAACTTGTCAGTTTTATCAAATTAAGAATCCCAAATTATGACTATTCAATCATTTATTCAATTTTTATCAAATAAAATCTCATAATCATTCCTATGCATTATCGTATTTATTAATTCTACTCGAATCAATAACTAAAATTAATGCTCTAAACGAATTTGCTCTTGAATAAACAGTTGCCATAAATACTAATCTATCATCCAAATATATCCATATCTCTATTTAGCTCATTTTAACCTATAATCAAAATATTCTAACACAATTCTACAATTTCATGCTAAATCACTAAAATCTCTAAATAAATAGTAAAATACATAATTATTCTCTAACTTTTTACACGAAATTATAAGAAAACAAGTGAACCAACAAACTTACCCACTCACGGAAGCTTAAAAAAGATTTTTGTATAGAAATTTTAATGATTCCTTAAAATGATCAACTATGCATTGTTTCTTCTCTTTGTGATTTCTCCTAAATTATTAAGCATGTCCAAAATTTAAGTTTAAATTAGTATTTACTAAAAAGAGGTGATGAATTTTTACTATTTACTTATTTGATTTAGTGAAGAGATGAGAGAGAAAGGTTATAACTGAATGAGAGAGAAAATTGAGAAAGAGTTTTCGAAGACAAAAGGGGAAGAGGAAGACAAGAATAATCAATCCTTACTCATATTTGACATTTTATACAGCCTTATGAATTTATCAAAGTATTCTTGAGCTTATAGAAGAAAAAAGATTTTAGATATAGGTAAAATAAATTTTTTTTAGAGAAAATATCGATACTTATGCTTTCTAGAAGAAATAGTATTGATACCTATGTTGACGTCGTCCAAAATGTGATGTAAAGAAAAATTTAAAAATAGAG
>JAWDEX010000012.1:4995316-5015013 GCA_035221805.1 Trichilia hirta
TATTATACAAGTCATACCTTAAATGATGCACAGAGGAACTATACAGTTAGTGTTGTATGCCCTAAGTTACTGTAGAATATGTATTGTACATATTTATTAATAATAAAAGTGTTTCAATTCATATGTATATGCTGCTTCTTCTATCCAATTATACTAGTGATAGAATGTACATGTGAATCATCCAAGATAATAGGTTATCTAAATTATTCTCTACAAATATAAGATCAATTGGGCATTGATATTGTATAGTAGGCATACTGAATGTCTTCGGTGAAAATCATAAGATAATATTAGTATGAGTGATATGATAGTCATATTATTAGGATATTAGTATGGAATAATAGTTAGAGAACTATTATTTGAACGTGACTAAAGTATGATGAATCACACGAATGTATGATGTCAATAATTCATCATTAAATTATAAAGGTGTGTTAACTACTCCTTAAATCTTAGACGTCATGGTTGTCAATCAGTATAGATGCATATGATTCATCTGGTGTATAAATGCGAGACTAATTATGCCTTGTACATAAAAGTCGATTTATTCATATGTTGCTTATATCAAGTAGTAAATAACTATCAGAAGAAATTTGTTAACTCGATAAAGTAGATTTCAAGATACTATTGACTTGATCCAGATTTGAGTTCTCAGTCGGATATTAGTAAATGACTAAAAATAAAGTCTTTACTCAAAGCATAAATATCATACAAAGAGTTTATAGTGACGAGTTCAATTCTTACTAACTGATTATCCAAATAAAACTAAATTGAGAGTTTTGACATTCGTGAGCCTTGATTTGATTGAAATTAGACGAACATAAGGAGATTATTCACACAAAACTTATAATTGGGCATAAAGTTCGATGAATTTTTTTTTCATTATGAGTTAAGGGCTATGACACATTGCTAGATGTCAATCATAGTGGTTAAGCATTTGAATAGCTCGAAATAAGGTTAATATGATTGATTTTAGCTCACAGCTAACATCATAGTGAACCTGAGATGTCACAATATAAATCCTGAGATTATCCTTACTATAAGAGAGAGTAAATAATATTCGTAAGAGAGCTAGCACTCTTGGAGTATTATTTGGCCAAAAGTCGTAAATAGTTTACATGTTAATTGTTTAACAAGATGAGAGTTTGAAAATTGACCTTATTATAATTTAGAATAAATCACAATATTTTATAAATATATAGATATTTAAATAAAATTTGGGATTAATTTATAATTTTTGGAAGTCGAGGGGCCTAACTAATATTTTACAATTAGGGGCATGAATGATATTTTATAATTCAGAGGTCTCAATGATATTTTTCATAAAGTATTTAAAACGAAAGTAGAATGTTCTGCTTCCTCAGGCTCAGTTTTTAGTTTCTTAACCCTCTCTTTAATTCTCTCGTTCTGTTTCTTGAATTGGTCAATCAGTAGAAAATCAAAGGCGTTTGATTTCTCAGAGGCATCATATTATTGGTGCTGCACTTTATTAGAAAACATTAAAGATTAATTATTATAAATTAAATGTGTTTAATTTGTAAAAAGTTAAAATACCCGATAAAATTATTATTTTTGCTGCGTTCTGTGATATACATGTAATCACACACACACAGCATTAATAAAGTTAAACATAGTTTTGAAATAGGTTGAATCATAGATATAAGAGCCTTATAATATTTATCTCCTCACAGAGATTACTTTTTAACCTACAAGCCATTTGATGGAGGTGTGTTTCTTGCTAATGATCATATTTGCAAGGTAGCTGGTATAGGTACAGTGCATATTAAGATGCATGGTGATGTGGTCAAAACACTTTTAAATGTCAAACACATTTTAGACTTGAAGAAGATTTTGATTTTTTTTAGGTCTCTAGAAAAGAATGGCTGTAAGTTCAAGTGTGAAGATGGGATACTCAAAGTTTCTAAAGGAAATTTAGTGGTGATGAAGGCAGATAGAGTTGGCACTTTGTATTTCTACAAGAATTTAAACTTTCAGGCTCAGCAGCTGTTGCCAATTCATCATCGATAGAAATACTACCAAACTTTGGTATATGGGGCTCGATCAAATGAGTGAGAAAGGGATGGCAAAATTAAGTAAAAGAGATTTGCTTTGTGGACAACAAACAGAAAAGTTAGAGTTCTGTGAATATTGTGTATTTAAAAAATAGATAAGATTGAGTTTCAGCATAACTATACACAAGACTAAGGGGATTCTAGATTATATTCATTCAGATCTTTGGGGGCCATTTCCAGTTCCTTCTAAAGGTACCAAAGCTAGATATATGCTTACTTTTATTGATGATTTCTCCAGAAGAGTTTATGCATATTACTTAAAGAAAAAGAGTCAAGTGTTTACAGTTTTTAAGCAATAAAAGACTCTAGTTAAAAAGCAAACAGGCAAACACATCAAGAGGCTAAGAATAGACAACATAATTGAGTTCTGCAATGAAGAATTTAATGAATTTTGCAGAAATAAAGATATTTTAAGACATAAAATCATTGTAGGAACTCTTCAGTTGAATAGAGTTATAGAAAAGATGAACAGAATACTACTTGAAAAAGTTCGATATATGCTTTCAAATTCAAGCTTGGGTAAGGAGTTTTGGGCTGAAGTAGTGAACACAACAGTTTGGCTAAATAATCACTCTCCAAATACATTCATTGAGTGTAAGACTGCAGAAAAGGTATGATCTGGCAAACTCGTTGATTATTCTATTTTGAGAGTATTTGTTGTCCTATATATGCTCATATAAATTAAGAAAAGTTAGAACCAAGAGCAAAGAAGTGTATGTTCCTTGGATATTCATCCAATGTTAAGGGATACAGATTATGATGTCCAAAAAAATAAGTTATTAATTAGCAGAGATGTGACATTTGATGAGTCTACTATGCTTAAGGATAAAAAAGAAGCAACAAAAGCACCAGTTCAAGATAAGAAAAAAGATCAAGTTGATAAAGAAAGCTTAGAAGTGTCGAGGGAGATTTAAAAAGAACAGCAAGAGCAGTCTTATAATCTTGTTAGAGACAAATCCAGAAGAATTATAAGACCATCAGAGAGGTATGGCTATTCAGATTTTACTTATTGTCTTGCTATAGCCGAAAAAGTAGAGTATAGTGAGCCTAAAAGCTACAAAAAAGCCATATCTTTAGAGAATACTGCAAGTTGGATCTCAGCCATGCAAGAAGAAATTCAGTCCTTACAGAAAAATCAAACATAAACACTTGTGAAATTTCAAAAAAAAAAATAATTGATTGTAAATGAATTTATAAAAGAAAGATTGATAATTCAAATGTCTTATATGTCAGATACAAGACCAGATTACTGGCTAAAGGCTACAGTTAGGTCTAAGGAATTGATTTTAATAATGTTTTCTCACCAATTGTTAAGCATACTTTATTTGTACTTTACTTTCTTTAGTTGTTACAAATAATCTTGAGCTAAAATAACTAGACGTGAAAACTGTATTTTTACATGGTGATCTAGAAGAGCAAATTTATTTGCAACAACTAGAGGGTTTTAAAGTCCCTGATAAAGAAGACCATGTGTATTTATTGAAGAAATCCATGTATGGCCTTAAACAGTCACTTAGACAGTGGTATAAAAGGTTTGATTCTTTTATGGGAAGAATTAAGTTTTAGAGCAGTTATAATAATTGTGTGTATTTTAAGAGAATTTCAGATGGTATCTATATGTATGTTTCAGAATTAAGTATTTATTTATTGTTATATATGGATGATATGTTAGTTGCAACATCTAATAAGATTGAGATCAAGAAGGTGAAACAATAGTTAAGTTCAAAGTTTGATATGAAAGACTTGGGAGCTGTTTAAAGAATTTTAAGGATAGAGATTATCAGAGATAGACCTAATGGGAAGTTATATCGTTCACAGAAGGCTTTTGCAAAAGAAATATTAAGTAGGATTGGCATGAAAAAGGCAAAGCCAGTGTCTATTCCTCTTGCAGTTTATTTTAAATTATCAGGAAACTTATGTCCTACTAATGATAATGACATAAGTTACATATCACAAATTCTATATTCAAGTGCAGTTGGGAGCATTATGTATTTAACGGTATGTTTCAGATCGGATATTGCTCAAGTCATCAGTATTGTAAGTAGGTATTTAGCTAATTTAGGCAGACAATATTGAGAGGTAATTGGCAGACAACCAGGTATCAGATACTTGGTAGGTACCACAGTTGCATGCTTGGAGTTTGGTAAGCAAGATTATAGGTTGACGAATTTTGTGAACTCAAACTATGCAGGAGATCTGGATAAGAGAAGATCATTGACAGGATATGTGTTCACTTTTGGAGGATATGCAATTAGTTGAAAAGCTACCCTCCAATCTACAATTGCTCAGTCTATCACAGAAGCAGAATACATGACCATTGCAGAGGCAGTCAAAGAGACAATTTGGCTAAGAAATCTGGTTAGTGAAATCACTTTTAAATCCTTTTTCTATTATATTTTATTGTGATAGTTAAAATGCAATTCACTTAACAAAGGATCAAATGTATCATGAGAGTGCCAAACATATTGATGTCAGTTACTATTTTATTCGAGAAGTATTTACCAAGGGTTATATTTTCATTCAGAAGATTGGTACAACAGATAATTCAGCTAACATGTTTACAAAGCCTTTATTTATTAGTAAGTTCAGGCTTTGCTTAGACTTAATTGGCCTCATGTGTTGAAGATGAACCTTAAGGAATTTTGTAGAAGAGGTAAAGAATTAAGTAATAAATTATAATCACTCTTATTTTATTTTCGAATTTGTGTCAAGGTAGAGATTATTATTATTTTTGCATGTGTCACAAATTTTTATTATGCCCCTTTTTTGTGTTATAAGTAAGAGCATTTTTGTACATTTCAGGACTTAAAGCTTTAGTATATAAATAATTTTGAAATTATTTTGTAAGTAAGAGCGTGAAAATTAAGAGAAAAAATAAGTTAAGGAGAATGTGTGATTTGTAAATATTTTTATTTTTATAGTGGATTATTCTCCAATCTCTGCCTTTAATTTTTCTTGATTTGAGTTTTTTAAGTAAATTCTTGTGTTATTTATTTTAAGTTTTAGTTATCTTTATAATTTGTATTTTGATATTATTTATTGATGTTAAGTAAAAATCTCAATTTGGCGCTAGACAGGATCAGCTTTCAATTGTTGATTGTTTTTGGTAGGTTTACTGTCCGAGGAAGAATGGGAACGACGCTTATCAGGTTTTTCATCCGAATGTTTTGTGGGCTTGGAATGATGAACAATTGAATCCATTCTCATTTAGGCAACACGGATGAGAAGATAACAGAGATCAAAGGCCAATACTGTGAAGCTTCAAGATCGAAGAAGCAAGGGCTAAAGATATAGATCGAATGTGTAATACGTAGGTAATATCTACGAATCTGGGGTGTTGAGGCGAGCCGCTGGCTTTCCAGCTTTGGCAGTTGGTACCGGGTTATTTTCCAATGTTTGGTTTCCCACGCGGCTTAGACAAATGGTGGCTTGAACATTTCTCTTAAAAGGTAATCTTGATTCTTAGGTCCCCACGCGTTATGGAATCATGAAATGTACGGTTCCATATATTGTTTTTTAACAGGCACTTTTGTAAAATAAAATTAATATTTTTATTTAATATTTTAAAATTTTAAAAATTATAAAATATATTCATAAATTTTTATTTTTTAATATTTATATAAATATTTTTAAACGTTTATATTATAAAATAATTAAATTAATAAAACTTATTTTAAATGTAATCTTAACTAAATTTAATTTAAATAAATCGGTTTCGATTGATTTATGTCTCCGCACAGTTTGGTTTTAATTTATTAACACAATTTACACTTGGTACCATCAACAAATTCGTACAAATCGGCATAACTCAACTGCCATCGTGCCCCTTCAGTAGCGGAAGAAATAGGGAAAAATGAAGAGAAGGTGAGAGAAGAAGAACGAATTTTATATAAAGTTGAAAATAAATTCAAAGATGTTTTGACAAATGTTATGTGATGTTATCAACGAACAAGTATCCAAAAATTTCAAATTTCATTCAGTTTTGCATAAAAGAAGACTAAGAAAATACGATTACTATTGCCTTATCAACATTACAAGACGACATTAGATATCCCATGCAAACAAGACAAATTAGCTCAAAATCTATGGCACACAATTACAGTTTTATAAGCAGGAACAGACTGTTGGTCTTTTCTACACAACCATTAAGAATCAATTCTTCTTCAAGAAACCTTCAGCCATCTTGACGTAGTCTCCGACCCCACTTTCAGATTTTTCATCACCTCTACGAGAAGGAACTGAGGCGTGTTCACCGCCAGGGGTCTCTGAGTAGCCGGAAGGGGTTGAGGAATGTGAATACTGGTGCAGGTAATTCTCAGCCTTTTCAACGTACTGGCCGAATCCCTTTTCGTTCAGGTTGCCATAGCGGGAGGCAGCGCCAAGAAGATCTTCAGCAGCACCAGCAGCTTTGGCCTTATCTACCTTGTCCTGCTCGCCGCTGAGCGTGGATTTAGCTGCCTCAGCTACACATTTGGCACTTGCGAACAGCTCGGTAGATGATGGTTGATGGTGCTTGCTGTGGGAGTCGGTGTCCTTGTTGTGGGGTTTGGTGTTAAAAAGCGAATCCATGCTTAATTTCTTTAGCAAATATGGAAGAGAAGAAAAACCTTGAGGTGAGACAGACTGAAGGTAACTGATCACAGTGTGATATTTAAATAAGTCTGCTGCCTAAAGATAAAGCAATAATTGAAGATAAGAGTGTATATTTTTGTGGATTTGCCACTTACAAGTGGATATACAGGTGATTGTCTTTATTTATACTAAATGCTGGGGCCGGGAAGATTTTTTTTCTAGTGTCGGCAGCGCTGTTGGTGTGTTTCATGAGTCATGACTGGTAGCGTAGGGCATCGGGAGCTCACTTGGGCCACACATTTCCTCTGGCTTGTCGACTCCCAATTAATATATTTGTCTCCGCCAGTTTTGAAGAGTTGTAATATCAGAAACGCAAGAGCAGTGGATAGCAAACGAAAAATATCTGAATTCATCGATGAATATTAGTTAGATCAATGTACATATCCAAGTAAAAAGCTGAAAGTGCTCCACAGAAAATCCACCCGAGATGCCTTGCATTTGTAATCTACTTTCCGATTCCTGGTGCTATTCTTACACAAGTGAGCAAGTAATCATAACAAAGTAATTTGTCTCAGAGGTGAATAATTCGGACCTATTTACATAGAAAAGTTAGAACCCTATCGCATAATATTACTAGATTTGAAGCTGTTTCGTCTCATGAAAGAGTCAACAAGGAGTTACATGAAAGATGACGACATTCTAATGTATAATATTGGCAGAATGACCGCATTGTGACATGAATTCTATGTCAAACTCACTTATAAAAGGAGATCAACGAAAGCAGAGCATCGTCGTCATCTCAAAAACCATTAATTTTTGCAATTTTCTTGCTGCAAACAACAGATGTTAAGCCCCAAAGTGGCACTTGGCGTAATCTGTTAGCTTCTGTCACCCCTTTGGGTTACTAACTTGCTTTCTAATCCGTTTCAGCAGATTGCATCAAGTCTCACCACTTTGTCGAGTCATGAACTATGAGCAAGGGCAACCTACAAGTTGACGTTGTGGGCATTGATTTACAATTTCCCTGTAATTTTGTGAGGAATGTAGGAGCTGTGACAATATAACTAGTACATGCATAAATGAAGACAAATTACAAACTCATATAGAAAGTTAGAATTAAAGAGTCAGTTACAAATACATATTTCTATTTTCTAAGAACAAAGTGTTCTGTTCTTGTGGAAATTAAATCATAGGGTTCAAGGTCCGAAGTATTTAAGGGAAAAGAAGTTATTTTAACTTAAAATTTTTTACTTAGAATTATGAATTAACAACTAACCATCGAGAAGATGAGTTGATAACATTAACAATTATTATTATTATTATTATTATTATTATTATTATTATTATTATTATTATTATTTGTTAGATCAGAGCATAAAATTTTATTGATTATATTCATAATTATAATAAATAAAAATATACCTTTTTTTTGGAATCAAATTCTTTAACATGTAGTATTTATTAATAAATACTACTGTATCTAACAGACTATATTATATACAAATATTCTTAATACTGATATATAAATATAAATAACAAAATTTACTAAATTTTATTTTTTTAGGACTAGTTTATGTTAAATATATATTTTAAAACTGTCTTAAATAGTTTACTTCTTATATTTTCAAAAAAATGGAAAGTAAAAACTATAGAAGTGTGGTGTTAAATTTTGATCAACTCTCTATTTAAAAATTGTAATCAACTCAGCCACGTAAGTCACTTAACGAACGGCACACAATAAGAAACTGGACCCAACCGCACCGCATCATAACTGCCGATCAAAATGCAATGCCAGCGATAGTGCCTGTCCAACTAGCGGGCCACTGAAACTGATCAAAAAACCCCAAACCCTAACCCTTGACTATCGACGGTACAAGTCCTCGATGAACATGGACAGCAATCAACCAATCAAAGACAAAGATCTTTTCAAAGCCGCAGAATCCGGAGATTCCTCAATATTCAAATCCCTCTCACAACAGGAGCTCTCAAAATTTCTGTCTTTGCGAGACGAGGACGACCGCTCCCTCTTCCACGTCGCCGCCTCTTCCGGTCACCCTGAGGTTTGTTATTCAACTGTTAAGTCGTACCAATTTCGTGTTCTACTACGTTTGACCACCAAGAAAATGTTTCACTTTATGGTAATTTTGTTTTCTTTCGTGAAATTAGGTGGTGAAAATACTATTGAGTTTAGATGAGTCGGCAAAAGTGGTAAACGCTGTGGATGAAGAAGGGTGGGCTCCGATTCATTCGGCTGCTAGCATTGGTAATACGGAAATCGTGGAAATTTTGCTAAACGAAGGTTAGGAACTTTGTTGTTCATATTGTTTGGTGAATCTTCTTTTGGGAAGAGTAATATAGTTAAATGGATCATTTGGAATGGTCCTTTTTGATGCTTAAGATGGTTTGTTACTGAACTTCAGGGCGTATTTGCGAGTATTTTTTGAGAGGGCATTTTCCTGTAGAAAGTATTGAAAATGCTTTGTGAAATGTGACTGTCAATTGCAAAATCTCCGTTGATAAAATGAAAAAGTGTTTCTAAGGAGTGTTTCCGAATGCACTTAAATTTTTTTTTTTTCCAAATGCCATAAAGCTTTTATGTTTGTTTACAGCAAGCATTCTAAAAGGGAAATAAAAACATTTTTGGTTTGAAGAACATCCGATGTTTCCAAAAGCATTCCCAAGCAAGCTATGTAGAATTTAGATTGTTTTATGTAGCCAATGCTTAAATTTAGACAACCCATTTATAGTTTGGTTATTCGTGTTAATCATTTGAATTAGCAACTTATAGGATCTCAAATCTTCTGATTTGTGCTATCTTACTCATTATGGGTTGTTTACAAGCAGGAGCTGATGCTAATTTGAAGAATGAAGGGGGACGTACTGCTCTTCACTATGCTGCCAGCAAGGGGTGGTTGAAGATTGCTGAACTTCTTATCTCACATGGTGCAAAAGTTAATTCAAAGGACAAGGCTTGTATCACATGATATTTTATGGTCTTATATCAATGCAGCATTTCATATTCCATTTCTTCTTTTATATGCGGAAAGTGTTAATGTTCTTTCATTTTCTGTTTCATCATTATTAAGTGAGACACATTGCATTCAGGTTGGTTGCACTCCATTGCACAGGGGAGCTAGCACCGGGAATTCAGAATTGTGTGAACTCTTAATTGAGGAAGGAGCAGAGGTTGATGCTACTGATAAAGCTGGGCAAACTCCTCTTATGAATGCAGTGATTTGCCATAACAAAGAGGTAATCTCTGTTGAATGCAACAAGAAATCATAATTGATACCTGTTAGGCTTTTATCCGTCTGCTGAGCAAATTTTGGGGTATTCTTTTTATCTTTTGGTTTTTCCTTTTTGTGGTTTACAGGTAGCGCTTCTCCTGATAAGACATGGGGCAGATGTCAATGTTGAAGACAAGGAAGGATACACTGTGCTGGGTCGGGCTTCAAGTGATTTTAGACCCATACTGATTGATGCCGCTAAAGCTATGCTTGAAGGATGAGTCCTTGGAATTATTAAGAGAATTAGATATTGTGTAGATGGTAATTGGCAGATTGTGCATACTGAGAATTGTGGCAAGGACAAGATTGATGAACAGTTTTTGCGGAAGATAGAATAGAAAGTGACTGTTCAATTTTAGCTCCTGATATACCCTTTAAGATCAGTAGAAGCAATGGAAGTGTTTTGTGACAGACTTCTGGGAACCGGCAAGTATCTGAATTTTTTCTTTCCACCCGATAGTGACTTTTTACCGGATTTGTCTGAGTACTTTTGAGTATTATATGAAATTTAGGTCTCAAATGATTTGCAGTTATTTAGTAAGTGACAAAATAGTGTGATAAATTATCTGCAAATTTGTGAAGAGATGTCATAGTTAATTGTGTTCATTCTAAAACTTTATTTCAAAATATATACGGGGCAAGTGAGGTAATAAATATTTATTAGATAATGAATTTTAATAATTTTTTTAAAATTATTGTTATACATTTTAACTATTTAATTAATATATGTTACATTATTTAAAATGCATTTTTTTTTATTTTTTTCATATTTTTATATTTTAAACATTAAATGTATTGAGATTAGTATTAATACAAATCTTGTTTAAAAAGGATTTGGTTAACATATACCATTATATGAATATATTAATGCAATATTTAAGGTAATTTTAAAATTTGATGTAGGCAAAATTTAAAAATTTTAAATATATAATTTGCGTTTTTTAATTTTGGGATTCAAATATTAGGTTTTAAGTTTTATCTGACATTTAAGTTTTAGATTTACTTCATACAATATATTAATATATTAATTCATCGCAGTCAATTTCGTATAAAAGTGGAAAGGAGAGAGTCGTAGAAAAACAAATAACCGAATTTTGAGTCTACGATTTCTACCATTTATAATAAGGATAAAATGGTAAATTCAACAAACCTAATAGATGACAGTTACTGTAAATAAATTAAATACAATGACCTATTTTTGAATTGGTTGGAGCTGCGCAAAACGTCGAGGAAAGTACAGGCGTCGCTCCCTCAAATGGCAACTGCAACAGTCGCCCAAATTTACAAATTTGGGCTACAGTTGTGATAGTTGTGATAGCATTTCTCAAAATAAGAGGGAGAAAAGAAAAGAAGAATTAGGTATTCACTATTTTCTTACCACAACCTACTTCTTGCATTGCATATATAATATACATATGCATTCAAGCATGCAGATGAGCGAGATCAAGAGCTTGGACTCCGATCTCCCCGCTCCTGTCTCATCCATACGCCGCGGTAACAATATTTTTGCACCATCAATCCATCAAGCATGCCAAATTCGGGTGACCTTGACTCCCATCCTCATGTGACTCTCTTCCCAAGCGCCGGGCATATAACACCATTTGTTCCGCTTGCCGCTTCACTTGTTCAGAACCATTGCCGTGTTACCTTAATCACCACCCAACCGATTGTCTCAATTGCAGAGACTAAACATATTTCTTGTTTCATATCTACTTATCCCCATGTGGCGGAAAAGCAGTTTAATATCCTCTCTTTTGATCCCACCTCAGCCAGTTCTACCGACCCTTTCTTCCTTCAGCGGGAAGCCGTTCGTCAATCAGCTCACCTTCTTCATCCGATCCTATCTTCAACATCTCCTCCACTCTCCGCACTCATATCTGATGTAACCTTGATCTCTTCTGTCCTTCCAGTGACAATAAACTTAGGTCTCCCAAACTACATCCTTTTCACTTCATCCGTAAGAATGTTTTCTCTTCTTGAGTCTTTCCCTACTATAGTTTCATCCAAAACCACCTATGGTTCTGTTCAATTGGACAATGATCTCGAAAATCCAGGACTGCCTCCAATACCTGTATCATCAGTCCCTCCGGCACTTTCAGACCTAAATAATCTCTTCGCAACTATATGCTTACGAAATGATCGGAGTTACATAAAATCAAACCGATCAACACATTTGAAGCATAGATATGTTAGACGAGTTTAATGGAAAGAGAGCGTCAGATGGTCTTCCACCCATATACGCCATTGGACCTCTTTCGCCATGCGAGTTTGAAAGCAGAGACTCTAGTACACCTGTTAAATGGCTTGATGAACAGCCAGATGAGTCAGTTGTTTGTGTTAGTTTTGGCAGTCAAACCGTCCTGTCCAGTGCGCAAATGAAGTAGATGGGAAATGGATTGTTAAGCAGTGGCTGTAGAGTAAAAGGTACGAAAGTAGACAAGGAAGACGAAGATGGATTGGACAACGTGCTTGGTCATGAACGCATGCTGAAGATTAAGGATCGAGGATTCGTAAAAAAGCTCTGGGTGGATCAAGAGAATATTCTTAGTCACAGTTCTATTGTCGGGTTTGTTACTCACGGTGGATGGAACTCTCTGGTCAAAGCTGCGTGGAATGGAGTACGGTTGTCGGTATGGCCACGGTTTGGTGATCAAAAGATCAATGCAGAGGTAATAGTGAGAATTTGGCTGGGAATGTGGCCGGAAAACTGGGGTGCTGGTGAAGGGAGATGATATTGTAGACAGGATTAAAAATATGTTGGGAAAAGAATTGTTAAGAGAATAAGGAGTCCTAAATATAAAAAAGGTTAGGAAAGTCGTGGGAATTGGTGGAAGTTATGAGAGGATATTAATGAAGTTGATAAAGGAGTTGAAGAAGAATAATCAAAATTAATTGCGTCATGTTTCAGTAAATAACAATGAAATGATCTTGATTGAGCATTGTAACACCCCAAATTTATTATTAGGGCATTTGATATAATACAAATATATACCATATTTATAAACTTATAAGTTTTAAGGTAGTATTCTAAATATTCGTAAAATTTTCGTCGAAATTAAAGTTTAATGGTAATTACAATCATTTTATTTTTTAACATATACTTAAATAATTAATAACGATGATTCTTAAATACTAAATGTATATTCTTACTTTAACTATATCTTATACATATATACAAAAGTAATCACATCTCTACAAACATATATTCATCGTCATAGATTCTAAAATTACACTATCATTTTGATGAAAATCTAATTTTTCTCTCAACTATTCTATTCTTTGCATGATCAACAAATAAAAAATAAAGATGAGTTAAGACCTGGTATATATTTATATATAAAGGTACTTTCATAAAATATTTTATAATTCTTAATGACAAATTTCATAAAATATCAAGACAAAAAATTTAAAATATTATGGACACATATAATCATTTATTATAAATAATTTTAATTAATTTGATAGTTTAAATTAATTCATCCATGTGAAATTTTAGATCATTATTTATAGGGACCGTTACTCATATATAGCCAAATGTATTTTCGGGGCATTATTCCTAAGGACTATCATCCATTTATGGTCAAACATATTTTTGGACATTATTCCTAAAAATTGTTGTCTAAATTTTATCTTTATAGTCTTTTCCTGCCGAATTGAAATTACATTTAATATTCATTGATACTATATCAACTATAACTATCATATTTTTATTTATCCAATTATTCTATCAATATATTTATATTTTTAATAATATTTATGAATTTCATAATTATAAAATTGTCTATTTACCGAAACCTGAAAATCATCTATTTTACATAAATATGGGACTTATTGACATACTTTTCATATTATATTTATAAAAAGAACATTCATAGAAAAATTATTTTTTAAGACCAATTTTGAAAACAATTCAACACATGGTGGTTCAAAAATTTTGTAAATATTTATTTAATCTTTTAATTGGAATAAAAAATTATATTTTTTCATTTTACAACTAAAAATTAACCTAATTACATATAAACATCTACCTGAATCTCTTAATTATCCTTACCTTCCTGTGAATTTTTCTCATTTCTTAAGGATACTTCCTAATGTCCATTTAATAATAATAATTACTAACTCATTATATAACACTTAAAATTTATAAGATAAATAAAAAAAATTAAATCATATGAAAATTATTATGAAAATTAAAATTACATATGGCAAAAGTATTAAATTTCTCACAGTTTCTATTCTTTTACATTTTAACAATTTTTTAATATAATAAATATATTACAATATATATATGTCTCTAATACACACCAAATCAGTAAAACTTGTACCAACAATTTATTATAAAACTTATAAATTTTCTCTTATTCCATCTCCTTTCCCGTTATTTTTTCTCTCCTTCTTCCTCTCTCTCTTGACCACTCTCTCTTTTTCTTTCTTGTTGCAATTGAAAACTGAAATAATTAGCATATTAACCGCCTTAATGAAATCAAATTTAAACCATTCATTTTTCCTTCATATCATTCCTATATGTCGACTGAATTTTACGATCAATTTCAGTTTTATTTAATTGAATAATTTTAATTGAATTCTCAATTTTTATAATTACGTACTATACCTTTTATAATAACATTATATCAAAATAATCCTCTTTATTTTTTGAGACAGCACAAGCATATACAAAACGAAGTCTCTAGTTATTTGGCTGCCGGATAATAACTGTAAGTTATAGTATTATGTATTGAACCCGGTTGACCTGGAACGGTTGAGCCGCACCTGTTTTTTTTCATTCTATTGATTTCATTTCCAAAATACGTGGTGGAGCCCAAGGATCGAATGCTACCGAAGCATTTTATCGAATTTCAGTTGATTATCGACCGTTTATTTTTTATCCCTCCCTACGTCTCTCTTAGCCGGGAGAGAAACAAGAGGGACCAACCATGGTTTTCTCCACATTTTCTCCTCTCCTGTCTGCCAATTTTTTAGTCTGTGAAAGACACTATAAACTTCACAAGATTATATCAACTGGGTCTAATAAAAAACGAACGATGTATTTTGATTCTTCTTGTTCTTTGTCTTCTGTATTATTTTACAGCATTATTCCCAAGTCCGTTGTTCCTTTGGCAGCCTCGGCTACTATTCTTCTCTCGACAGACCCAGGTAAAATGATTATCTCTTTCTTTCTCTTTTTAATCCGGTGTTGTGTATATATCTCCTTGAATTGAATGTCCGTGTTAGAAATCAAAATTGTCCTCATGCGCGAGTCGTGACTTATGGCAATGGAGGAAAGAGTGAAAGTAGTCCAACCACTCCATGATTAGAGTTAGGTTTATCCTCTCGTAGTTCAATTAAAAATTGGGAATCCCCATGTTAGTTTTTTATTTTTTATTCTCATGTTGAAGCATATTGACTGCTCTGTAAATTTGTAGTTGTATCCATCTGTCACTGACCCTGTTATTAGTGAACTTAAATCTCTTGTATAGAATAAAACTTCATTTGCAGCTTTTACCCAGCAGCAGTTTCATGTCTCTCATGCTTTTTGGTAGAATTACTTGGTGGGTGATTTGTATTAGAGTTCTATCCTAATTCTACTTTATTTTGTACGGCTAAAGTTAAATGACTTGGTTATTGTACTATCATTCGTTACATAATCGACTTAAATATATACAAAATTTTGATTTATCTAGCATTTTATTGCCCTTGTTCAGCGGTATTAGTATGTTGGAAATTAAATATTTATATAAATCAAAGTTGATGGTGTTACAAGTGATTTGAGCGTAATCAGTTGCAGACTGATATAGTTTTATAGAACCTGATAAATAATTATTATTCCTTTGAATACATACTTCTATTATCAGATTCTGTTTGTGGAAGTGATTACACGGTAAATTGTTGCGTGTGTTTGGTGACATCATTTGTCTGGCGTAACTAAATTGTGAAAATTTGACCGATCATTTGAGCTTCTGAGCTTTCAGCTAAAGCAGGATTTCTGTCTGGATTCTCTGGCATTGAATCAGTTCCTGGTCCACGATTGCCTCAAATTGAATTTCTTAATCGCTTAAATGGTTTGATCTCTCACTCGTAGTGCTCTTACTTGTACACTCAGTTCGTGCATGATATGATAGAATGTCTTGGGACTTCCTTCTTTTGCAGAAGAAAACCAGAAGAAGTATGCAGAAGCTGATTCAAGATTTAGAGAATCTCCTCTACTCAAGAAGCTGCTAGAGAAATCCAAGCTGAATAAAGAAAAGTAAAATTTTTGGTTCTCTTTGTGTTGGATTAGTTGTTTAACACCTCCAATGATGTTAATGGGTTGGTTAATATTGTATACGACGATAGTAATAATACTGCATTATTGAAAATTTCAGGAACCGGCAAGAAATTGAAAACAAGTACTGCTTGCGCGGAGCAGAGTGGGGAGTAGGGGATTGTTCAGCCGAGGCAATGACACCAGAAGAGAGGGAGAACTTCATTCTAACGTTGAAGCAAAAGGCTGGAGTAAATGAATGAAGCATTTCTTGGTAATGTTTCATTAGTTTAACAGTAGCTAAAGAGACTATACTTGGAAAATCACAATTGAAAATTGAATTAGTTTATTTCGTCTGAGTATTAGCACATCAACTGATATTTTTGCTATTGATCATATTCATTTATGTAACATGAATGAGATGACATTCAGCTATTGTAGTCAATTACAGCCAATAAGCTCTCTTGTTCATTTTCTCATCGAATTTTTCCTCTGGTTTCTCTCATTTCTGATATGATCCACAATTGACAATGTAATAAACCAAATCCTTCCAATCTTCCACTCTCCAGTATAACAGCTGTATGATACAACTGTAATAAATGACGTGAATTTTAAGATTTTACGGAAAGCTGCTACTTTCACGAGCGGTACAAATTTAGCCGTTGTATCATACAGTTGTACTGTAGTTGTACCCCAAAATTCATATTCTGACTCCCATCAAATAATCCTGTGTGTTGAGAAAGTCTTAAATCCTGCAGATGCTGGTGCATCGGTTAAATAGGAACGCACTATCTCAAGTCTTAGTAGGGCCATTTTGCCAAAGTAACATTTACTTTTTAAAAAAATGTTTATAAAATAGGGCCATTTCTATCACCTTACGCCTACTAAAACTTGAGTCGACGCACTCTTATTGAACCGCTGTACTACGTCAACACAGACATGCTACGATGGTAGCATCTAAAACTCTTGAGAAGGTTTTCCATTTTGTTAAGGACAAAGAATGATTTTGATTCCTTTTAATGGGCATTTTCAAATTTCAACTTGCAAATTAATGAATTGGATTCAGATTGGAAAACATCAATCTGCAAATTAGTTAATTAGATACATATTTAATTGTATCTGCACAATCTAATCTGCTGAACAATCCTATATGGCAGCCCTTTCGTTATTATTTGACTTGCTACGTTTTAGAGGGGACTGGTGTAAAATAATGAACACTGCAGTAAATTGGTTTACATTTTTCTCTCTCTTTTTTTTCCTGTTAATAACACACATGTAAGGATTGCATATGTATGAAATTTCACTTTACATTAAATCTACATTCGGGCGGGCCATTTAGACCAATACAACTCATAAGTAAATTGAATAATAACTTTAATTATTAATTATAAATATAAATATGCAACCTAATCGTAATTTCAATTTTCAAATGTGACATGCACAAATCAATTATAAATATCTGCAATATATGTGAAATGCACAAATCAAACCAGTTGTAAAAATTATGGATTAATTTTTTACATGTCCATTATAATTTTCTAGTAATTGATGTTATTACTTGCAGCAGTCATTCGGATAATTTCATACATGCCTCTGCTATCCCTATTATTTCCCGTACATCGAAAAATGCATTGGCTGTGTCACAAATCCTGTCTTAAATAAACATGTGAAGTCGCAAATGCATAGACGTGGACAGCGTAAAACCAAATACTAGCGTTTTGGCATCAATGTGAAAATAAAAATAGCATTTTGGCATTTAACAAAGCAATTCTTACATTAGATTAAGGATTTGTTTAATATAAAAATAAAATTATTACAATATCAAAAAAGTCCTAAATACCATTCAACTATTATTAAATTCAGTAATCAAATAAAAACGTTCATAACATATAGTAAGCACAACTCTAATTAGTGCACGATATTTCAAAACAACGCACAATTTTAATAATCAGAATTTAAATATGTAAGTATTTATAAAAAAAATAAAAATAAAAAAGAAGTTGTAGCTATTGTGTGTTTTGATCCTTTATTTAATTTGTGCTTTTTCAAGTAACATTGTTAAATAAATTTAATTTGTGTGTTTTTAAAATTTTTTATTTATTAAAATAATTAAGTGACAAAGAGAATCACAATAATATAATTAAAATAAATTAAGAATGTATTAAGAACTTTCTAAAATATTTATTTTATATATTAAATAAAATTAATTTTCCTTTTTTACTAAAATAGACAAAACTCAATTTTTAAAAGTTGTCTTTGTTGGTAACTAAAAATATTTTTATTATTATGATTCTATTTTAAAAAAATAAGTTTATATATATCGCTAAAAATTGTTCCTATGTAATATAAAAATAAAAATATTTTTTTAGAATGTTCTTAGTACATTCTAAATTTATTTTTTATTTATATTGTTATTATTCTTTGTGAGCAAATAATTCTAATAAATAAATAATTTTAATAAAAAGATAAAATAAAGTTATTTTAAATATTACATTATAATTTTATGAAGATAATAAGGTTGTTTTAAATTTTATAATATTTTTTTTAAATTATTAAATAACCACATGAATAAAAAAAATTAAGAATAAATTAATAAAATTGAAAAAATATTTTTATTTTATCTATTGAATAAAAATAATATTTTGTTTTCTTTGATATAGATAAAAATAATTAGGGCGATTAGTTAATAATTCTAATAAATAAACTATTTTAATAACAAATATAAATTATTTTAATAAATATATTTTTAAATTAAAATAATTTATTTATTTTAAATCATTAATTTTAAAAAAATAATACGAAAAGAGAGCAAGTTAAGAGGATAATTTCATCTCCTCCCCTTGGATCCCACCGCAGCCAATTCTACTAATCCTTTCTTCCTACGGTGGGAAGCCATTCGTCCCTCAGTTCACCTTCTTCATCCTATCCTCTCTAAAACTTTTCCTCCAGTACACACTATCATCACTGATGTACGCTTGCGTCTCTTCTGTTCTTCCAGTTACAATAAAATAGTTCTCCCAAACGACATCTGTCACACACCCGAACGACTCAAAATATTCCCGGATGTAAGCCAAAAGGCTTAAAAATATTTATTTTTCACTTCTGTTTTCTTAATTATTCAATGCATATTTATTCCATACGAAGATAAATTTACTATTAAGCAAAATTGAGGATCAACATAAAGAATTTCTTCTATTCAAGAAGCTGCAAGAGAAATCCAAGTTGAATAAAGAGAAGTAAATTTTTTGTTCGCTTTGTGTTGGATTTGTTGTTGAGCACCTCCAATGAAGTTAACGTGTTGGTTAATAACGTATATAATGGTAGTAGTGCCTCCGTGCTGTGAAAATTTCAAGAACCCACTAAGGTTGGAATAAATGAACGAGGAATTTGTAGGTAATTTTTTTATTAGTTTAACGGTGAAGCAACTTTACATGGAAAATCACATTTGAAATTGAACTAGTTTTTTTTTTTTTTTGTTGTTTTTTTTTTTTGTTTTTTTTTTTTGAGACGGAGTCTCGCTCTGTC
>JAWDEX010000012.1:5015113-5029872 GCA_035221805.1 Trichilia hirta
AATTAATTTAATTGTTAAATTATTAGATAAATAAGGTTTGATATTAATGGTTAATGTATGTATATGTATGTGTATATATATATATATGAGTAATATCCCTGAATTACATGACACGATTAGTTCTAGAACATATCTCCAATAAATTATAAATTCTAACCTCTACTAGACAACCCCAAATATGAAAGCATCTCAAACTCTGTTTTCTTTCTTTCCACAATTCAAGAGGAATCTTTTGAACTACCTTACTAGGAACTCAGTTAAACAAATAAATGGCTATCTTAAGAGCCTTCATCCACAATGAAATGAGTACTAAAAGTTACATAACATACTTCTAACTATTTTTATAAGGGTACAATTACGCCTTTCAGCCAAATCATTTTATTAAGGCATATCGGACATTGTGTATTGTTCACAAATATGATAAACTTTTAAGAATTTAGCAAATGGTCCTGGACATTATCTTATTCTATCATACCTTCTGTAATACTCACTACCTCTATTTGATTTTATGGTTTTCACCTTTTTATCTAATTATCGCTCAACTTCAACAACATATGCCTTTAAAGCATTTATTGCTTGAGACTTTTATGCAACAAATAGATATAACCATAACGTAAAAGTCATCAATGAAAGTGATAAAATACTTTTTTCCACCAAAAGATTGTGAGTCAAAAGGTCCACATATATCAGTATAGACAATTTCCAAAAGTTTCCCACTTCTTATAGCGCCTATCTTTGTATGTTTGCTTGCTTTCCTTTAATACAATCCACACATACGTTGAAATCAATAAAATTAAAATTCAAAAGAATTTCATTTTTTACCAATTGTTCCATTCTTTTTTTAGATATATGATCCAGTCTTTTATGCCACAAGAAAGAAGAATTTTCATTAGCTCTGCTACATTTAGTTCTAACATCATGATGTCAGGTGATGAGTGTTTTAGCAAAATTTTTGTTAAGATTAAATCTATATGACCCCTAAGAGAAAACAACAGAACTAACAAATAAGTCATTTCTCAATAAACAAAAACCCTTATGTTCAAAATATAAAGCATAACCATCATAATCAAGTCTTGACATGAAAATTAAATTTTTGGAATTAATAGGAACATAAAGAGTATCTAATAGGTCCAAACAGTGGTCTGACTCTAAAATAAATTTGAAGTTCCAATACTAGAAATTGGTACTTGAGTTCTATTTTCCAAGACTATAAATTGCTCGTTTTCCTTCATGTTTTGGATCGAAAGGTATCCCTGCGTTAAATTTGAAACATAAATAGTAGAATCAAAGTCAATCCACTATGTTTTAGAAGGAACTTCCGTCATATTTGATTCGAAACATACATAAGCCAATAGCTTAACCTTCTTCTCGAACCAACCTCTACATTTCTAGCAATTTTTCTTTAAATGCCCATAGCCATGATAGAAATAGCATTTCGGTCCATTATGTTCCCTCTTGCAAGCCCCGTTGACATGAGAAAGTCCCGCAACCTTCAATGGATCTTTCTTGAAACTCTTCTTAGGTTTCTTTTCTTTGCATTCAACTCTATGACTCATAACATTAACTGAATGTTGTCCTTGTTGGCTAAGTCTTGCCTCTTCTTGAATTAACATACTCGCCAATTCATTTACATTCTACTTTTCCTTAATAGCGTCATAGTAAATCTGAAATGACCATATTGAGTAGACAAGGAATTCAGAATGAATTGAACAAGGAAACTTTCATCGACATTTATGCCCAAAGATTTAAGTCTAGCAGCTAGATTGGTCATTTCAAGGACATGCTCATTCATTCCACTGCTACCATCAAATTTCAAGGTAGTTAGTTCAGCCATTAATCACCCTCCAAGGGACTTGTCCGCTGAACGAAATCGATCTTCCACAGCCTTGGGATATTCCTTTGCATTCTCAATTTGAGGAAGCGTTGACTTAATATTGTTCGCAAGAAACATTCGTATAAACATGACACTTAAGCTGTTCAATCCTTCCCATGACTTAGACAAAGCTTGCTGCTCCGAACTCCTTGTTTTAGTATAGCAGACCGTTTGTCAATTCGCAGTGCTAAGTCAAGATCCAGAACCCTAAGTTGAAACTGGATTTATTCCTTCCAGTCAGAGAAATTAGTTCCATTAAAAATCGGAACAAAAGAAGCTAGCGAATGAAGCGAAACAGGAACTGAAACTGTAATAAAATCATCACAACATTAATACTTTGAGAAATCACTTCCATTAGTAATATTGTGTTCAATCTTTGGATTAACTAATGCAATATACTAATATTCAAATTTAATAGTGATTATCACTCACCTAGGCATAATTGATAACCCTTCAAAATTTGATTGGTTTGTCACCTTTGGGCATCCATTCCAATCTCACTACCATTCTATCAATTATCCTAACTAATTTAATGACTACTTGAAAGTTGGTGCACCTTTGGGTCAAACCATAATAATCAAATAATCATTCCATAATAATTTTGTAGAGGCATAATTCAATTTAAGATCACTTTGGTGATAACATGCTAACCATAATATAAATATTGATTGATAAATAACCAAGCAAAAATCTGTCCATGTATAAATATAGATAAATAATATCCCCGAATAAAAATATTGTCATATTGGTAAGCACGCATTATTTTGAACAATATGTTATACTAGCATTCTCTTTTTAATTTTCTAAATTACATGCAAAGTCCAGCCCACAACAGTTCAGCCCATGCAAGCTTAAATACAATTATTAACCCATTATAGAACACAAAACATTGCACACAAGTTAAATGAAAAATCATGATGGTTTCAGCCATGCTCTGATATGAAACCACGTGTTAAAATTTACTTACTAAAACATAAATCTTCAACTATCATAAAATTCACATAATCATCTTTTACATAGAAATAAAAGTATTTCATAAAATATACCAAAATCAACTATAATAAAATCTCCTTTCTGAAAGCTAATAGAAATTATTTCTCTCACTTCACCCCTTTTCTTCTCTTCACCAGAGCATATAAAAAAATTTGATAAAAATAAAATATGTGAGTAAAGAGAGGACAATTCCAATGTAAAAAAAATAAAACAGTTATCTTACTCCTCATAAAAGTAGATTGATAGAAAAATAATTTCTTCTATTATTCTCACTTATTAAATAACGGTGTATCTCTTTTTCAAAGCAAATAATCACCTTATCTAATATTAGCCCAAATAATATCTACAGTGCCCTTTCATTTGGAACATATTTTAACGTTCTCCTCTTTCTTTTCTTTTTCTCTCAGCTTTGCTTCTGGTTCTTTCATTTGTTTTTTCACCTGCTTTCCATTTTGAAAAAAAAAAAAAAAAAATTCATACGTCGGCCACTATCCCCATTTGCAATGCTGATTCATCTATTTCTTTATATTTTATTTCATTTTCTTCTCGCAGACGTATCCAGCAAAAGTCCCGCTTTGATTAGAAATCAATTATTGCAGCTAGGCACCTGCTTACCTAAAAATTGAGCATTACAATTACCCAAGTATGTCTTTTGGATTTAAGCGAGTTAGAGAGCGGGACAAAGAGCATTGACTTCCCTCATTTTGTCTCATCCGGGTTTCGAGGAAATAATATTTTTACACCACCAATCCCTCAAGCATGGCAAAGTCCGGTGACCTCCGCTCTCCTTGCCATGTAGCTCTCCTTCCAAGCGCCGGTATGGGTCATCTAACACCATTGATTCGACTTGCTGCCGCACTGGTTCATAAACAATGCAGTGTCACCTTAATCACCGCCCAACCCGTTGTCTCAATCGCAGAGTCTCAACATATTTCTCGCTTTCTATCTGCTTATCCTGAGGTCAACGAAAAGCAGTTTCAGATCCTCCCTTTGGATCCCAACTCAGCCAATTCTTCTGATCCTTTCTTCCTACAGTGGGAAGCGATCCGTCGCTCAGCTCACCTTCTTCATCCTATTCTCTCTGCAACATCTCCTCCATTGCACGCTCTCATCACTGATGTAAGCTTGATATCTTCTGTTCTTCCAGTTACAATAAACTTAAGTCTCCCAAACTACATCTTTTTCACTTCATCCGCAAGAATGTTTTCTCTTCTTGAGTCTTTCCCTACTATTGTTGCATCCAAAACCTCATCTGGTTCTGTTCGATGGGATGATGATCTTGAAATTCCAAGCCTTCCTCCAATACCTGTGTCATCAGTCCCTCCGGCACTTTTAGATCTAAATAATCTCTTCGCAACCATATTCTTACAAAATGGTCAGAGTTACATAAAATCAAATGGTATATTGATAAACACATTGGAAGCATTAGAAGCAGGTATGCTAAACGAGCTCAATGGAAGAAGAGAGTCAGAAGATCTTCCTTCCATATACGCCATTGGACCTCTATTGCCACGCGAGTTTGAAAGCAGAGGCTCTAGTACACCTATCAAATGGCTTGATGAACAACCAGATGGGTCGGTTGTTTATGTTAGTTTTGGCAGTCGAACTGCCCTGTCCAGGGAGCAAATGAAGGAGCTGGGAAACGGATTGTTAAACAGCGACTGTAGATTTTTGTGGGTAGTGAAAGGTACGAAAGTCGACAAGGAAGACGAAGACGGATTGGACAAAGTGCTTGGTCATGAACTCATGGTGAAGATGAAGGACAGGGGATTAGTAACAAAGAATTGGGTGGATCAACAGAAGATACTTGGTCACAGGGCAGTTGGCTTGTTTGTTACTCATGGTGGATGGAACTCTTTGGTTGAAGCTTCGTGGCATGGAGTGCGCATGTTAGTATGGCCACAGTTTGGTGATCAGAAGATCAACGCAGAAGTGATAGCTAGACGTGGACTGGGAGTGTGGCCGGAAAGCTGGGGTTGGGGAGTACAGGTGCTGGTGAAAGGAGATGATATTGGAGAGGGGATTAAAAATATGATGGGGAACGAATTATTAAAGAAGCAAGGCGTAGATATTAAAAAAGTGGCTAGGAAAGACGTGGAAATTGGCGGAAGTTCTGAGAGGGCATTAACGAAACTCATAGAAGAGTGGAAGAAGAACAATGTAGCAATTTGAAATCTCATTGCTTTGTGTTTCAATAAATAGCAATGAATTTATCTTTGACTGAGCGTATTCAAAACGAAGTTTGGGATGTAATAACTGTAAGTTGCAGAATTATGTATTGAACCCAGTTGACTGTTTTTCTCCTTACTAATTTCATTTCTAAAATAAGTGGTTGAGCCCAAGGATCGAATGCTACGAGATCATTTTATCGAGTTTCAGTTGATTAATATCAGCCGTTTATTTTCTCTTCCTACCCGTCATAACTCTCTTAGGCAGGAGAGAAACGAGAGGGAGCAATCATGATTTTCCCCACATTTTCTCCTGTCTGCCAATTTGTCAGTCTGTGAAAAACCCAATAAAATTCACAAGATTATATCAACTGGTTCTAATAAAAAACGAGCAATATATTTTGATTGTTCTTGTTCTTCTTCATCTTCGGTGTTGTTTTACAGCACTAGTCCCAAGTCTTTTGTTCCTTTGGCTGCCTCAGCTACCATCCTCCTCTCGCCGGACCCAGGTAAAATGATTAGATTGTCTCTTTCTTTTGATCCTGTGTTGTCGTGTATATATCTCCTTGCATTGAGAGTCCGCGTTTGTTCTCATGCATGGCTCATGGCAACAATGAAGGAGGAAAGACTGAAAGTAGTCCAACCACTCCATGATTAGAGTTAGGTTTATCCTCTGATTAGATGAATTAAAAGTTTGGAATCCTTTAGTATTTGATTTTATATTCTTATGTTGAAATTTATGATCAGCATATTGACTATTCTGGAAAATTGCAGTTTTATGCATCTCTCAGTTACCTTTTGATTGGATATTTTCTGCAAGCACACACAGCCGTGTAGTAATGTAAGTCCAAGAAGTATTTTAAAGTATGGAACTCTAGAAAATAATTAACTAATTGTGTGTTAGGAACTTAAATTGAAAAACAAAAAATTAATTATACAAAAACTAATCTAAAATAATTAACTCAACACAAAGCTAACAATTAAATGAAAACAATAAATGCAAGAGTTAAAGGTATTTGAGTTCACCTACTAAAATATTAATAATTAAATCATCATATGATGATCAAGCACAAAAAATAGTAATTATAATAAGGAAAACAAATCAAAACATAAAGAATGGAAAAACTAAATCTATTATCAACTCAATTCATTTACAAATTAGTAATCTTTAATAGGTTACACCTTTAAACCTTAACACAGAATTAGTTCCACGTAATAATAAATATACTAGAAAATCAAATTAACAATCAAAAAGTTAACTAAAAATTATAATGAAGAAGAGAGGAAAAGAAAACTCTGCAATCTTTTATCTCCTCTAATCACCTTTTTTTTATGCTGAGCGTCTCTCCAATTCCCCTTCTATTTGTAAGAATAAGTTGCTTTTATAGTTTTTCCCAAAAACCTTCTACAAAACTTACTCAAATAAATAAAAAGAGAAAAATTTTTGTTTTAAAACTGCGATGAAGTTCGGCCCAGGTTTTCTCAAATCCGGTGCCGTTCTTGACTAAAATTCGAAGATCAAAATTTTTTGAAACCAAACTGACTCAAGGACCAACTCCACAATCGGTGCTGATCACTTATCTTCCTTCAACCGGTGCCAAGTCCGGCTCCGATTACTCCTCCCTTTTCTTATCAGATTTTTCTGCTTCTTTCTTCAATTGCTTCCATAACTGTTCCTGCATCCGGCTTCAATCCCTGAGCTTCTTCTGGCAATATCAACTCGATTTTCTACTTCAAAAGTCTGAAATGCTTTTGATTTCTCGCAAACTTGTTTCTACTAAGCAAATTCCATAATTATTGCAGACTTATTCCCATTAATTCCAAGATAAGCCAAATTCACATAAAAAGTCATTCATAACACGCTCAATTATTTTACAAAATATTTGGCTTATGACCTTTTATTAGTGAACTTAGATCTTTTGTATAGAGCAAAAATTCATTTGAAGCTTTTGCCCAGAAGCAGTGTCATGTCTCTCATGCTGTTTTGTAGATGTACTTAGTGGGTGATTTCTAATAGATTTTTATCCAAATTCTACTAAGTAATTAAAGCTCATTAAATTTTGTATAGCTAATGTTAATTGACTTGGATATTGTGGTATCATCCGTTACATATCAACTTCAATATATACAAAACTTTTATTTATCTATCATCTTATTGCCCTTGTTCAGCAGTACTATTATAGTGGATGAAATATTTATATAAGTTAAAGTTGATGGTGTAACAAGTGATTTGAGTTGCCATAATCAGTCGGAGACGATGCAGTTTTATGGAACCTGAAAAATAATTTTTACTCGTTTGAATACCTACTTCTATTACCAGATTATGTTTGTGGAAGTGATTATACTGTAAATTGTTGCATTTCTTTGGTGACTTCATTTGTATGATGTAATTAAAATTGTGGAGATATGTTTGATCATTTGAGCTTCTGAGCTTTCGGCTAAAGCAGGATTTCTGTCTGGATTCCCAGGCATTGAATCAGTTCCCTGTCCTTAATTGCCTCAAATTGAAATTCTTAATCGCTTAAATGGTTTGATCTCTTACTTGTAGTATTCTTTGTACAATCAGCTCATGCGTGATACGATAGAATGGCTTGAGGCTGCCCTTCTTTTGCGGAAGAAAACCAAAAGAAGTATGCAGAGGCTGATTCAAAATTTAAAGAATCTCCTCTACTTAAGAAGCTGCTAGAGAAATCCAAGCTGAATAAAGAAAATTACATTTTTAGTTCTCTTTCCGTTGGATTAGTTGTTGAACACCTCCAATGAAGTTTATATGTTGGTTAATAA
This sequence comes from Trichilia hirta, assembly GCA_035221805.1. Taxonomy (NCBI): domain Eukaryota; kingdom Viridiplantae; phylum Streptophyta; class Magnoliopsida; order Sapindales; family Meliaceae; genus Trichilia; species Trichilia hirta. The sequence goes on from JAWDEX010000012.1 coordinate 5,022,932, forward strand.
TATATAAAATGATAGTAATACTACTGCATTCCTGAAAATTTCAGGAACCGACGAGAAATTGAAAACAAGTAATGCTTGCGTGGAGCAGAGTGGGGATTAGGGGATTGTTCAGCATAGGCAATGACGCCGGAGGAGAGGGAGACCTTCATTTCAAAGTTGAAGCAAAAGGCTGGAGTAAACGAATGAAGCACTTCTAGGTAATGCTTCATTTGTTTAACAGTGGAGACAATGTCCCTGCAAAATCACATTTGAAAATTGAGCTAGTTTTTTCCTTAAGAGTATTAGCTCCTCAACAGATATTTTTGCCCTTGATCATAATCACTTATGTAATATGAATGAGATAAGATCCTGCACTATAGTGAATTACAGCCAATAAGCTCTTGTATTCATATTCCCATAAACTTTTCGTTCGATTTCTCTCATTTCTGATATGATTTGCAATGGACAATGTAAACCAAATCCCTCTAATCTTCCAGTTCTGATGCGTAGAAAACTCAAATTTTAAATCTTTTGCATCGTAGTTATGCCCCAGGAGTTCATACAATTTCCTGACGCCCATCAAATAATCTTGTGCGATGAGAAGGTAATTATTTTTATATTAAGGACGAATGAATGATTTTGATTCCTTTTAGTTGGCATATTCCTTCTCTTCAGATGCGTATCATCATTTTTCACATTTTCAAATCAACAGAGAAGTCTTTCTTTTTTATCTTTTTCCTTTTTTTTGGCAACGCAGAGAAGTCTTTCTTTGAGGACAAGGGTAATCTTCAAGGAAGTCATTTGAAGCAAAACAGGGTTTTCATTGGAATTATAATTGGACAGTAAAAATAATATATTACAAGAAGTTCATTTAAAATGACTATTAAACCCTTGAAAGTTTCAAAAAGACAAATCGTTCAGTCGAAATGTATGATTGCAGATGGGTTCCCGACTCGGATGAATGAAAGATCATCGGTTCTTCTTCGACTTAAAGCGCAGCTAGGAATTCTTGGTGGTTTCAAAAAAACTCTGGTTGTGTTTTACCCAAAAAAAAAAAAAAAAAAAATTAAATATTTCATAAAATTTATTTTTTAAAAGTATTGTGAATTTTTCATATGTATTTGATAAAATATAAATAAAATTTAATTTTAACAAAAAATTATTAGATAAAATTATAAATAAAAAATATTTAAATATATAATAATTAAATTTTAAATTGCTATCTAAATATATATTTTATTTTTATTAGTTAATTAAATCAACAATTGAATATATTAATTTTACTAATAAAATTATCTGTATAATTCAACTTAATTATATCTATATAAAGTATAATATAATAATATGTATCGTTCAATTTTATTTATTTTTATTCAAGTTTTAATAATATTGCTTTTGGGTTAAAAGCTAAATTTATTAGAAGTAGGTCTATTTGCCCCCTAATTTTTACTCTCAACACACTTTTACTGCACAACTATTGACAAAAAATTTTTAAAATATAATTTTTATTTTGTACATACTTGTAAATATCCAAAATGCCCTTAATTAATTTTTTTATTACGTGTTTTAATTTTTTTCTATGCCTATAAAAATATTTATCCTAATTAATTTCAAGGGATGTTTCTAATATGACCATTAATTCAATAAATTACTTCATAAATTGCAAGTAAATATTACGATACTATGTTAGTGCTATGCAAATAAATATAAATATTAGCGAAAATTAATAAAATTGAAATTTTAGAAATTAACAATATCCATCCATTAGAAGAAAACAAAATTAAAAGTCACTATAGCATAATTAATTAAATTAAAATAAGATATGCTTACACTTAAAGATGATATTCCATAAACCCTATTTCAAAAACTTTTTAAACTATAGAGATAATTTATAATTTATAAAATTCTTTAAGTTGTTTGAATTATTTCAAAATTTGATTTTTTTTTTCTATGAGTTAATTGTAAAAAATCTGTTGATGAATTATTTTTATATTAAAGAAAAATATTAAAAATAAAAAAATATATGTGAGTGTGTGTTTTATAAGTGTCAAAAGTAATATTCTTTTATATATTTAAATTATATTGTGTTTAATAGTAATTTATATATATATTTTTTATTAAACTATGAGAGTTTAGAGTAAAATTTGAAGGTAAATAGACGTATTATTTATTATTTTATTTTAAGTTAATTTTTGAGTTTTTTTATTTATAAAAAATATATATTTATGATAAAATTATTTCTCAAAATTGAAATTTGGGAAGCATTTCTTTTTTCTTTTTTTAAAATTATTGTACAGTAGTAAGTGATTTTAAAACAAATTTTATGAAACACTTAAAATAATTTTAATTATTTAAAATCACTTTTAATCATTTCAACAATAATCATGAATAGGGACTAAGAATTAGTGAATTACCTAATGCGTTTACTTTAAATTTTGTAATCATCAACAAGTTTTTTATTAAAATTTTGGGGATGAAAATTTATGAATGACTCTGCATAAATAATTTTTTTTTTAAATATGAAAAATATTAGATCCTTAATATCATTAAACATAAATTTTGATTTATTATTTTAAAATTAAACTGAACCCAAAAATTTTATACATCCTCAAATTATGAAAATTAAAGATAAAGGAATTTAACTTTAGCATCAATTAATTGTAGCTTATATTCTTTGAAAAGAATATAAGAGCTTGTAAATAATGTTTTCTTATAGTGATAATTACCTCCTTAATTTTACTTTTAATCACAGAAGAGACCAAACTAATCATTGATGATGAGCGATAATTTAGGTTGATTTGGGAATCGGCATACAAAGACTAGGTATTTGTGTAAATAATAGAAACTTGAGGGATGGTTTTGACAGTACAAGTCAAACTACAGAAAAGACAAATTCCAATTTTAACTTGATTAATCATTTCTGGCCAAAATGAGCTTTTACCTCTGCAAGCTGATCGGCCCAGCAGTAATCTCAAAAAGAAAATTAAAGAAATAATCCAGTTCGGAAATTCCCAGATTACTAGTCATAGGTACGTCTTTTTTTTCTCCTTCAATCTGTCTTAGGCTGTCTTTTAATTTTTTTCCGATGATCAATTGCTCAATTTTGAGGACTGATTTAATGTTAGGGTTCGCATCAATGCAATTTTAAATGGTTATATTAGCTCGAATTGATTGTATGGTGTAATGGATGGTGATCCTTCGTGGAAAGTCTACTGTTTAGTTGCATTTTGTGGGGTTTTGGTGGAAACTGGGATCTTATATGTATTTTATGAAGCTTTTGATGATGATATAGGTTTTATAATTGTTGTTTGCAGGTTAATTTGTCTGATTAATTTAGTTGGACGTTGTAAAATTCATATATGCTGTTTAAGTTTCGAAGTTTGATATTGTATTTTAAAGATAGGAAGTGACATTCTAATTTGGAGTGTCAAAAAATGTACCGGCCCGTGGCTCCGGCCATGCCTCGGGGTGGGTTACCTACTGTTAGTGGGGACTCTGTCGTTACTTTGGATCAAGTCCCGCGATGGAGTGATGCAGAGCATAGATCTTCGTTGGAGTATGGAAGTGAAGATCCTTCATTCTCTATTTCTTATTTTGCTGATCCTCTAACATCTTCTTCTGGGGCCGAAAGTAGTGGAAATGGGATGGTTTCGAGGTTTCCAGTGGATCACGAAATTAATTCGAAGATATATTTGTGGAGAGGAAACCCATGGAATCTTGAGGTAGATGCTGTAGTTAATTCGACAAACGAGGTGAGCATCAACTACTTACCTTCTTAATATTTGTTGGTTTGTAATTGTGATGACTTTTATCTGGTGATAAACTTTTCACCTTTTTATGTACACTTCCTGCTTTTTCAATTATGTGAATTTCCTTTTTCTGGATCACGACCCTGGTGGAAAATGGTGTCAATCTATGTCAGCAATGCACGGTATACTTATGATACTATTCTTGCTGTTGATTTGATGGTCATACCATCGAAATCAGGGAACTAGCGTACAAAGTTCATTTTCTAAGGAAAAGATAGTTGACTCTGCAGGAAGTGTACATTCCAGTTGATCTATAACCTTATCAATGATGAAAAGGAGAAGGGTCTGGTTACTCATCTTATTTCTAATGTAACTTTTTTATGGATTGTTAACAGAATTTGGATGAAGCACACAGCAGTCCTGGTTTGCATGCAGCAGCTGGGCCTGGTCTTGCTGAAGAATGTGCAACTCTGGTATGTTACCAGCAATTGTTGTTTCTCTGCCATTACGTCTAAAGTATTTTCCCTTTTTATGCATTGTCAGTTGGTTATAGTCATACTGCATAAGTCATAGTGTCCTTGCCAATCTAAAGATAGTCCAAGATCTGGATGCAATTAGTTCTGGTATGGAAGTTTCGTTTGGTTTGCAAGATTAGCCTGTCTAATTGTTAAACACATTGTTGGAAGATAGAAGCCTAGAATGGGACTGACTTCATGTACCTTCTGTTTTTTGCCAGGGTGGGTGCCGAACAGGGATGGCAAAAGTAACTAATGCTTATGATCTTCCAGCCAGGTGGGTATATTGGTGCATTTTCATAAGTGCAGAGAATAAAGTGCACAAAAACCTGTACAGATGTTTAAAGCTCCTTGTATATCTAGTTGCACTACAGCGAGGGCTTAGGAGATCTGGGCAACTGATAATGTGACATTTTGTGTAACACTGAAGACGTCACTGAAGGAATTTTTTTGGTTCATTTCTTATTCATGAGTCACATATCATTGCATCTTCATCAATATATAATGATATCCATTATAACACGGAATTGATGATACCTGCTTATAAGCATATACTTAACTGGATATTCAGAGTTTGGCAGCATTTTGCCAAAAACTCTCTAAATTTTTTTTTCTTTTTTTCCTGCCCAAAAGGTATGTTTTGCTTCTGCTGTTTAGGATTCTTTTAGAAATGCTGTTTATTTTTCTTCATCATTGTGATATTTTTCTTTCGGTTTTATCTTAATGTGCACTTATATTTGAATTAATCATGGAAACATATGGTATTTTCGATTTTTATTATTTTGATTTCAGAAATTTCGGCATTAACCAGAAACTGACTACTTTTTTTCTTGGAATTGGTATTTTTAGAAGGGTTATTCACACTGTGGGTCCCAAGTATGCTGTAAAATATCACACTGCTGCGGAGAATGCTCTGAGTCATTGCTACCGGTCTTGCCTTGAACTTCTCATTGAAAATGGGCTTGAGAGGTAGCCTGGTAGCAAATTATACATTATTTTCTTTTGTGTATTTCTTTTGTGTAACTTACGGATTTGTTTTGCTTGTCATGTGGTTTTGTTAAAGAACTTACTTTTACACTTATGAATGCAGCATTGCTATGGGCTGTATATACACAGAGGCTAAGAACTATCCACGTGAACCAGCTGCACATGTGGCAATAAGTGAGAAATTTTGCTATGTGTTGTTACTGTTTGTCACTTGATTCTGTTGACTTTTTTGACAAAAGACGTTTGGACATTGCCAAAATTAATCATATATTCTGAAGTATGTATATCTATATTGATTCTGTTGATTTTTTTTATGAGAAATGTTTGGACATTGCCAAAATTGAATCATATATTCCGAAGTGTGCGTGTGTGTATCAGAAATTCTTATTAGTAAGGCTACAAATGCTGAAACTTTGACCTTAAATGCCAATTATGAAAAGTTTATAATGCTTTCTTATCTAGCAGATTGAAAACAATAACTTATAATTGGTGTTAAATAAGTTTTATAACAAATTGCATACCATCATTTGTGGTTGTGGCTTCTTAATCTGACGGCCTTCTTCCATTTAATAGATCTTTTAACTCCCAAAAGTTGTAGAAAAAGTAACGGAGCCGTTGATTTTCCACAAGTTACTGAAGTTTCTGTTATCAAATGATATGTGACATACAGATCATGTGCATCAACTGGTGAATATGTTACTTTATTTGTTCATATAGAAAAAAGTACTTACATCCCTATTCTTGTGAATTAATATGTTGATGATGCATTTGGAAGATCTAGTGAGTTTCCTGACATTCATTGTTTTCCATCTTCCATTTGCTTGATGTTCAGGGACTGTACGGCGTTTTCTTGACAAGCAAAAAAAGAAAATTAGTGCTGTTGTTTTCTGTACAACCACATCATCTGATACAGAAATATATAAAAGGTACACTCTTATTACTATTTTATTGCCTTGCAGTGAAAATATGTCCTTTATTTAATTTAAATTATTTCTCCTATGACAGTTGCTCTGAATTCTGCAATTAATATATTTTAATGATTCTTTTGTCCTTGCTCATTTTCTTATTTTAGTATTGTCTTCACTGTGTAGATTGCTCCCACTTTACTTTCCTCGGGATAATCATGAGGAAGAGGTGGGCATTTCAAAGCTTCCTGCTGATGTAGGAGATGAAAATGGAGAGACAGTTATAGATGAACGAAAGATCAGAATAAAGCCATTGCCCAAAAAGAATATTCCAAATCCTCCCCAAGCTCCAGTTGAACTTCCTGTGAGTGATGTTGGCTTGATACGAAGGTTAGTTAATGTAACTATGAAGTAAAGAGAGCACATTTTTCCTGTACTTTTGTCATAAGTCATTGATGATTTTATGAAAATATGCATGAAGCTCTTCCAGCTTTTTTGGCTTTCCGATAACCAATATTCATTATTTGATGAGTCAGCTGTGTTTTGTTTATCAAACTCAGAAGTGTGGGCGGGCGTGCATGTGTGTTTGTGTAGCATTCTATTGCATACCTATTATTAATTTCAAACTGCTCTAGCCCATTTTGCTCTTCACTCTTGTATGCCTTAGCACTGTTCAATTTGCATATAATAACCAGTTTATATTTTGAAGAGGAACCTGAAAAATTCCACTTTCATTATCAATGTGTCATCCAGATTGTCTACTAAATCATGTCTATTTAAACAAACAACACATTTTACTGGTGTTC
>JAWDEX010000012.1:5029972-5057291 GCA_035221805.1 Trichilia hirta
CTGTGCTGATTCCAACTAAAGAATGTTTGCGTTGTGTTAAACTGTGAACTGAACATGTGTGGCATACATGCAGACTTCAAAGTTTTACTTGGATAATAATTCCTGTGAGTTTGCTTGCAATCTCTTTGTTACATGTTCTACTTGCATTGGCCTTTTATTGATCTGTTTGCAAATCTGTTCTTCGAATCATGCTGGAAATGAAAATTAGACATTTTGAAAATCACAGAAGGAATACCCTTAAATTTTGCTGCTCCTACAATAATGATATTGTGTTATAACTTACAAAAGTGTGTGTTGCAGGCCCTCAGAGCTATTTCACATAATTACCCAAACATAATGTCATCGTGTTGGGAACAAGTGTCCATCGTTGTGTTCAAAATTTTAAAAGTAACTACTCTAGAAGTTCCTACGAAGACATGGAAGGGACATGTAGGAAATACCGCTGGGGTTACTGGGGAAAAAGTCACTACAGCTGCTATCAAGGTACCGTCAATTATTGAGTGATGTCTTTGTTTCTTTAGGTAATCATTATAAACCTTCAGAGGGACAGAAGTACGCTTGGTGTTGTGCGTTTGCTATGAAAGACATCCTTTTGTCTGCTAAGTTAAGGTTGCATTTACTTTATATTTTTCAAACAGGCTTGAATATTTTAATCTTTCTGTCTGGAAAAGTAGTAATAAAGTAATATTATACTGATATACATCTGAAATGAGATTCAATTTAAGTCCAATTGCTAGTTGGATAATGCACATTTTCTAATTTTGCTCTCCCAGATTTTCAAATTTATTCTTGGCTGATTGAATAATTAGTGATTTATCTTTTGGATATTAAAAGTTGTAATATCTAAGTGTGTTTGAGAATGTTCTTCATATATGGCTTATAAAATTTTAGTTTTTAGCATTCAGTAGTTGCACGCATGAATTTCTTTTCCTCTGCATTTGTTTATCCATAATCTGTTGGGGATTCTTTTTTTTTCTTCTTTTTTTTTTTTCTTTTTTTTCTTAGTTGTAGTAGCATGATACGCTAATATTTTTACTGTTGATCATTATCTTTTATGTAATATGAATGAGATGATATCCAGCAACTATAGTCAATCAGAGCCAACAGGCTCTTGTGTTCATTTTCTCATCAATTTTTTCTCTGATTTCCCTTATTTCTGATATGATCTACAATTGACAATGTAAGCCAAATCCTTCCAATCTTCCTGTTTTGAAGAGAGTAAAATTAAAATTTTAAATCTTTGTACATCTCTAAGAGATTTTATATATAAAAATGATAAAATAAATAAATCCACACCCACCAGGTATTTGCTAATTGCATCTATAAAAGTTCTTGTAGCATTTTTTAAAATTCGAGTCATTCAAGTATAGCATTCTCAGAACAGCTGTATGATACAATTATAATAAACGATGCAAGTTTTAAGATTTTGATTCCTTTTAATTGGCTTATTTTTCCTCAGAAGAGTAGAACCATTTTTCACATTTCAAACCAAAGAAATTTTTTCTTTTCTTTCAAAGAGCGTAAGAAGTCTTTTAATTTTTTTAATAAAAAAAGATAATTATCAGAGGAGTCATTTTCGGTAGCCAACCATGTAAGATTTGAAGCAAAACGTTTTTCACTTCGATTATTATTGGACAGTAAGAATAGCAAATTAATAATGATTTAGACGACGACAAATGACATCCTTGAAAGATTCAAAACGACCAATCATTCAATCAAAAGGTTTGACAACAGATTGGTTGCCCAACTCGAAAGGAGCGCAAGTTCATCGGTTCTCCGATTGACGACATGACAGACGTCTACTTTAAGTTAAGTTATATTGGACATGAAAATTTATTTATAAAAGAAAAAAGACATTTAAATATTAAGATTTAGTCAAAAAATATTTTAATTCAAGTACTTTTTTATTTTTATTGATCCATTTTTTTTTATATTTTTTAATGTAATTAATTTAATCTTTATCTTTATCATTAAATTTTAAACTTTACAATAAAACTCTAAAAATAATAATTAAAATAAAAATAAAAAATATTTTAAATTGAGATTAAAATGTTCATGTAGTTATCATACTTTTATAAACAATTTATAAATTTTGAATATGAAAGATGTTAGATCCTCAATATTTTTACTAAATAAACAATAATCATTAGACGACTAAACGTTTTCTACTCATTTATAAACAATTTTTTTTTAAATGTGAAAGATGTTAGATCTTCAATTTAAATATAAATTTTGATTAATTATATTAAAATTAAAATGACCCAACAAATATACATCCTTAAGCTATGAAAAATTAAAAATAAAGGAAATGTAACTTTAGCATCAATTAATAGTGGCTTATAAATTAAATTTTTTTATGGTAAAGTATGAGCACCCCCAAAAGTATAAAATATTATGTTTAAGGTCATTTTATTTTTACTTTTAATCACGGAAGAGGCCAAACTAATCATAAGGTAAGGACCTGCTGACGCCCGCGATAAATCGATGACTCATAAAATTGGGCTGATTTGGGAATGCACGCGGGACTAGGGATTTACGTAAATAATAGAAACTTGAGGGATGGTTTATGAGCAAACTACAGAAAAGACAAATTCCAATTTTAACGCCTTTATTCAGTTTCTGGCCGAAATGAGCTTTTGCCAATGCAAGCTCATCGGTCCAGCAAAAATAGTTGTATTTTCTTACGTCTTTCAGAAAGAAAATTAAAGAAATAATCCAGTTTGTGAATTCCCGGATTGCCAATCATAGGTACGCCTTGCTTGTTCTCGCTCAATTGACTTAGGGTTTCTTTTAATTTTATTTCGATGCTCAATTGCTCAATTTTCAGGACTGATTTTATGTTAGGGTCGCAGTAATTAAATATTGAATGGTTATATTAGCTCGAATTGAATGTATAAAGTAGTTGGTGGTGATTCTTCATGGAAAGTCTACTGTTTAGTTGAATGTTGTGATGTTTTGGCGGAAACTGGGATCTTATATGTATTTTATAAAGCATTTGATGATGATATAGGTTTTTTAATTGCTGTTTGCAGGGTAATTTGTCTGATTAGTTAGGTTGGACGTCATAAAATTCATGTGTGCTGTTTAAGTGAAAGTTTGAAATAGTATTTTAAAGGTAGGAAGTGACATTCTAATTTGGAGTGTAAAAAATGTACCGGCTTGTGGCACCAGCCACGCCTCGGGGTGGGTTAGCAAGTGATAGTAGGGATTCTGTTGTGGCTTTGGATCAAGTTCCGCGTTGGAGTGATGCAGAGCATAGATCTTCATTGGAGTATGGAAGTGAAGATCCTTCATTCTCTAATTCGAATTTTGCTGATCCTTTAACGTCTTCTTCTGGGATGGAAAGTAGTGGCAATGGGATGGTTTCGAGGTTCCCAGTGGATCATGAAATTAATTCGAAGATATATTTGTGGAGAGGAAACCCCTGGAATCTTGAGGTAGATGTTGTTGTGAATTCGACAAATGAGGTAAGCACCAACTTCTTACTGTATTCATATTTGTTTGATTTCTAATCGTGATGAATATTTTCTGATGAACAATTTTTCACCTTTTTACGTACACTTCCTGCATTTTCAATTATGGGAATTTTGTTTTTTTGGATCTCAACCTTTGTTTAAAATGGTGTCAATTTATGTGAGCAATGCATAGTATACTCGTGATATTAGTCTGGCTGTTGATTTGATGGTTAAACCATGGATGTGGGGTAATTAGCCAACAAAGTTTCTTTTCTAAGGATAAGCTAGCTGACATTGCAGGAATTGTACATTCCAGCTGATCTATAACCTTGTCAATCACGACAAAGGGGAAGGAGCTGGTTATTCATTTTATTTCTAATGCAAGTTTTTGATGGATTTTTAACAGAATTTGGATGAAGCACACAGCAGCCCTGGTTTGCATGGAGCAGCTGGGCCTGGTCTTGCTGAAGAATGTGCAGCACTGGTATGTTACTGGCAATTGTTTGTTTCTCTGCCGTTACATGTAAAGTCTTTTCCCTTTATATGCAATGTCAATTGGTTATGGTCATGCTGCATTAGTCATAGCATCCTTTTCAATCTAAAGTTAGTCCAAGATCTGGATGTAAATAGTTCTGGTATGGAAGTTTTGGTTGATGCCTTTCATTGCAAGATCCTCCTATCAAATTGTTGAAGCACATTGTTGGAAGATAAAAAGTCTAGACTGGGACTGACTTGATACTCCTTCTGTTTCTTGCCAGGGTGGGTGCCGAACAGGGATGGCAAAAGTAACTAATGCATACGATCTTCCAGCCAGGTGGGTATATTGGTGGATTTTCATACGTGCAGAGAATAAAGTAAGCAAAAAACTGTACAGATGTTTAGAAGCTCATTTTTATATCATGTTGCCCTCCAGTTATGTTCTTAGTAGATCAGGGGAACTGATAATGTAACATTTTATGTAACACCAAAGACATCTCTTACGGATGTTTTTGGTTCATTTCTTATTCATGAGCCCCATGTTATTGTGTCCTCATTATATAATATCATCCATTATACATGGGATTGGTGATACCTGCTTATGAACTTATATGCTAGATTGGATATTCAGAGCTTCAACAGCATTTTGCTGAAACTCTCCAAATTAATATGTTATTTTCTGCCAGAAAAACATGTTTTACGCCTTCTGTTTAGGAGTCTTTTAGAACTTAAACACTGTCTATTTTTCTTCATCATTGTGATAGTTTTGTTTCAGTTTTATTTAGGTGCACTTAAATTTGAATTATTCATGGAGACCCATGGCATTTTCTCTTTGTGTTGTTTTGAATTCAGAAATTTCTGCATGAACCAGAAACTGATTGTGTTTTTTCATTGAAATGGTATTTTTAGGAGGGTCATCCATACTGTTGGTCCAAAGTATGCTGTAAAATATCACACTGCTGCAGAGAATGCTCTGAGTCATTGCTACCGGTCTTGCCTTGAACTTCTCATTGAAAATGGGCTTAAGAGGTAGTCTGGTAGCGAATGATAGATTATTTTCCTCTGTGTAACTTATGAATTTATTTTGATTCTCCTTTACTTTTGTTAAAGAGCTAACTTTTGTTTAACACTATGAATGCAGCATTGCTATGGGCTGTATATACACAGAGGCTAAGAACTACCCACGTGAACCAGCTGCACATGTGGCAATAAGTGAGAAATTTCCTATGTGTTGTTACCATTCTTCAATTGATTCTGTTGATTTTTTACACGAGGAATGTTTGGACATTGCCAAAATTGAACCATATATTCTTTAGTGTGTACAAATATATCAGAAATTCTTCATAGTAATGCTACCATTGCAGAAACTTTGACCTTAAATGCTAACCGCTTAAAGTTTATAATGCTTTCTTACCTAGCAAATTGAAAAGCTCAATTTAAAATTGGTGTTAAATAAGCTTTATAACGAATTGCATACCATTATCCATGGTTGTGGCACCCTTCTTTATCTGACAGCCTTCCTTTATCTAGTAGATCTTTAATTTCCAAAAGTTGCAATGGAGCGATTGATATTCCATGAGTTACAGAACTTTCTGCTATCAAATGCTATGTGACATGCAGGTCATGTGCATGAACTAGTGAATATGCTGCCTTATCTGGTCATATAAAATTGAAAGTACTTATATCCCTATTCTTGTGAATAAATATGCTGATGGATGCATTTGGAAGGTCTACTGAGCCTCCTCAAATTCATTGCTTTCCATCTTCCTTTTGCTTGATGTTCAGGGACTGTACGGCGGTTTCTTGAGAAACAGAAAGATAAAATTAGTTCTGTTGTTTTCTGTACAATTACATCATCTGATACGGAAATATATAAAAGGTAGACTCTTATTATTATTTATTTTTATTGCCTGGCAGTTGCAAGTATGTTCTTATTTAATCTAAATTTGTATAGTAGCTTGACTTCTCTTGTGGCAATTGCTATGAATTCTGCAATTAATATTTTTTAATGATTCTGTTGTCCTTGGACTTTTTCTCGTTGTATTATTGTTTTCACTGTGTATAGATTGCTTCCACTTTACTTTCCTCGAGATAATCATGAGGAGGAGGTAGCCATTTCAAAGCTTCCTGCCGATATAGGAGATGAGAATGGTGAGACAATTATAGATGAACGTAAGATCAGAATAAAGCCATTGCCCAAAAAGAATATTCCGAAGCCTCCTCAAGCTCCAGTTCAACTTCCTGTGAGTGATGTTGGCTTGATTCAAAGGTCGGTTGGTGTTATTATTAAGTAAAGATTATGAGCACATTTTTCCTGTACTTTCATCAAAAGTTATTATGATTTTATGAAACTATGCATGAAGCTCTTTCAGCTTTGTTGGTGTTTCCTATAACGGACCTTCATTTGTTTGACGAGTCTGCTACATTTTGTTTGTTTATATCTCTGTGCGTGTGCGCGCACGCGAGCTTGTGTAACATTCTCGTGCGTACCTATTATTAATTTCAAACCCATTGTGCCTTTTGCTTTTGTATGCCTTAGCACTGTTTGATTTGCATATAATACAACTCAAAAAGAGGAACCTGAAAAATTCCACTTTCATGAGCAGTGTGTGTGTGTAACATTCTAATGGATACCTATTATTAATTTCAAAGCCCATTGTGCTTTTCACTTTTGTATGCCTTAGCACTGATTGATTTGCGTATAATATAACTCAAAAAGAGGAACCCGAAAAATTCCACTTCCATGAGCAGTGTGTGTGTGTGTGCATGTGCACGCGGGTTTAATGCATACCTATTATTAATTTCAAAGCCCATCGTGCTTTTTGCTTTTGTATGCCTTAGCACTGTTTGATTTGCATATAAAATAAAAAGAGAAACCGAAAAATTCCACTTTCATGAGCAATGTATAATCCAAATTGCTAATTAAACTATGTCTAATGAAACAAACAATATATGTTATTGGTGTCCCTAACAATGTCTAATTAATGGAAACATACAGTTTGTCAAATTTAGCACAAATTTGGGCACATGCTTGAACTTTTTCTTGTTGATTTAGTGAACTTATTGTTGCTTACTGGATGCTATGAGACTATTACTAGCATTGAACAAAAATAATCTCTTGCTTACTTGATGTTGTGAACTTATTGTTGCTTACTTGATGCTATGAGACTATTACTGGTATTGAACAAAAATAATCAAATGACTTCAAAGGATAAGTATTATTCTCACAGGAACTCCTCTTATTTGGATTCATATTTGGATCCTGCCTTTATGTCCTTAATTAAAGATCCTGATCAAAGACGCTTGGAGCAATGGGAAAAAACTGCTCAGGCACAAACTGGGTGGAATTGTGCTAAAATGCTTGGATTTGGTGACCTAGGTGGACCTCCATTATCTGCTGCTGAAGAATACTCACTGCATTCTAGATACCTTTCTAAGGCAAATTCTCTCAATCTTTCTGAAATTGCAGAGATGAAAATCGTGTAAGCATTCATACATCTTTTTGTTTGCCTCACTACTTCTGATTTTATTTGTTTTTGCAAAGGCGTGTGTTTTTTCATTGACCATCTGGTTGTCCACAATTCATCCACTTTTATTTATTGACCTTACAAGCCTTTTGTATGAGTCATGTTTCTTTTCTAGTGCAAACTTTAGCAACTCTTCATCTGCCCTTTGGATTAATTATCTTGTGGTGCATAAGATATCAGTTAGCTTTTTTCTTTCAAATTCAGCTACCGTGGAGGGGTTGACAGTGAGGGACGTCCTGTAATGGTGGTTGTGGGAGCCCATTTTCTGTTACGATGTCTTGATCTTGAGCGTTTTGTGCACTATGTGGCGAAGGTAATCCAATTGCAACTTGCTTAAGTTTGACATTTGTTAGGATCTACTGACATTTAATATCATTTGTTGGAAATTACTTCTCTTTTTGGTGATTTTTTCGTTATTGACCTTTTACATCCTTGCTGACAACTGGCTTGTGGAACTGAGACCATTTTGCTGTTTGTTAAATTTCAGGAATTTGAGCCTGTTATTCAGAAGCCTTACACTATTGTATATTTTCACTCTGCTGCATCTTTACAGCTGTAAGTGTTGTCTAATGGACTTGGCAATCATGTGCTCGAAATTTGGCTCTGCAATTTATGCAATGTTTGTGCCTTTAACAATTGAGCAACTCACCTATACTCAGAGTTGTTAATGTGGATTGATAATTACTTAGTAGTTTGGCAGTTTTGAAAAATTAGGTTGTATTAAGGGTAACTTGTTTCCAGTGGCTAATAATGAGAACAAGTGAAGATGGACTTTCTTGTGTCAGATGAAGTCAATTTCCTTTTGCGCACATCAGAAGAGAATATGCCTGCTTATATTTTTATAGCCATATGTGCATATGGGATCCAACTTGTATCACTGATGACAGCAGAAACTAAACCATTACGGTAGGCAATTTCCATGCTGTTCGAGGCTCTGCTCTAATTAGTAAAGCATTGCTTTTGACTCAATAACTTTTGACATTTTCCTTGATCAGCATTTTTATCATTGGCATCTTTGTGTACAAAGAACTTTCAGAGACCATATTCTTTGCAACAAAAAATTTTATTTTGCTTAGGGTTGTGTTTAGCTGGCTGAGTGTCCCAGCCTTTTGGAGACTAACCGGAACAAATAGATGAACCCCCTTGCACTGATGAGGGAAAAGAAGGGCTTTATCTGATGGGATGGGATGAGAAATTGAGGAGTTTAATGAAAATATGAAACCTCTTCATACAGATACAAACTGACTGCCAATTGGCTGTGCTATATATTGCTTGTAAAATTACTTTTTCAACGCTAGTCCTATTTTGTTCACTTTATGTATATCTGTTTATGGAACAACAGCCAGCCGGATTTGGGATGGATGAGAAGATTACAACAAATACTTGGTCGGAAGCACCAACGCAACCTTCATGTATGCAACACTAATGACTAATGACTTTCTAACCAGAAAACATATAATCAATATTTGTTCTAATTGTCCTATCTGTTCTTTGTAGGCAATTTATGTTCTTCATTCTACTTTCCATTTGAAAGCTACAATTTTTGCACTGAAATTGTTCGTGGACAATGTGGTATGTGTGAAATTTTTTTCAATTTACTCATAATCTAAAACTACTTTGCGAGTTTACTGTTTACGAATAATTTTCGAAACTAACGGCTATTCTATAGGTGTGGAAGAAAGTGGTGTATGTTGATCGGCTTTTGCAATTATTTAGATATGTTCCTCGGGAACAGTTGACCATTCCGGACTTTGTGTTTCAGTTGAGTTTTATTGTTCTTTTTGAAAGTTCAATTTTTTTTTTGTCCTTGATTAATCTGGAATAGTCACGTTTATGCACTTTGATTACTGAGAAACTTCTAATGAGTTCATTGAAAATCTATATCAATAACTTCGCATTAATTGGGGGAGAAATTCATTGGTCATTGCACACTACTGTTGTGATTGCAGCTGTAACCATGGATCCCTCATGGGCTCCGTTGACCATGCAATCTAAGTGGTGGTAGTAACAGTACAAAAATACAAGTTTTTATCCCATGTTTAGGATTTCTCTGCTATTGTTATTTTATCAGGTATTTGAGTTGAGCCGGTGTTATCTAGTCTAAGTTTGGGTACTTCTGCTTCCCGCATTCGTTCTGCTTTACATATTGTGTCTTGCAATGCCAATTTTGTTCGTTGATAGCCTTAACAATTGAAGCAAAATTGAATAAGAAAAATTAATTTCAATTTTCTGTCGTGTGTTTGATGCAGGCATGATTTAGAAGTGAACGGGGGAAAGGGTCTTATTGTGGACCCTAGAACAAAATACGTGTATCAACGACCATCATAACCACTACGCATGCACATATAGTTTCACAACATGGTGATGAAGCAACAATCTCTCATTTTGTCATTTTCGTTTTTTTCTTAGTATTTGTTAGGGAAAGGTGGTGCTGTATTTGGTTGTTCATCTTGTACAAAGTGTTTAATTTTTTTTATTAAATTTGTTGAGCATTTACATTCCGTCTGTACCTGATGATTGAAATAAGATGATTGTTTCTGTATCCATAATAATTATTTGGAGGTGTTTCGTGCTTTGTTGGTAGCGACGTTGTAAACACTATTTGTTGCTAGATATAAAATCAAATGTACATTTTTTTTACTGGAGGAAAAATGATATGGAAATGTAAAATTAAAATACTCTCTCAATGTGGTATGTGACATCTTTAATTATTTTGTTTAAAGGTAGAAACTTATTAAGGTAAACGTGACGCAATTAGAATGTAATTGAAAGCTTAATCATGACATTACCACATGATCAATGAGGATAACTTAAGGAAAAATAATTGAAGTGGGTATTAGATAATGTAATTGATAAAACTTCAAAATTTTGTGTAATTATAATTTTTAGAGAAAATAAATAATATAATAATTCTTCTAGATATTGTGATTAGGAACAGTTGGCACAAACTTGTTCTTAAGTGAAACCGTTGCTGAAAATTTTTAAAAAAAATGAAAAATAGAAAAAAGCAACGAGGACAACGTGGCCTGGCCGAATATTACGACTTAAGGAGATCCCACTTATAATAAAGTCGCGAGGCAAAGAGATGAAACGTGTCAAGAAATCAAACCCAGTAACACATCCCAATTCTAAGCTTGTAGCAGGCAATTTTAGCGGTGACTACATCCATTTCTTTGGGAAGACGAAACCTCGGTTTCTTTTCGTTCTCTATTGTTTTGTTTCGATGCATCAGCATTCCGGTCAGTTATTTTCTTATATAAGAATCAGCAAACTCATTTCATTCTTTCTTTGCTTCTACTTGTAATTGAATCTCTTTTCTTTCTCTCAATGCTTTAATTCAACATTAAGTCATCAATAGAAATGTAGTTGTAAAATTGGGTGATGTATTGAATATGTAACATACTCAACTAACTCAACTGGGTTTAAGACATTTATTTGGTCTATCAGGTTTAGAGATATTTTTATCCTGTTATTTGTGAAATTATTAAAGGAAAGTAGGAGTTTATGTAGTTTGACAATTTTCTTGGACGAAAAATTGGTGGAAGTTAATTCTTTAAACTGTACTAATTTTTTCTGTTAAAATGCTTGAACCAAAAAAAATATATATTTTTCATGTGTTCTTTATTGTTAAGTACCCAATGATGCATCAGTAATTTGGTATTAAGACAGCATCCGCGTTGTTTTGAGCTTTTGTTTCAAGGTAAATCTCAAGTTCAACTTGCCTTCCCTTGGATAATGAAGTTTATAAAAGATGGCGCAAACTTGTTCTTGAAATTTTGAAAAAGAATGGACGATATCTTTTATAAAAAGTGATATCGAAGCCATATTTTCATTAGATTTTCCCATAATTACCTATCAACATGAACTGACTAAGGGCGTAATAGAGCCGAGACGAGTCGGTACAGTAAATAACTTGAGCTTGACTTGATTTAAAAACTCAAAGTTCAAACTCAACTCAAATTCGATCGAGTCTATATTTTTTATACTCTACTTGACTCATTAAGGTATTCAATGTACACAGATTCAATTTGATTAAACTTGAATATTTATTTTCTCAAATTATTATTATAAAATTTAAAATTACTCGACTATACATGATTACAGCTATAGTAAATACTCAATTAAGCTCGTGAACGCAATAATTCGAGAACTCGACTCAAACAGCCACTCAAGCTAGTCACGCTCAAATTCGACTCAACTATTGCTTAGTCGAATTCGAATATCTATTGAGCCGAGTTCGAGAAATTCACAAGTAGCTTGACTCGCTTACACCCATAGAACTGACAAGGAGTTTTGTGTGGATATAGATGCAAAAGACTGTCAGCACGCAAAACATAAACTGTCAAAGAAAATAAAGTTTCATTACTGGCGGAAAAGAAGGTCCAAGGTCCATCATTAAGCGCACTAACATGATAGGCTTTGCTTTTCATGGTGGTTTTTATGGGTCAACCCTTTCATAGAGAAGGCATATCAAGCTAATGAAGAAAGCCCGTATAGGGATTGATAGACTTTGCTTTTGGAATCAATTTTTTCAAAGCTTGCACTTAAGAGGAAATCCCAATATATTAAGACAACAAAACTTGAGGGTTGAAGCCGGATGGCTCTTTAAAGTAGGTAACCAGGGGTTGGATGCAAGCTCAGAGCGCAGTGAGAATGCTAATGAGGACACACTGTTTTTCTTTTTCCAGCTGGATTTGGCATTTCGAGTGCAGGTTTGACAGGCTGCTTTTTTAGGTTTTCATGGTATCCATAGTGAAATAGTTTAACATTTCTCTCAGTTTGAGGTTTTTGCTAATACCGTTTGTTGTTTGGGTGTCATGAAATTGCAGTATGCACTTCTGGTGATTTTCAATTGAAAGCCGTGCATGTTTGTGCCTGCTACAAATTTGATATCGCTATTTGGCTCAAATGTGTCCATTGCAAGGACTGTGGGCACGTAAACTTTCATTTTCTAACATCCTAAAGTGTATTTTTGTCTATGTTAGCATATGCTTGTATGCATATGAAGTAGCTTCCTACTATATTGAGAGCATATCATACCTAATAGATGCTCTTCTTGGAAGGTTGAGGAAGAAATAACCAGGCAGCGAGACACAAAAAGGGGCTCATCCTCAAAGAGTGAAGCCCAAGATAAGGCTTTTAGTATCATATGTTTACGGTGAGTCATATGATTTTGTCAGTGTATCCTTGTTTGGGGTCCTTTTAGTGTTATGGCATACAATCTAACACGAAAATTTACTGGACTGTTTCCACTTTTGTTTTCTTGCGCTGCTGATCTTCAAAATGCTATTGGGAGTGAAAATTATGCCTTAGCAGCTGCTTTATGGGATCAAATTTCCAAACTAGAGGCAGAGTCTTTGGCTGCATCAGCTAAACCTCTGGCATTTGAAAATGCACAGTATGCATTTCGTTTAGGGCAGAAAGTGAAGCATAAAGTTTTTGGTAACTAATGTATATGCCTTTTACTGCATTAGACTTGTCCTCTATTTACTTATTTATGCGTTTTAGTGTGATTTTGGCGTGTACAGTATAGATAGAATCCTGATATTGTAATCATTTATTATGAACTGGATATCAACTGCCTCATATTCTAGGGACAGTTGAAGTTCAAAAGAATCAGATACAATAAGTCGAGACGGAAGTTGGCTTCCCCCTTGCCTTATTCCCTTCTCCTTTTTGTGACTCCTTTTCCCTACTTGTTTATCTTGCTGAAACCTCACTTTTAGGCTATCGAGCTGTAATTTGTGGAATGGATCCTGTGTGCTGTGAATCTAGTCCATTGATGGAGATTGCGCAAGTTGAAAAGTGCAATGTTGTAGTCAGCCATTTTATCAGGTTTCATTAACGTTATATTTGGGTTGTTTGTTTCAATTGTATGGACAAAGATCGCTGTCCTCAGTATATTCAGACAAATGCTTTTTTAATACAATTACACATCTTGGGATTTTATGAGATTTACTACTCTGTGGCTCAGTCCTTAGCTCTAGTTTTAGCTTCCTGACACGCTTGACCTGGCACTATTGGTCTCTGAATTTTTTAACACAGAGCTTGCTTGGCCTATTTTACGATGTCAAAATGGAGCATTTCCCTTTTCCATACAATATGAGATTACTTTAGACGACTTTTGGATGTTTGATGTTAATGTGAAATATTCACCTTGGTTCTACATAGCCGTTAGATTGAATAACATTTCATATAACATTTGAAATCAGTTTCTTCCTCCTTATGAATAGAAGTTTCTTTAGGAAATAACTTCTTTGAGCCTTTTCTGAAATTTAAACTGTCTGTATTGTTTGATGGATAGTCATCATTGGTTAGACCATCTCAGCATTGATATAATGAATATGTGATAACAGTATTTGGCAAAGCAATCCAGGAAAGAAAGCAAATACAGGGGAACAGGGAATACATACATGCTTTAGTTTATCAAAGTCACCCAAACTTTAATACCGTAATAGTGAAAGCTCAAATTATAGTAGTCAAAAGGCATAAGGAGATGGATGGTTTCCATTGGTTGACAATTATTGCATATATAATATTGTTATACAATCGGACATATATAGCTGTTGGTCATGTACCATTAAAAAATTATCTGATCATATTTTCCTGTTTCTTCTTAGGTCTTGGTTGATGTACATGCAGACCCCAATCTGCTAGTAGCATGTGGTAATGGCATCTGTTTGATCCAAATCCTTGCCGATATCAGTCACCTTTATGTATACAGAAGGCACATTATCCGCTTTGTCATCTTTATTCAATCTAATACTTGCACTTTAAAAATTTTGACCTGCATAATTTCTGGCTTACTGGGCATAATTGTATATGCTCTCGGACTTGCAATGTCCTGTGTTGGATTTATTTGTTTCTCAAGTTATTGGTGTTTATCTTTGCTAATGCTCTGGTGAACTTGTGGATTGGTTTTCTCATATTGCATTTGCAGAGGAGAATTTGTTAGCTCCCTAACAACAAGACTTGGTTAGTAGAATTTTTTTCAAAAATCACAAGAGAACAACCATCTATTTCTCTTGATTAATGGTGGGGTGTGCTCACCATGTGCAGGGAAGGTTTGATCATCCCTATTTTTCTTTTCTGTTTTACGGAATGGATATAGCTAGAGATTTCCTCCCAATCAAGCAACTGCGAGAGAAGTACAACAGGCCTCAGCACAGAGTGCCCATGGATCCGGAAGATGAGAAGCCACGGTGATGATCCTTAAACGATTGACGCCTGCTTTCCAATCTATATAACCTGAGCTTTAGAGGACCTAGATCTGATGAACATGTGGTCCTAAGTAACGTCTCAATGTTCACAGTAGTTTCTAGTTGTATATGGAATTGGACCCAGCAATAGCAATGTAGTGCTCACCCGAAAGGAAAAAAATAATGATGTTTGTAATTAATCTGCCCTCTTAGAATCACAATTTTTATTTGTTATATGAATCAATATGTTCATAAGATCAAGAAGCACTATCCCTTTTTTCCTTTTAATTTCGTATATTATATTTGCAATTCAAGTTGGATTTCTAAAGTTAAAATTGAGCGGACAGCAAGCTCCAATTCCTACTACCAATAATATGATTCCTCATTTTTGTTTAAGTCGGTAAGTAATGGTTATAAACAAGAAAATAATCAGCAAGCAATGGTTATAAACAAGAAAGTAATCAATTGTCCGAGCAGTGTAAAATTTCGAGTGTAGTTTGATGAAATCATGAACAGACAAATCTCATCCTTTTTTATTATTTCAGAAAATATTAATGGACAAAATTTGCACTTATTGATCTGGGTTGTACCTTTTGTCCGTCAATAGAATAAACCAACCGAAGTGATTCTGCTCTGGCCTTACTACGATTGCATCACCTTATGGCGTTGCGTGCCCACAGACCAAAACGATGACGCTTTACATGCCCTTGTTCAGATCATGCACCAACTTCAGAACTCTAACACAACTCCATGCACATCTCTTGGTCACTGGCCTTCACAATGGCCGACCAGCCACCACCAGGCTTATTGAGTCCTATTCCCAAATGGGTTCCCTACAATCTTCAAGACTTATCTTTGACTCTTTTAGAGAACATGATTCCTTCATGTGGGCTGTACTCATCAAATGCTATACTCGGAACAACTGCTTTGAAGAGTCCATTTCACTGTACAATAAAATGATATGCAAGCAGATCCAAATTAGTGACTTTATATATCCATCGGTTTTGAGAGCCTGTTCTGGTTTTGGTGATCTGGATATTGGTGAAAAGGTCCATGGAAGGATAATCAAATGCGGGTTTGAAAATGATGGTGTTATTCAGACTTCACTTCTTTGTATGTATGGTGAAATAGGCTGTTTAGATGACGCTAGGAAAATGTTTGATGAAATGCCTGTCAGGGATAAGGTTTCGTGGAGTTCGATTATTGCTAGCCATGTTGACAATGGGGAGATCAGTGAAGGGTTCAAGATGTTTCACTTAATGGTTCGTGAAGGTGTTGAACCGGATTTTGTGACAATGCTTAGTTTGGCTGAGGTTTGCGGTGAATTATGTTTCTTGAGACTAGCGAAGTCAGTTCACGGTCATGTATTGAGGAGGAAGATTGAGATTGATGGACCTTTGGGTAATTCTTTCATTTCAATGTATAGTAAATGTGGTGACTTGTTCAGTGCGGAGAGAATTTTCGCAAAGGCTATGAAGCGATGTACTACTTCATGGACAGCAATGATTTCTTGCTATAACAGAAGCAGTTGTTTTCAAAAGGCTTTAGACTCTTTTGACAAGATGCTGGAGGTTAAAGTGGAACCTAATTTAGTAACCTTGATCGCTATTTTAGGTTCATGTGCAGGATTGGCCTGGCTTAGGGGAGGGAAGACAGTTCACTGTCAAATTGTTAGGAAAGATATGGAACCCAAGTATGATTATTTGGGACCAGCATTGATAGAATTCTATGCTGAATGTGGGAAAATAAATGAATGCAGAAAGGTTCTTCTTGCAATTGGAGAAAGGAATATCATATCATGGAACATGCTCATATCAGCATATGTTCAGAAAGGAATGTTGAAGGATGCATTAGAAGTATTTGTGCAGATGCAGGCACAGGGTCTAATGCCAGACTCCTATAGTCTAGCAAGTTCTCTCTCGTCTTGTGGGAATGGAGGCTTATTACAGCTTGGTCTTCAAATACATGGTCATGTTATTAAAAGAGATTACTCGGATGAATTTATTCAGAATTCGTTGATTGATATGTACTCCAAATGTGATTTTGTGAATTTAGCATATCTGATATTCAAGAGGATCCAAGAGAAAAGTGTTGTCACGTGGAATTCTATGATTTGTGCATTCTCCCAAAATGGTGACTCAGTTGAGGCGATCAATCTTTTTCATCAAATGTACTTGAACTCTCTTGAGATGGATGAAGTGACCTTCGTGACTGCCATTCAGGCTTGCTCAAATTTGGGACATCTTGAAAAGGGTAAATGGATTCATCACAAGCTCATTAGCTATGGTGTAAGGAAGGATATTTATATTAATACAGCCCTAACTGACATGTATGGGAAGTGTGGAGACCTTCAAACAGCCAGAAGAATCTTTGATAGTATGTCACATAGAAATGTGGTGTCCTGGAGTGCCATGATTGCTGGATATGGAATGCATGGTCAGCTAAATGCTGCTGCCTCTCTCTTCAAGCAAATGTTAGATTCAGGGATAAAACCCAATGAAGTTACCTTCATGAATATTCTATGGGCTTGCAGTCATTCAGGGTCTGTGGAAGAAGGGAAGTCTTATTTTAATGCAATGAGGAATTTTGGAGTCGAACCTGACTCAGAACACTATGCTTGTATGGCTGACCTTCTGAGTCGTAGTGGTGATATTGAAGGAGCTCTTAAAATGATCTACTCAATGCCATTCCCTGCTGATGCTAGCATTTGGGGCACGCTGCTTAATGGATGTCGAATCCACAAAAGAATAGACATGATCAAAATGATTGAAAAAGACCTTTTAGATATTAGTACTGAAGATACTGGATATTACACTTTATTATCTAATATATATGCTGAAGAAGGCAACTGGGATAAATTTGGAAAGTTGAGGTCAGCGATGGAAGTTACAGGACTAAAAAAGGTCCCTGGGTTGAGTATAATTTAGCATTTTAAGTGAGTTTATTGGTCTAGAGTTGGTGCGAATCTCATTTGAAATAGAGGAAATGTACAGACTTTATGGAGAATCTTCATATGGCATTCCAACGAAATTAAAATGTACAAGGCAATAGTTAGATTACTGACAGTAGCGCACTTCTTAGGGAAGAAATGGTGACCCGCAGCAGAAATTGGAAATTGGAAATTGGCAATTGACTTTGCATTCGTACAGCATCCGTCTCGTAATATCATATTACCAAGCAGAGCGATCTCATGAGGGATTTGGCTCGGTCTCATCATTTTATTGATGCAACTTTGCGAAATTATGACCAAAGACAAATTTGTCTGTCTTATTCAGATGTAATGTCCTTTGTATTACTATATTTACAGATTATCCTTGAAAGAAAACTGGGATCAGCATATATTCCCCTATTCAAGCGTAATGCCCCAGGTAGACTCCTCGATTTCTAGCATTTCATTGATGCTTCTCCAGGTTTCTGGGCCCGTTCCCACCACCGCTTTCCCTTTGAAGCTTGGAAAATGCCGAGTAGTTGTGCTTCCTCGATGTCTCTAAATCTCGAACTGATTTGGATTATGTGCAAGAGTTGAAAGAGAATTAGTGAACTCGATCCAAAACAGCCCGTAGGCTGTACATTTGTTGCAAAGCCACTGTTTGATTCCATCATTCATCAATATCTGACAATAACTTGCTACATTTCGTATAATACCTCCTCGTTTCTTTTGATTCTCCTTATTGCAAATTCCCATCCTTAAGCTGATAAAAACAATTAAAATAAAAGCTTAAATCCGTTATTTTAGGTAGATTAAAATGATCAAATTCTGCTGTATATTTTTACGCACCTTGGTAGCTTATATAAGATTAAAACTAGCTTAAATTTACTTATATCTTATTATTTTTTATTTTTTAAAAAAGTTATTTATTAAAAAAAATTATAATATTTATAAAAATTATTTAATTTTATTTTTAAAAAATTACTTTTTATTACAAAATTATTTAATTTGATTTTTAATTTTTTATATATTTATGATATTTTAATTTAATTATTTTTAAAATTTTATAAATTTAATAAAAACATAATTAAAATAATTTATTGTGAAAATTTAATAATACCAAGCGTATTTTAAAAAAACTAAAAAATAATCTTTCTCTTTTAACTTTTAACCTTTTTTTTTAAAGTAAAAGTTATTTTTTAAAAATTAAATAAAAAAATTTAATATAATTTTTAAATTATAATAAGTAACTTTTTTGCACTCAAATTCAAGTAAAGCTTAAGAATCGTTTTAACTCTGTGCAATAACATTTCAAATACAATACTCGAAAAACAAATAACAAAGGTAATCAATTATATCATAGCGGATTCTAAATTTTATTATTCATATTATACATGTATAAAAGAATTGCTATTACTTAGATCAATAATGTCACAAAAAATTAAATATACACGAACTTGTCTTTCTCCATCAAGATTCAGTTTCCTGCAAAATACCAAACCTTTATGGTGAAGATTCAGAAGGATAGAATTTGGTACGACATCAAGACGCTAGATCCTGCCCAATGGAAATATTCACTAGGTTTTTTTTACGAAACCAGTACATAATTGAAAATCCAATTGTCATCTTCTCAGCCATCACCGTTCACCCGATGAACCTATACATTCATCAATCCGTAAACTGCTGGAGAGAGCATCCTATATCACTAATACTCCTGACATTTGCAACAAGGAACCCGTAGTTGGTCTGATGCAATCATTCCATGAAAATTTCTCTTTGAAGATCTTCCATTGTGGATAGCTTAAAACGCAATCACTGATTACAACCACCGCCTCCTGACTGCTAACTGTACAAGAGATGCCACCTGAGGATTGAAAGATCATTAGCAATATCCAAAATCACCTGGTTACATCCAAGGGACTTGCTTAAACCTCTCTGCTTCATCAACTCTCTCACCTGATTAACCTGAATCCATCTTCCATCCGAAGCATATAGGTTAGCCATGACCACATAGTAACAAGCTTTATCAGGATGCAACTGTAACGTTCTCCTAATCTACTTCTCTCCAAGATCAATCGTTGAATACAGCAAACATCCACGGGGCAAAGCCCCAAATAAACTAACAGCAGGATCAATAAGCATGTTCTCCATAAACTCCAAGTCTTCTTCAAGCCTTCCAGCATGAGCTAATAGATCAACCATGCATGAATAATGCTTCATAGAAGGCACAAATTTAAAATCCTGGACATCGAATAGAAAAATCTCCAGCCCTCGCCGAACATCCCACTATGACTACAAGCAGATGAAATGGTTGTTAAGATTACTTCATCGGTCTGCACTTCTTCCTTCAACATATCACTGAAAAGAGCAAGCGACCCACTGCCATCCCTTGGCATTCCATAGCCAATAATCATCACACTCCATGTCACAGTGTTTTTCTCTTTCATGCCATCAAAAACCATGGGAGCGGATTGAGCATCCCCACATTTGGTATAGAAGTTCAAAAGTGGAGAGCAAACGTAGACATTACATGACAGTAGGCCCTGTTTTATACAGTATGCATGAAGAGAAGAACCAACTTGGATGGCACCAAGTGAAGCACAAGCTGAAAAGACGCTCACCAATGTGACAGCATCAGGTGAGATAGCATCTGATCTCATCTGATTAAGAGATAGCATCTGATCTCATCTGATTAAACTATTCAAGAGCTTCGTAGACAGACCCATTCGTGGAACACACGCATATAATAGAATTCCAAGCAATTACATCCTCGTTTGAAACTGTATCGAATATGTACCAAGCATCTCCAATCACATGACACTTGGCATACATGTCCACCAGATCATTTATCACCGCAGGATCCTCAAGCCCAAGCTTAATCCCAAGACTGTGTATCGTCCTTCCCAGATAGCGCACATGATGAAAGCACACTTGCAACGGTAACACAATTGGGCAAAACATCAGCCCATTTCTTATCTACAAACAGTCGTAGAGCCTTGTCGGGGTAGCCACTTTGAGCATACCCAACAATCATTGCTGTCCATGAGACAAGATCAAAAGTACAAAGCTCATCAAATACTCATCTAGCATCTCTAATATGTCCACACTTGACATACATGTCTAAAAGTGCTGTCACCGAGTGAGGATTCAGTTCAATACCAATCTTAAGCATATACCCATGAAGCTACTTTCCTGATGCAAAGCTTCTGACTTTGCACATGCAGTAACTAAGCTTCCTAATATAATTTGATTGCCTTCGACGAACCCTTCTCTCATCTGGTTAAATAAAATCAATCCTTCTTGTGCAGAATAATTCTGGACATAACCTGCAATCATTGAAGTCTATGAAACCACAATTTTATCGAGCGTTTCATCTAATACTTGCTGGGAGGACTCGATTTGTCTGCGTTTTGCATACATATCCACAAGTCCCGTCAATACAAAACTATCAGGACCTCCTGCTTTAACAATTTCAAAATGTAACTTCCTCCCTTCAGCAATATCTCGCAATTCACAACATGCCTTTAACGCTTTTGAAAACACAGAATCATCTTGACCTTTCGGGTATTTTTTCATACACTCATGGAGCTCCAAAATCTCTTTATACAAATCATTCAAAAAGTACCATCTTATCATCACTTGAAAATAATAAAAATCTGGGTCACGCATTCTATCAAACACTGGACGAGCATACTTAATGTGCCCGAAAGATCCATACGTACTAACAAGTTCAGCATTACAGAAGAGATCATTGTTTAGGCCGTCTAACATGAGTAAAGCATGGAATTTCTTAAGATAATTTATGTTTTGGCAAAGACCCATAAGAAAAACAAATAGGTTTGAAGAGACAGATCGAATTGAAGCCAATTGTTGATCAAATTCATGAAGCTCTAAAGGTGCTTGATTGGTTCTGTAAGACAGAAATCTTAGTTGCTGGTTCGGGTTTGTGGTGCGAGAGATGCGTTTATGTAAGAGACAGATCAGTTTCATTATGTCCTTTGGTTTTTCATTTGATTTCTGCTACTTCTTAATTGCTTTTGAAGATGAAAAGGAAGTTTGCTGCGCCAAATTTGATAAATAATGAGAAGATAAGCATAGCTCTGTGGATCTATCGATAGTCATGGGCACGGATTTTACATAAAATATATTATTATACTGTCTGTATCATCTTTTCAAATAATAAAAAAGATAGATCATCTGTTTGTTTTAACGAGATTCTAAGTTCAAAAATTACGGAAGCATCAGATATTTTATAAGTTTTGTTAAATGATTGACAAAAAATACATAGATCTGTTTTTTATTTTGTTTGGTTACTTAGTAGTTCTGGAGAATTTTTAGGAATTTTATCTATACATATTTTTTTTTATTAATTAAAATTTTGACCGAAAGAGAAAAAATTAATAGATTATTGGGTCTGTCTTTTAATATTAATTAATTATCAAGATTTTAAAATTTGTATATATTAATTAAGATTTTGATTAAAAAAGAAAAAAAATAATAAAGTATTCATTCTATTTCGGTATTTATTAATTATTATGAGATTCTTAAAAAAAATTTAAATTAGTTGGTGTTTAATCTATCTTGATGTTAATTAATTATTAAGTATTTTTATAATTTTTTAAAATAAATTAGAGTTTTGATCGAGAAAGAGAAAGTTAATAGAGTGTCCAATCCGTTTTATTAATTATTAAAATTTTTTATAATTTTTTTAAATAAATTAGGATTTTAACTAAGACAGAGCGATTTGATCAAAAGAAACAGAGTAAATAAAATGTTTGACCTGTCTTAATATTTATTAATTATTAAAATAATTTTATAATTTTTTTTAAATATATTAAAATTTTAACTAAAAAAGAAAATTTCAATAAAGTGCTCAATTTATTTTAGCGTTTATTAATTATTAAAATTTTTAAAATTTTTTTTTAAATATATTAAAATTTTAATTAAGAGAAAAGATTCAATAGAATACTCGACCTATTTTATCATTTATTAATTATTAAGATTTTTTAAAATTTTTTGTAAACAAATTAAAATTTTGCCCCCAAAAAATATAATTAATAAGGTGCTTAGTTTATTTTAATATTTATTAATTATTAAGATTTTTAAAATTATTAAAATTATTTTGGATAAATTTATAAATATACTAAAAATTAGGTTCATTCATAAATACTTAAGCCTTATTTTTGGATTAAATTATAAATATTTTGGTTAATTTGTCTTATGGTTGAAAAAGTAATTAACTTAGGTCAATTGTAGGTATCCTAATCGATTGGGCCGATTTTGTAATTTACATAAATTTGGGATTGGGCCAAATTATAGATATCTAAACGTTGGGAGGCTAATTGAAACATTTAGGAATTTTGGGTTTCACATTGGGCAATCCAGTGCCACCAACTACCCTTTGATTTGCGCCTTCATCGGCCCTGGGAGGGGGCCATTCTGTCTTCAAGCGAGATCCCCTTGCTATAATCCGCGCCACACCCCTTAGTCGCCAGAATCTGGCTAGTTTTCCTTGATTTTGGGCGCGGGTATACCCCGTGGCACCACCGTTTTGAGCTCAATTTTTGCCAGTTACACTGCCATTCAAGGAGCATGCTTCACGCGTATGGTTTTCCAGTCTTACGAGGAACTTGGGTAGTCTCACTTCGACGACATGTGAGGCAGGTGGTCGAGATCAAAGACTCGAAGTACAGAAAAATTTGAGATTTTGCAGGTTTATAGGTTTTGTTTGGGTGTTTCTTATGTATGGTACACTCCGGTTTCAATTTCCCTCAAAAATAATCGAACGTCTAAATGTAACTTCAAGCGTAGGGTTGGCATTGCATATTAGATTGAACGGAGCTAAAATTTTAATTCGATTCGTGCACTGTATATAGTTTTTAAGGTAATTCAATCCGATTCGTAAATATGGTACCATCCAATTCAATCTAAATTGCAAGTGGATTGGATTTTCGAATTAGAGTTTGGACCTAAATTTAAAAATAAAATCTAAGATTTGAACTCAAATATACGAGGAGTTTAAATTGAATTGAATTTTAATATAAAATTTAATACCAAAATTAATCAAAACAGAAAGAATTTTTTAATTTCAACACTTTTTAAGAAATAAAATTGTTAATATAACCCAAAACAAATGTAAGATCTTGACAAACTGTAAATTAAATAGAAACTCTAATTTGCAAACTAAAGAATCTAATCAAAACCTTTGCTTCTAAAGATGAAACAAATGTAAAGAATTAAGAATACAATTAAAACTTGAAACCAAACGCAATTAAAGGATCAAGAACAAGAAACAAACAATGCAACGCGCATATACTTATTAAGTTATAGTAATTACCATGCTAAAGTAGTTGAAGCTGAAGCTGAACCTGAAGCGAAGAGTTCAAAAATAAAATAAGATGAGACAGTAAAAATGAGAGACTAGTTGTCGGTATTCTCAAATCACAAATGTAATGAAAAAAGTGAGAATGAAAGGAAAGGATTTATATATATTAAGAGTTTAAGTTGAGTTTTTAGATTGAGTTTGAGTCAAATTTCGAATTGGATTTTGGGTGTGAATTGGTGAATTGAAAATAATTTATTTCACCATACAATTTGCAAATTGCGAATTATAAAATTTCATTCTATAAGTTGATTCAATCTTTATAAATTAGCGAATTTGATCGACTTGGATTGGATAAATTGGAATTTACTTGTCCCTATCTAGCATTTAACATAAATTATACTTAACATAAAAATTAATTATATCACGCTATGAGAATACTTAAAAGATAATTCAACCTTTAGCTGTCTAATATTCTAACAAAATTTGTTTGTCTATATTTAAGGGTGAGCAAATTTCAATCAATCTAATTTGTTAATTCACGTTATTTGAATCAACTTGAAAATTTTATTAATTGATTTATAAATTAAAATTTTATAATCCCTCATTTGCGAATCGGATTGTGGATTCAATTAAATTCAATTCACCAATCCGCTTAAAATATAATTAATTTTAATATTATCAATTATTTTTACTTAAATATAAAAAAAATTATTTTTTCATACTAGTTTTATCTTTTTTATTCTATTTTCAATTGATTTTATTCTCTTTTTTTTGAATTCATAAAAAAATGACAAAAACTAGCTAAGTGATGTTCAATAATAATAGTTGATGCAACTATTTTAATGCAAAAAAATTTAGTTATATTATGAATTGATTAATTTATTTATATAATAAATTATATCTTTATTTTTATTGTCCCTAAATTTAATTCAATTTAAACCGTTCATATATTTAAGCTTAAATTTGAATTATATTTTTAAATTTAGATCCAAAATATATGAAACCAATTCGATTAGATTGGATTGTGACATGCTTGAAGATTGAAATAAATTGCCTTAAATACAATTCTTAATATCTAATTGAATTTGAAATTTTGGCTCAATTCAATCCAGTGAGCAAATGCCCACGCCTATCTATATCCTGCACTCTTGGTCTCTCTTTTTTCTTTTTCCGCTTGTTCTTTTCTTCTTTTCCTTTTATATAAACAAAATTTATTAAAGAAAATTCGTAATTATTTATATCATTAACATGGCAAAAATCTCTTATCCTTTCTTAATTTTTATTTCTAAAAATTTATTCTCTTAATTTTAAAAAAGTTGATTAGCCTTCTCTTTTTATCTTAGTTTTGCACAAATTTAATCTTACACTTCCATTTGAAAGAATCCACGGGGAAGGAAGGAAGCTTTGCTTCTTTTATTGACTTGTAAATTATCAACTAATTTTCTCTTCTTCGAGATTTGGTCACTTAACCCTTATTAAAGAATCAGACGTTAAAAAATATACACAAATCTAATCCTTTATTCTCTTTTAACCTTTAATTCTTGAATATTAAGGGATTTAATTAAACAAATAATAGCTAAAATTGAGTTATGACATATATATATATATATATATTCATGTTGCAAATTTTACTATTTTAACCAATTCCTTGAAATTAAAATTTTGTTCTAAAACAATATATTTTTTACAAATTTTATTTTATATTAAATTAAAATATTACATTATAAAATATACGGGAACAAAATGGACTAAAATTAATAGAAGTTTATAGTAATTAGTTATTTAGCTGACATTAATTTCCTTTTTATGTTTTCATTTATCTAATAATCAAGCAAATAATTATTAATAATATTGATGTCCGAATTTTTAGGAGGTATATATACAACTAAGAATCCTGAAAATTTAATCAAACATATCGTCCAACGATCTCAATGCGATGGGTGAATAGCTTTACAATTAAAGAAAAAATATAAAACATTCACAGCACCAAAAGAAAAAAAGAAATCATGAGGCAAGCATTATTATGAATGAATAAGAGGGATTGATTAGAGTATATTGATATATTAATAAAGTGATATAACATCATTTTAAAATTATAATTCGTAGTGTATTATAAAACTTAAAATTTGAAACGCAAAAATTGAAATAATGTAAACCTAAAACTAAATTTTAACTTAAAACATTACACAATAATTAGGTTTCATAATTACATTACACAGTATATTAATGTATTGATATGCAAAAATTGAAATAACGTAAACTTAAAATGTTGTACAATAATTAAATTTTAAATTACATTATACAATACATTAATATATTGATATATTAATGTACGGTAGTCAAGTCCTAAACAAAGATTTATATAAAAAATGAACGTTAAGAATCTTTCTCCCTTTGAAAAAAAAAAAAAAATCAGTAATTAATAAGAACTGTTGTGTTGACAATTTTTATCGATCCTAAACCTGTTTAATTGAAGTTTTTCGACTCCAATCATTATAAAGCAAGAGGCCATACTCGGCTCTAGTCGCTTTAATATCTTAATACCCGCCTTGATTACCAAGGTAACCTAATTTCTCTATTTTAAAAACGAAAGTGTTGAATAGGACCAACAAATACACTGCTCAAAAAACTGTTCAAGCGTCCCACTACGTTAAGATGTGCCATGCCCTGTAAATTACAGGCACTCATAATTACTTTAGATCTAACGTGACGAAGTGGTAAAAAGATTGATCTAACCAACATACCTACTCTTATTTAATCAAACTCTAATTCTCCGATGTTCGCACGTGCAAAAGCGCTATAAAGGATGAAAGCAATACATGAAAGAGGACTTTTTTCTGTTTTTCTGGAGAAGGGAATTCCTAAGGGAAATCATCTTTCAACAGTTGGGAGAGAAATTGCACTCACGACCATTTTCGGAGCCCAGCCTCTCAGGTTGGTAAAACACTCAAACACTCATATTTTTCCTCTTTTCATTTGATCCTGCACTATTTCTTGACTTGAGTATCAGAGTTTACTCGACAGGGATCCAGCTTCACTCCTAGCTCATTTTCCTATTATTTCAGGTAGTCCCTGAGGAGATTCTACCTCGATTGTGACAGTAAATCTATGTGATGTGCTGAATCTTTCATTCCTGAAAAATTTGAGCATCAACAGTTGGCACCATCTGTGGGAAACAAATTAAAAGCCTAAACCGAAAGCTTAGAAGATATTTCATGCAGGTATGGCAGAAAATACACACAGTCGACTTTCTAAGAAAGTGCGGAAAGAAAAAGTTGGGGATTCTCCTCACACTGGCAAAAAAGAGACCACTACAGAGTCGTCAGATGAGAACGAGATACAAGCTCAACCTATTGATGGCCCAGCCAATCGAGCCACCGTTAGGATCGAGGAATGTGAGTCTTAAC
>JAWDEX010000012.1:5057641-5074171 GCA_035221805.1 Trichilia hirta
ACAGCAGAAATTTGGGGGACTTATGTTGACAACTTTTACCGATCCCAGACCTGTTCAACTGAAGTTTTTTGACCCCAGCAGTTATAAAGCAAGAGGCCTGCCCAGCTCTGGTCGCCTCAATATCTCAATACCCGTCTTGATTATCGAGACGACCCAATTTTTCCATTTTAAAAATGAGAGTATTGAATGGGACGAACAAATACAATGTTTAAGAAACTATTCAAGCGTCCCACCACATTAGGATGTGTCATGCCCTGCAAATTATGGGTACTTATGATTACTCTAAATCTAACGTGACGGAGTAGTGAAAAGATTGATGCAACCACCGTACCTACTTCTGTCTAATTAAACTCTTGTTCTCTAATGCTCACACGTACAGAGGCCTTATAAAGGGTAAAAGCAATATATGAAGGTAGACTTTTTTCTTTTTTTCTGGAGAAGAGAATTCTTGGAGGAAATTATCTTTCAACAGTTGGGAGAGAAATTGCACTCATGACCATTTTTCGAGCCCAGTCTCCCGAATCGATAAAATACTCAAATATTCATATTTTTTCTCTTTTTATTTGATCCTGCATTATTTCCTAATTTAAGCATCAGAGTTTATTTATCGAGAATTTGACTTTACTCTTAATTTATTTTTCTTTGATTTTAAATAATCTCCAAAAAAATTTTACATTGATTATGATAATAAATTTGTATAATATACTAAATTTTTTATTACCAACAAATTTGGGCATCAATTATACGCTTCCTTATAATTGCTCCAATAATTTATAGGTATAAAAGGAAAGAAGAAGCCTCCAAAATTATTTACGTATGTCATATATATTAAAAACGTTGTTTGTGTATGTAAAGACATTACCTTATCTACAATCTCGATAACATAAGATTAGAAACACTATTTAAAGCTAGTTAAATATTGAGAAGGCGATAGAGTTTATATCATATTTGATTGCTATTATTTAACGTCATTAAATATGAATAAATTAACAGTTAAAGAGGCTAAAATTGACATGTATCTGTTACGGTGAGGTGACAATAAATTTCATGTCGTTATATATATAGGCTTGTAAATGGAGTATTATTGTGAACCCCGCGAACTTCCTCCTACCAACTTGGCCGCCAATACCATAGGTGATTGCTGTCAAAGTGGAGTTCTATGGCTTAATGGGTTCGGTAGAGAATCTTCATCCGCTTACCTGGGTGATAGATGAGGTGGCATATCCAAAGGACATCGCAAAAAATACGTGCGAAGCATGTTGTCGGATTAAAATGATGTATAGTGAAATTTTGGTACAACAAAATACAACAATTCTCAAATATATAGACTATAGTTTACTCTCATAAGAATATATATGTACGGGGGATAAAAAAGATTTTTTATAAAATACATGAATCTTTAATTAACGTAAATTGGCCATGATCAGGATGAACACAGGCGGAAAGATTCCAAGGAAATACTGAATATATAACAACTAAAAAAAAATAGAATAAATAAAAGGTACAAAGGGTCAAAAGTGGAAATAAAGTCAGTACACGATAAATAAAAGAAAAAAAAAATAGAATAATAAGGCAAAGGTAATACTGAAAAGGCCAAGAAAAGTACCGACAGATGCGTATTAGGAGGAGCAATTAAAGTGGATTGGCGGATAGAGAGGAAGGAAGAAGCCTTTTTTATGACTGAAAAATATTTTTAAAAAAATGAAGGAGAAAAGACTTTTGTCGCCATGTGATTGGTTGATTGAGTATCTGAAATCTTGAATGCAAAGGCTATTTTCGTATTTTGCGAATAAACGTATTATCCAGTGACTGTGACCCGCGGAGAAGGAGATGGTACAAACGAATCAAAATTCAGTCTGAGTCGTCTCAGACAAGACATCGACACCGACACTTAGGCAATTTCGGATTCAGTTTCAGCGCACACAACTTGCGTACAAAAATTAGATCTCCTCCCTTGGGGGCCCACTGTTTGTCTCAGTCACGCGCCAAGCATGTCGCATGAAATTTATCTTAATGTTTTTCAATTTTCTCAACGATTCAAAATAAAATGAAAACGCCTGCCATTAATTTTTTATATTTGAAATGAAATGATGATTAATTATTAATTACTAATTACTAAATGAAAGTAAATTAAATAAAAGCTACAATATTGCCATAATATTAAAAATATCTATGTTAGCAATAAAAAAAAATACATATTATAAAATCTCTTGATATTTACATGTTATTACAGGGTAAACACTTTTGTGAGTAAATTGATTGAAAGGTCTCTTCGGTAATTTAATCTTCAAAAACATCTTTCAATTGATTGTTTTTATTATCTGAAGCAGAATATTACTTTATGTTAGCTCAATTATAACCAAAAAAATTAACCATATGTCTGAACAAAAGGACAGACAATGAATTAAAGCCGCTTTATCACTATCAAACTATTACAAACGACACAGTCGGGTTACGTGACCTCGACTTTTCGGTACATTTTTAGGTGAGATTCCTTCTTAATAATGCCATTGGATATGCTCCATTGCTTCTTTTAGGGCCACCTTACGTCCTCAACTCCTTTCCTTTTAAGTGCCTTCGAAGTTCCAGCAAGATAACATGTATAATTTCTACATTTTTATCACAAAATGTCGAACAATTTATGTTTATAATGTTAAAAATATATATATATACATGCCCCCTTGGGCTAAGTGGTTCATACTATGAACTAGGCATTGCAAACAGTAATGAAAAAAGAGCTAAGTATATATCACGGAAGAAATCGTCCAACATTATTTATCAATAACTACACAGTTGGTAATCACCCAAAGACAGATAATTAAGGGAACCCAAATTATGGGCACGAAAATGTACAAGGACAATCCCCATGTCTCAACTTCACATTAGCCTCGTTTCCCCAGCTCTATAGAAAACAACTCCCTAATTCCCCTCAATAAATTGTTTCAACTAATAAATCAAAGCCTCCTTCCCAGAAGGTATTATGTCAATATTGCAGGAGGATTGCCTGTAGGGCATCTTTGTCTGCGAGGACGCCTAGTTGTTTTACCCCACCCCGTTAGGCTTCTATCATCTAATCCCACTTCAACATTAATAAGCTGGTGCACCAATGGAGTGCAAGCTGTCGTTGCTGGTGGTGGAGTAGGAGAGGGACTCAAGACAGCTCGTCTCCTCCCCCTTGCAGATCCATTTCTAGTTGAGTTCCTTCTTGTCAATCCAGACCATGAATGACCTGTTGCTCTCATCATCCCTCCAAATGTTTGAAGATCTTCGGTTACCTCGTGCCTCGATAAAGAAGCAAGGCCCGGAAGGATGTCCCTTTGGAAGTCCCTCCGCTGCCTCCCTCTCCTCACCTGGCCCTTTCGGGGACAATTTGGTAATAAAGTGGTTCCTGTTTCTTCGACTTTAAAGGTTTCCGAAACCAAAGGCTTGGGCATGTACTCTTCCTCTTTGGTCTCTGTCAATTCTAATGTCATAGATTCGAAATAATCAAACCCTTCAGAGGAAGAATCATCGTTGTCCCCAGTATCTTTGCCTCTCAAAACTTCATCAAACTTGCTCTCAATATCATCTCCACAGGACGAAACTATCTCCACAAACCAATTCAGAGGATCCTTCCTAGAAGCTTCGGATGAATTGCAAGTGGTATCATCTAAATGAATTTCAGGAGCAGATAATGAGACGGCAACTATTGCCTCTGCTGCTATTCTGACATGTTCATCCTGTGCAGTTCCACTTGTGCATTGAGGTGATTGCAGAGGTGCTTCCTGTCCATTTTGGGGAAATTCTTCTCCAGGAATGATATCATCCCCAGTGCCAGGAACTATGGGGGCTTCCAAATCTATCCCTACAGGCTTCACATTGGAACTCAAAATAGTTGGCATCAATGAAGCTTCATCCTCACTCACACACGAGTTCAAATCAATGTGGTGTCTAAAACTGGCAGCTTTCACTTCTGATTTCATCTCAATGAGCTCTACTTTCGCATTTTGTCGGCTCAAGTCAGGAACTGATGGATCACAAGGCAAGTTAATATCAAAAATTTTATTTTTCCTGTTATCCTTAACTTCTACATCCGACTGGGGAGGAATGGACACAGACGGGAAGGTAAGAGATGAAGACTCATTCTTTGAAATATTAGGCTTTTCAGGGAAAGGAAACCCAAGAATTTTCCTGTTACTAGGAAAGTCATTTCTATCAACTCCGCTGGTATCAACAACATTGGAAACTGAAACTGACTTCAAATTTGGAGTAAATATCGCATTGTTTCCGATGTCACTTTTATCGGCCAACTGACTCAGAGAAGATTGCACGAAACTCAACTCTCCCACATTTAAATCCCTCCCAGTACCAGCTGCCTCATTCTTACAAGAAGGCTTAGCTCTTAGCCAAGGCAGCATAACAAGATGGTCCTCATGCTTTCTTCCTCCATCTCTAACTTCAAGATTTTGCAGAGGAACTGTCTCTTGCAAGCTGTTTAAACAGACAACATTCAAGTTCACATCTTTTCCAGACTTTATATCTGTGC
This sequence comes from Trichilia hirta, assembly GCA_035221805.1. Taxonomy (NCBI): domain Eukaryota; kingdom Viridiplantae; phylum Streptophyta; class Magnoliopsida; order Sapindales; family Meliaceae; genus Trichilia; species Trichilia hirta. The sequence continues at coordinate 5,062,167 of JAWDEX010000012.1, forward strand.
TACTTGAACCATCATAAAGTTTTGCAGAACCATGATTGATGTCACGCTGAGACCTGATATGATTATCATTACCATAGCTCAGACAGTTATAGCCAGCTAAAGGGACTTGAACCCAATGATCATTAGAACCTGATGAGGACCCATAGTAAAATCCATTTCGGTTCAACAATTCACTTTCAAAACTTGAGTTTGGTCTAGCAGTGCTATTAAGATGCCATCCATTTCCAAAAAGCCCAAAGTTCTGAGCTGATGTCTGAGAACTCCAACTCAAGGCATCTGATGAGTTCAAAAATGGGTGCATCTGGGCTGACATGGGCTTCTGGCTTAAGCTACTACCAGGTTTTTCCCAAGGTGAAACTGAATGAGGCCAGGCGTTGAACAAATCAGAGGCAGAAGTTAATGGATATGAAGTGGATATATTGGAAGCTACAATGCATTCAGGATGGCCATTGTTGGAGATTTCATGATTTCTTTCAGAGATTTCTAAACCATCAATTTTCCCCTCTCTCCACAGGTCTGCCTTGCTTTGATCAGTTATCAAGAAAGTTGACGGTTCATGAGCTTTGTTAAATAGAGCCTGTATTGGCCGAGATGATATAGAAGACTTTTCGTGTTGAAGACTATAAGAAATGGATTTCAGGTTGCTTTTACTGGTCCCTGTAGAAAGACACAACATCCACATGAGAACACCAGAACTAAATGGAGTTATTCTGTATGACATAAGTGCAGAAATGGACGCACCCTATAATTCGATACTTTATAAGATCAATGACAGCCCATATAATTTTCTATTATTTACAATATCAAGATATACAAGCTAGGCTTTGCAAGTGACAAAAAGCTGTCTTTGCAAGCTACAAACAATATATTATGAATATCCACAGTCCCATGAAACAAGAAACTCTAGCAATGCATTCTATGCCTACTTAAAAAGAAGCTGGAATAACAGAAAAAGCCAAGGAAATAATTTGGACCATTACCTGCTTCAAGCACAGGAGATAACCACCTTCTACCATTTTCACTATTTTCCAAGTGTCCATTGTTTGGTGTCCCATTATTGCCTTCAAGATGGGAATTCAAAGAAATTTCCTTGGGAAAAACCGGAAGCTGTGACTTCAGTCTAGCAGATAGTTCAAGGCCCTTAATATCCCCATCATCAGAAGCACGGCCAAGATCAAAATACACTGCAGTATTTGTTTCTTCACTTGGAATGGGCTCATTCAGGTCAGCCAAATTATTTGTGCTTCTTAAATATGAATCAGATCTCAAAGCATCTTTCTGGCAGCCAGTCTTCTCACTGTTACCAACAAAAAGCCTTACACCACCCTCAGCTGCAGCCCTTTTACTTCCATTAGGAAGATAACTTGACGTGGCAGATACTGTTTCATCCCTGAACTGGTCCCCATCTTCGGTGTCAATGTACTCATCGGCTGGAAGTCGAAGGTCAATCATCTTTCTCCTAACCTTGGTGGGTCTTGAATCCAGCAACTCAATATCCTTGGAACTAATGCCATTTTGGAAAGGTAAAGCACTGGCTTGCGTGTTGCTTCCTTTCATGGAACTCAAAGGGGAATGCATGTCTTCAACACCTGAAATTGATGGTCTAGCACAAACAGAGTTGGCCAAGGGAAAGCTGGGCATATGCCATTTCCGAGCATCTTCAGATGTAATCTGAGAGTTCAAGGGGCTCGATGACATTGATGACTCAACACCTACCTGATTTTTATGCAACTCTTTCCTCCTGACTTCATCCATCAAGTCCTTTTGTATTTGGTACAGACGGTGGAGTTCGTACACCTGAATAAAGATTTCGAATTCAAATTCATTCAGACGTTCAGAAATCGAATTAAATATATAATCAGACAATCTTCAACCAGAATGGATAAACCATGTCACAGAGAAGACATGCACATTTAAATCACATTATAAGCATCTTATAGATGCAAGAAAGATCATATGAGAAAGAAAGAACATTGAACAGAAATACCTGATCCTTAAAAATGGCTTCATGCTGGAGCATTGTCCGCCTCAATGCATCTTTATCATACCCTGAATATGACTCAGTAACAGCCCTAGGCAAGAAACCATTGAAATACTGTCCATTTGTCAAGGTTTTATCTCCATAATAAAGTGGCCAGCTACAACCGTTAGAATCCTGATTGAGATCCCTCATCGAGTAAAATCCCGGCAAGATGCTTTTGCACTGCACTTTTGTTCCCATTCCTAGTAATCAATTAAGAAATATGATTATGTGAAAAATAGCACAAATCACTTAGAAAAGTGCTCAACTATCGAAAGGAATAAATAAATTAATTTTCTGAGAGAATTTCAATTAGTAAAATTGCTTGTTCTAGTCCTCAATGCAATTTGAAAAAAAAATGTACAATAATCTAAAACATGAGAGAGAATACCAAGTTTGCTTTAAGAATTTTAATTATTCTTTTTCACAAGCACTCGTGCATGCACATCAGAGGAGCCTACTTTGTTGTAACATCTTTTGATATTCTATCATCTAAATTTTCCGCAAATTCTAAGACTCACTCCATTCCAAGTTCAACAAGGCCATGAATGGTGAAGTTTCAGCTCAAAATTGTTACTGGGCCCAGAGTTTGTTATCATTAAGCCATACCAAAGTTTCAGTTTTTAGTTCCATACTAAACAAAATGATTACTCTCTAATCCTAAATGTGCCACATATTAACCTCCAGATAGTATGCAATCTCTGGCAACAGAAAAATATGCGAAGAAACTTAAAATATTAAAGCAGGAACAGAACTGACATATAGAAGAGAAATATTATCGTAGTACAGAAGGTTACATGTCACCTGTGAAAATAAGTTACTTCATTTTATTTTAGTGTCAAACCTTCCCAACCATTTCTAGGAGAATCAACCCCACAAAATTGAGATTTACTAATTAACATCCCCACCACACAGACAGTACTTTTCAGAAATTTTTCAGACATGCGGGAAAACTAAGAAACCATATTATCAAAAGGATCAATACTATTTTATCCACCACTTTATCAAGACTTCAAAAAAATGCTAAATTGGTAGAGGAAAGTTAACAAAACAGATCCTAGGCAATTACAATCATGCACCATTGACGTGGTAGAAAACATCGACAAAAGAATCTACCATACCAAAAACTATAATAACCCATCAAATCAGATTACAATCGAAGTAACCAATAAACCAAAAATTAAAGAATTAAACAGTTACATAAGAAGAAAATAAACAACAGTAGAGTGCATAGTTGAAATGAGAGAACAAATGCACAAACCCAATCAGGCAAATCATCAGATAAAATACAGTAATAAATCAAATTAACCATAAAAGTATAAATAATTAAATGAATTAACGAATTTTACCTTAGACCCACATCCTCTTATCGCCTCCCCTTCAAGAATCCGCCATAGATTCAATCATTTGAACATAAACTTCAGATCACGGATAATTGAGACTCTTAAACTCACAGTATCAAGACAGCAATAAACCTCTGAAAAAAATACACACTACAAAAAACAAAAATTATACAACAAACAAAGCACTGGGTATTTTTGCAACACGACTGAAAAAGCTTAGATCGTCATCTAGAATGAGATTTCGATCTCCTGGGCCACTCTTCCTCTCTCTCTCTCTCTCTCTCTCTCTCTCTCTCTCTCTGTTTTCTCTTAATACAAGAAGGAAGCGCATAAGAGTATTTTCCTAGAGAGAGAAAGTGAGTTTTATGGTAATTTTGTTAGACAGAAAAAGAGGGAGATCCCAGATAAGAAATCTTCACACAAACAAACGACCTTCTAAGAACAGTGACATGAAATTTGTCAACATCCGGTCTCTTTTTATTCTATGCGTTTTCTTCGCTTTTCTCTCTCACTCTCTCCCTTAACATTTCTTTTTTTTTTTTTTTTTTCGTGTGCATATATTATATATATATTCACTTCTTTTTTCTGGCTCAGAAAATGTAAAAAGAATTGGGTATTTCTTGATTCTCTCCACCTTCCTTGCTTTCGGTACACACATCATTGCTCCTTTTTAATAAACTTTCAAGTACTTAAATTATTGAAATAATACCAAATACCAAATAATAATAATAATAATAATTATTATTATTATTATTATACCGAACAATGGTTCACTAGATTACTTTTACATAATATTTAATAATTCCTGTTCATCAGTACTTGAAGAACTTGAAATTATGGAAAATTTTATAACGTATTACGAGAATGGTTCATGTGAAATACGAGTAATTAATTAATTAATTAGTTTAAATCCCATTGAAGATTTTCCTAATTAAGTAGTGTTTGCTAATACACAGCAGACAAGAAGTGGGACCCAAAATCCTGTGGAAAGGATGAGGTTTTTTACGCAGGAAGAGGGGTTGGGATGATAAATGACATCGTCAAGTCAGTCTAATTACGATAATAGGATTTGATACGTGTGGTGGAATTTGGTTTTTGATTGGTCGATCGTCTGGGTCTGTGCGTCGTTAACTTAACAGGAGAGAAAAGTCTCAATTGTATTGTTAGTACTGTACATGTCAAAAATTATTATTATTATTTTAATTATAAAAAAGTGTACACGTGGCTCTTTCTTACCACTTATCGAGATATTCGTATTATTTTCTGTTGCCGTCCAGGTCAATCAGAATGTTTAAACAAACACTTTATTAATTATAAAGTTTTAGTTTTGGTAAAAAAATCTAAAATATGGAGTGATAATTATAGAATTTTGATAATAAACGAATAATAATAATGATAATATTTAAAAATTAACTCATGTTATTATTACATGGACAAACAGAAAAGGTTTTAATTTTATTCTTTATTTAAAATCAGAACATTTAAAAAAATGGTTCCAATAGTGACTTCATAATTACTAAAATATTAGTCATGTTTTTAGAATTTGTTATTACTTACTTATTTTATGTATTGGCGACAGTAGACTGGCTTAGTAATAATCTCATTCTTTATTGCTTTATCTAAAATATTTAACTTCAATTTTTTCATTCTCTAAATAAATAAATAAATAAAGATCTCAAGTTTATTTTTATTTTCTACCCCAAATACAAAATAAAGAAACTTAAAGATTTTTATTTTGTTTTCTGAATCTATTTGCACCCTAATTTTTATTTTGAATATTCATAATTTTAAAAAAAAGTTATTATCAAAATATTTTTAATATAAATTATTACTAAAGTAATATAATTTAAATATATATAAAAAATATACCTACTTATATTTTTTTATTTCAAATTCTACTTTTTTTTTTTTTAATATCAAAACATTCATCATAATTATTTTACAATTAAGTTATGAAGAAAAAAGTTAATTTATAAAAGAACTCGAATATTTTAAAAGCATTTATTACATATATTTTTTATAAATTGTATTTATAAAATACAAATTATTTAGAACGGAGTTTATGAAATATCATTTTTAAATGTAAGTATTTTTTTGTTTTAATTTAATTAATTATACTTTAATAATTCTTATTTTTTTAATATTTCATATTCAAATTCTATTTAACTTAATAAAAAAGCCTATCATCTTTTTGTTGTTGTTGTTTTGTAATTCTTTTACCACATTCTATTATTATTATTATTATTATTATTATTATTATTATTATTATTATTATTATTATTATTATTATTATTATTATTATTACAGACGCAGAAAAAGTTAAATAAATAATAAAAAAATTAATTAAAGATATTTTGAATATTTATAAAATTATACAAAGTAAAAAAGTTTTTTTAAATTTTTTTATGGGTAGATAGAGTAAAAATTAGGTGCAAATAGACCTATTTTTATTTTTATTTTTTTTTTTTTAAATTTTACACTTTCTAACTCCACCCCACCCTAACTACAAAATAATTGAAAAAAAAATAACGTGACTCAAGCATTAGTGATACGATAGCATTAGAAGATGTCTACTGTCCTATTACAAGTCGGTCTAATATAAAAATTTAAAGTTTAAATCCACTCTCCTTACTAAAAAGAAATGCATTAGGTTGAGTATTTAATTTTACTGGTTTATGTGTATAGAAACTGACGAGTAAATAAATTATGATATATTCAACTAAAATAATTTAGTGACGATTGACAAGTCATAATCCAAATGGACTGACTGAATTAAGTATGAATGGAAAATGATGAAAGTATGTGGGTTGTGTTTACTCTATTTGAGGTTTGATGATGTGTTCGTGTTTTGTCCATCTTCATTAACATGACTTTAGATTGTTTCGTATCAACCCAATTGACTTGTCAACAATGAAAGGCCACATTTACCGACGATAACAAATCTACGAATCTAATTTAATTTATTTGGTATTTTCTAGACAATGCTCTTATAAATATGAAGTACCGAGTTATTAATTAACTAACTTATGAATTTGGGAAATTATGGGTGTAATAATGGATCATATTGGTTGACGGACTGACAATATGATGGCAACATTTTAATTGTTTTATTATAATTTATAAAAGAATTGAATTGAAAACCTTAGATTTTGCAAAAATAATAGTCATTAAGAAGTGTGGTATATACAGTTCCCAACACTTGAGAATCATCAAGGGCAACCCGCAACGTATCCTGTGATCCCATGTGTCGCATCCACGAATCCAATCCAGGAAGAGAAAGACTGTCCAAGATTTTGTTGGCATGTTATTTCATCATCCAATCCAATGTGGCCCAGATAATCAATTCTATTAGAAAAATCTCATTATCTTCCTTGCATATGAAAAAACAAACAAACGTACATTCAATTTTTTGTTGTTGTTCATACGTTTTATTTTTTCCAGTACCTTTTCTTAAGATTCACGATATTTACAGATATACAAAAAAAAAAAATCTACAAAATTAACGGACATTTTAGAAAATAACCAAAAAATATTAATATATAAGATATATTAATAACCTATTTATTTAATTATATTTTATAAAAAATCGAGAAATTTAGTGGGTCTCGAGTCGAGGAAGTTTTAATTATTCTAAATTCTTAAAAAAAGATATTTTTATTTTATTTTAATGTGTGAGTTTTGTATTAGAGCATAAATGTGGTCCCTAAATCAATTTAATTTGTCCTTGTCAAGGAAAAATGTATATGAGTTTTGCCTTTTTCTAAAGTTCCAACTACCAAAAAATTTAGCCAACTACATGGGTTAAGGGACCCACAACAAAAAATTGAAATTGATTGATTCGAGGGTTTGACAGTCTTTGGTCACATTATTATTTTAGTCTTAACTACAATCATGGAATTTTTTTTTTTAATTTTTTCTACTAATGTCAACTTCCAAATAAGATTATATATAAAAACATATCTATAATTTAGATGTAAAAATTAATTGAGAAGAGGATATGGATTAAGATTAGTTGTTTTGATTAATAAATATTTGATCTATTTTGGAAAAAAAAAATTCATCTACTTCTAAATTAGAAAATAAAAATCAATAATGTATTTATAATTAACCACCAATTTATATAATAGGGCTAACACATTTCTCAATTTCATATGCAATAATTTTGGTACCTCTCTACATCATAAATAAAGTAGTTTAATAAAATTATTATATTTATGGACATATTCATTTTAAAATTATTATGTTATGATAATAATTAAAATGAGTATGAGTTAAAATTTAAAAATATGTGATGCAATTTTATTACGAGATTAAAAATATTTTTATAGAATAATTTTTTTAAAAAATAAATCTAATAATCATGTTTTACTATATAAATCAAAAAAATCCAAATTCATCGTATTTAATACTTTTAGCTGAATCTTGATAGCTAAAAAATATATATATATATATTATTTTTTGTAGCAAATTAAAAATATTTTGTGCGCGTTTATATTGTAGGAAAACGCTGACAATATTGATTCAATACGTAGTTAATGATAAAAAACCTGCATCCTGCTTGTTTAATAAAAGATGGTATTCATTTTTTATTATTATTATTTAATATTTTATAATTTTATCCATGATATTTATAGTTTCATATAGCAGCACATCAATGTTAAATATAACTTTAATTTCATTTACAGGCAATCCTAATTAAGACACGTAATGATGAATTTCTTAATTTTTCTTCTGTTTGGAGATAATTTATTTTAATAATGTAGATTTATATATAATTATTGATAATTTAGTGCTAAATTATTACGTTCTATAATTCTAACATTAAATTAAGGTTTTATTATTCAACAATATAACATGACTTATATTTTTATGTCAACTAATGGATACATCGATTAAAAAAAATATCCATAATCTTATTTGTATAGATTTAGATTCACACGGAGCTTTTTTTTTCTTTTTTTTTTCCTAATTTATGAAACAAGGAAGAAAAATAAAATATAAATATATTTCACTTAATTTTATTTTAAATGATATAATTTATTAAATTTTATTTAATATTAAAAGGTTATGACTTTGATATCAAATATTAACCCCCAAATAGTTAACATTACTAAACACCGTATGAATTATTTTTTTTTAGAACATGGTAAAAATATCATAATCTTAAATGAGAATCTTAACTTGTTTGGCTATTTTCCTTCTTTTTTTTTTTCAAAAAGATGGTTGAATTAATCAGAACAAAATTAGTGAGGCTGTTGGTTATGTGATTAAGATCGAGAACTGAACCACAATTGCTTGATGTGTCTACATAATACATATCATATGCTGCATGAGAATTTTTATATTTTATTTTTTTAAACAAACAAAATATCAAACCAAATGTCATGGTAAGTATTTAATAGGGCTAGAAAAAGATTCTGAAAAATTTTTCCACAGACAACTTCGGCCTGCTTCAAAGTGGAAAATTTATGGAATTAGGCCGGCCCATAAAAGAAACTCCTCCCATTAGAATTTATCGAAAAATTATTATTATTATTATTACTTTTAAAAATAAAAGAGTGGGTGGAGTTTGTCGTGCACAAAATTAGCATCAACAAGTAGGTATGTCAATAATTGCAATTTAATAGATGTCATTGGTGCTAGTCACATGGCAAACACATTGCCCATTCATGGAAAATACTGATAAATCCATATTTCCTAATAATGTAGGTTTTATCTCACTTTTTTTTAATTAAAAAAAAAATTTTAATGCAAATGACAACCGATTATCATAATTGTGATTGGATTTATCGATTATAAATTTTAAGGGGTCAAATTTAATCCTTATCTTTACTTGACATCTATTATGTATAAACAATATAGAATTCAATAACTCTGATAAAAATAAAAAGGTTTAACTTTAATGAAGTTGGATTACAATTTACAGTTTGTAAATTTAATTGGCAAAGAACAATTTTTTGTTCTTCTTTATTTATTTTTTTTAATTTAAAGCAATACTGTCTTTTTACCAGTCAAAAGCAATCAACCCCATGAAAAAGTGTTAAAATAATATTTTTTAAAAGAGTCTCCTTTAAAAACAAAAGTAATGATTATTTATATTTAACATTAAAAATATAAAAATAATCTTCTAGAAAAAATAATGAACGCTGCCTTTGGTGGCTTTGCAATGACCATTAGTGGAAATTTGGTCAAATAAAAAATTGATAAAAGGGAGAAATATAATTTAAAAAAGGAAAAAAGGTACAGTTTATTTTAAATTAACCAATAATAATTTTTATTATGCATTTTATCTTTTGATTAGTTATCTAGAGTGGATGAATAAAATAATATTTTACATGATCAAAGGTATAAAATTCATCCTACTAATTACGGCTATTTTTGTTATTTTATTATTTAAGAATATTTTTATATTTTTTATTATATTAACATACAAATGTCATATACGTGTAAATAAAGTAATATTAAAATAAAGCGTAAAATTTAAGAAGATTTTGTTAAAAAATAACTTAGTTATGAGAGTTTTTATGTCAAATACTCGATATTTTGAGTAAATTTTTTATCAATCAAGGTCTTCAATTTGCTAAATAGTTTTTTATACTCAAAGAAGAAAGAAAGAACTTGAAGGGAAGAAAAAATCAAAGTGAAAATAAATGTTGAATGAGAAAAAAATCAACAATAAAAAACAGAAAAAAGATAAAAGCCAAAATGAGAAAAATAAGGCCAAAACAATAAAATGAGTCCAACCCAAGGATCGGTGCTGATCATAGTGTTAGACTTCTATAGGTCCTAAGAAAATAACAATTTTTCTCCCTTTTAGAATTTTCTTTCTTCACATATTTTAAAGACATTTTAGGACTTTCACACTCTAGTATATATATATATAGCTAAACTTTCAAAATTCTCATTTCTTTGCTCTCCTTTCCTCCTTCACACTTTCTCCGTCTCTTTTATCTTTGAATCCAAAAAAATATATCACAAATTCTTATAATTCTTTCAATTTTTCACTTAAAAAGACTTTATTTCATCGTTTTAAGGCTGTTAAGACGATTATTTTCAGAGTATTGAGTAAGATTTGATGACAAAGAAAGTTAGGGTTTGGATATGAAATTAGAGTTTTTAAAAATTAATGAAATTCACAATATTTTAGATCCTAATCGACTTACCAATAAAATTTCTAAATCGTTCTAAATATGGATTTGTAGTATAATTGAATTTAAAACCTAAAATTTACTGTGCATTTAGACAAGTCGAGAAACTAAGCTTGATTTCAACTAATTGAATATGAATTAAAAAATTTTAGTTAAATAATATCGTATTAATAGTTAGAGTGACTTAAATTAAGGTTTTAGTAAAAATCGAAAAATAAGTTATTATTTATGGTTATTGTTCATTCAAGAAAGCATTAGATCGAGAGTTTATTCTACTTATTGATACGAGCTAGAAATAATTATGATAATATAAAAATAGTCAAATAATTTTATTTAGTGAAAATTACATAAATGGCCAAAAATGCTTATAATCTTAATAAATTAGGTTTGGTTAACGAGATTTAGTACATTGAGCATATTCATGGCATATAAATTGTACTAATTTTTATTTAAAATTTAGAATTAATAAGATTATCAGTATATATATGATTTAGTTTTAGAGAACCTGAGCAACAAGGTTTTGAGATGTAAGGGATAAAAGAAAATATATATACCCTTTCTAAGCATTAAGTGAATTTACTTTAATTAAATATTTAAAAATTATTTTATGAAAAATTATTTACTTTACAAATTAGAAAATAGTTTGTTTTATATACATTGTTTTGAACTGAATATGAATAAGCTGATAAATGTATTATATTAATTTGTATATGTGACTAGAGGCTAATTTTGACATTTATATTTTGACAACATGAGTAAACTTTAATGATGTGCTTGTAATATATTTGAATATTAGATTTCATGATTTGTTTGAATTTGTTTTATGATATTGATAACGACCGGAGAACCATCTATGATTATAGAATTTAAGTAACTTAGAGAGGAACTAATACAGTGATCGTCCTAGGTGAATGGGTGTACTAATAGGAATGTTATAAGAAAATTACGATCTCATTTATAAAGTGACTCGTTAAATAAAAACGTCAATGACAAATAAGTATAGATTCACATACTATTCGAGGCTAATGTCAATAATAGGTAGTTTTTATAAAAATGATTATGGTTTTTATTTATCAATATATGTATATTTGACTCGTAATAGTTTTATATAAAAAAAAAGTATTACTGACATTTTAAGTTTGATCTTGGCTAAAGTAAACAACTGAAATAGATGTCTATCCAATGATTTTTGGATAATAGGCTAAGATTTTTAATAAAATAACTTGTTTTTTGCACATTCTTAAACATTTTCTTAAAATGTTTACGTGTGAGTGTATGTGTTTTGTATACTTTTATATCAACTCATGGAATATATTCTTGTATACTTACTCTCTTACACTTCAATTTACGGTAATTATAAGAAGATAATTATAAGAAATAGAGTGTTAACTAGCAGTGCTGATCATTTAGAGATTTAGAGGTCATAGGTATAATTCTCATCTTTGGCTCACTATTTAATTAATTAATTTATTAGGAGTGTTTAAAATATATATA
>JAWDEX010000012.1:5074271-5107610 GCA_035221805.1 Trichilia hirta
GAATTATTTGAACGTGACTAAATTTATGATGAATCACACGAATGTATGTTATTAATGATTAATCACATCATGGCTAACGATTAATCATGTCTTGTATAAAGAAGTCAATTTAGTCATATATTATTTATATCGAGAAGTAAATAACTGTCAGAAGAAATTTATTGACTCAATATAAAGAATTTTGAAGTACTATTGACTCAGTCCAAGTTTAAGTTCCTAGTCGAATATTAATAAATAAGTAAAAATAAAATTTTTAACCAAAGTATTAATATCATATGAAGAGTTTATAGTGACAAGTTCAACTCGTATTGACTTATTATTCGAATAAAACTGAATAAAGAATTTTGATATTTGTGAGCCCTAATTTAATTGGGATTAGACGAACGGAAAGAGACTATCTACATAAAACCTATAATTAAGAATAAAAGTTTGATAAAAAGTTTTTTCATTATGATTTAGGGGTTATGACACATTGTTAGATATCAACCATAGTCATTGAGCATTCAAATGATTTGAAATGAGATCAATGAGATTGATAAACTCATGACCAACATTATAGTGAACCTGAGAGGTTATAACATAAACCTGAAATTATCTTTATTATCAGAAAGAGTAAATAATATTCGCAAGAAAGTTAGTACTCTCAGAGATATTATTTGGCCGAAAATCGTAAATAGTTTAACAAAAAGAGAGTTTGAAAATTTGACCTTATTGTTATTTAAAATAAATTATAGTATTTTATAAATATTTAGATATTTAAATAAAATTTAGGATTAATTTATAATTTTTAAAAATTAAGGACCTAAATAATATTTTTTAAGTGAGAACCTGAATGATATTTTTTAGTTAGGGGTCTCAATAATATTTTGCATTTAAAATTAAAAAATAAAAAAATAAAAATAAAAAAGAATCAGAACGTATCTGCTTCATCTTCTCTCAATTTTTTGCTTCTTCCTCTTCTTCTCTCATTCTATCTCTCGTAGTGGCCAAAATTAAAGAAATTAAAGGCGTTCGATTTCTTGAAAACATCATAAAATTAATGTTACTCTTCATCAATTAATCACTAAAGATTAGTGATTGTCAAATTAAATTTATTTAATTTACTAAAATATATATATATATATCGTTTATACCCTACTGTGCTTGCTATTTTCGCTGCGTTTTGTGATTTGCATATGATCACATACTCAACAAAAAGAATGAACAAGCCTTAAAAATCATTAACACATTGCGACATTGCCTTTACCACCTTAATAACACATCACTTAACATTATAAACATGATTTATGACTATAACTAATTAAATATTAAAAAGGGCTATAGGTTTTATACCATATTTGCTTGTTATTATTTGACATCATTAAATATGAATTATGAGTACTTAAACATGTTAAAATTGACATGTCTTATTGAACACGCCTTCTTTCAATTAATTAACCATCTATTTATGAACAATAAGAATATAAGTGTTTTATACTTAAAGAAGACATACAATTAAACACTCATTATTCACACTTAACTCACCTATAGTTAGAAACACTACATAAAATGTTAAGCCAAACACTCGCACATAAACTTTGTATTTTGCTACATATGCAATACAATCCCATTACATCTATTTCTACTTGTTCAAAGTTGGCGGATATTTGGATAGAGTGTTTCAAGATTTTTCTAGTTGTTTTTTCTAAATTATCGATAGAAGCTAGTTGCTTTTTTAATTTTTCCAGATTGTCAATGGATGTTTTACTGCACTAACTCACACTTTCTTGATTTTTCTAGTTTTCATCTTCTTTGCTTCAATTTTTTGGTTTCTTCTAAAATGTTGGTTAGAGAAAATAATTCAAGAAATTCCAATAATATATTAGAGAAATGATAATGATTTTTAACACTCTCTCTTAGCATTGACTCTTTTCATCCTTATTTTTGAATATTTGATCGGTCAAGTTATTTTCGTAATTTTATGAAATTGAAAGTGGTAAGTTTTTGTTTACAACCAAAAACATGGATAGAATTTTTTTTCTTTTTCTTTTTTCATTTTTCCTCCTCTTCCTCTTTTTGGTAACCTTATGCCATGGCTAGTTTTCTTTAAAAGCTTAAACATCTTCGTCCATAGCTTTACTCCATTCACCCTTCTTAATAATTTTTTTCAAAAATTATAGGCTTCTTTTCTAAAATAAGAGTAATATTATCATACCTTGAATTAGGTTTTCAATCCCTCTTTGATCTCCTTAGTTGCTATTGTTTTTATCCTTGCCATCAATTTCTTGTTGACTTGGCCAAGCTTTCTCAATAATTTTCTAATGTACTTTAATTTTTTAAGGACACCCACCTAAATTTGGTATTTTTTTGTCTTTTTTATATGTAAGAGCTTGATCCTCTACTATTTTTGATTTTGTGCTTTCTTCTATTGTGAACTTTTTTTATAACTTTTCTTTTATACTTTTTGAATCTAGAAGAGTTATCTCTTATAGTAACCACCATAAAGATGCTTCATCAAATACCACATTCTTTGATGTATAACATCAACAGTTAATGGATCATAATATCTCTATCTTTTTCTTTCACTACTATAACCTATAAATATGCATTATATCACTTTCTTATCAAGCTTGCTTCGTAGGTCATCTTGTATGAACATATAGCAATTATAAGCAAATACTTTAAACTGCCTGATTGTGGATTTCATCTTCTAGAGTATCTAAAAGGGTGATACAAACCCAAATGATCATGTGTACAATCATTCTCATACATTATGCCTAAAATTTACTTAGCACATTTTGGGCATGTTGTATGTTTTGCATATCTTTTCAATATAACAATTTTTTCTTTTGGCTACCTTTTTTTGTTGTAGGATACACGGGTATATAACTTGTCTTTTAATTCTAAATTTTTTTAGATACTTGAAAAATCTTCTAATGTATACTCCCCTCTATTATCTGTTCGTAAGTATTTGATCACTTTTCCTATCTTTCTTTCTATTTCTTCTATAAGCTTTTTAAACTTAGATAAAGTTTTATATTTTTCTTTCATAAAATAAACCCAAACATACTTGAAATAATCATCAATAAAGGTAATCATATATCATATTCCTCTGATTGATGATTGATTACTGTACTGAATACATTTGAGTGCACAAGATCTAATGGCTCCTTCGCTCTATAGCTCAATAACTTATATGGTAATTGATTTGACTTACCATATAGGTAATCAGAACAAATGATATCTCTTCAAACTTGAAGTTGAAGAGGTCTTTGAGCATAGATTTATTCATAATTATCTTTAACTTGTGATAATTAATATATACAAGACGTGCATGCCACAAGTCTAATATTTCATTTATTCAGGTCTTATCTACATATACCTACTTTATTGATAATACATAGATGAAAATTTGTAGTCGATCATTCATACTTGATATGGCTAATAGTAGTATCTTTTTACACATTTTTACGACTTTTGAGCCGAATACCAGATAATTTTCTAATGACGTCAATTGAGATACTGACATCAAATTTTTCTTCACCTCAAGTACATGATACACATCATGCAGTTGTACTAAATTAAAATGAAATTGCAGTGTTATTGTTGCCTCTCAATATGAGCAATTGATAATCTTGAGTTATTGGTTATTATAAACTCTAAAGACCCTTTATATTTTAATAGGTTAGTAAGCTTTCTCTTATTGCCTGTCATTTGATTGGAGTAATCAGTGCCTCGTCATCTTTTTCATCTTTGAAAGGTTCGTCCTCATCATTACTTTTGTTGAAGTCAATTTTCTTTTCTCCTACTATTTGTTTGATTTTGATAAATAAGACTTAAGCATCCCATTCTTTTTCACTATTGTCTTTGGCTCTATTGCAGTTAGAAATTTCAATATTGCCTTGAGTTGGTTTCTTCTTAAAACGACAATCTTGTGCAAAGTTACCCTTCTTTCCTCAATTATAACATTCATCAGAACATTTTCTTTAGCTATAATTTTGCGAAGCTCCCCTAATTTTAGAGCTCTCTTGATCTTCCTTTAAAAGTTTATTTTTATTTTTGTTCTTGAATTTAAAGTCTCTCCAACCTTCAAATTAGTGCATTTCTTTACGACTAAAAAGCATTTCATTTTCACTCTTTAATGAAACTCTTACCATCTATTTAGCCAAAGTTTTTTGATTGGTTAATAAATTTTCTAATTCTTCTAATGATGGCTAATTTGGCCATCCTCAAATGGCCATAATAAATTCATAGTACTTGGATCTTAACTCATGAATAATTATTCTCCTTTAGCAAGAGTTGTTGATTGCAAAATTAAACTATAATTATGCAATCTCATTACAAAAGGACTTCACCTTAGAGAAATATTGGTTGATTGATATGTCGCCTTATTTAGTTACCATTAATTCACTTTTTAAATATTAAAGCCGCATCTTTTTTTTTTTTTGGAATATTGAGATGCAAAATTGTCTCGAGCCTATCTTTGGTGTTCTTACATCTTTTATATATTTAAAAATATTATCTTTAGAGAAATTTAATAGCATATAAAGCCTTACCACTTTTTCCTTCTATTTCTATTTTAGATTACAAATGCTTTTGTGCCTTTGTCTTTGGGTGGTATGGTGTCACTTTCATTACCTAATCTCATAATTCTTGATCTTTTAAATAAGATTGAGTAATAGTCTTTCAAGACCTATAGTTACCATCATTGAGCCTTTCAATCATGTCCATAATTTAAATTTCATTATCATGACTTAATTTTGAATAATCAAGTAAACTTGATCTCAAACTAACAAGCTTCATAGTCTCTGACTATACACAAATAATAATCTCTAATTACGATTGACTCATAATCTCAAATCGCTTTACTTCAATTAATTGATAACAATATTGGTCTTAGATCAACCACACTTTAGTACCATTTTATTGAAAAATATTTTTTTAATTAATTGAGCCTTTATTTATAAACAACAAAAATACAGCCATTTTATACTTAAAAAAGATAAACACTCACATTTAACTTACTCATATTTAAGAAAGACTACACACAATACTAACTCAAAAACTCACACACTTTGTGTTTTGCTACACATATAATACAATTTTGCTACACTTATTTATATTTGTTTAAAGTTTAAGCATGTTTAGACAGAGTGCTTCAAAATTTTTTCAGTTGTTTTTAAATTGTCAGTTGGAATCAATTGCATTTTTCTACTCTCTTATCTTCTTTACTTTAATTTTTTTATTTTTTTCAATATATCAATTAGAAAAAATAATTTAAGAATTTTCAAGAACATTCTAAAAAGGGGGTGATAATTCTTAACATGTCTATGTTGTTGTGAACAACTTCCTACCGAAGTGGCCCCCAATAGAAAGGTCATTGCCAGCAAGGTAGAGTTACACGGTTCAGTGGAGTCACATATCGCTGTAGAGAACCATTATTCAACTAATGGGATGATAGACGACGTGGCATATCCCAAGTGGCATATCTTCTTCGTCTCGCAAATACATCCATCATACATACAAAATGGATACATGCAAGGCATGTTGTTCGATTGAAATATGCAAGTATAGTGAAATTTTGGCATAACAAACATAATTGTTCTCGCTTATATAATACAATTTATTTTTTATTACTATCATAAAAATTGTATAATAATGAACAGTTGCGTATACAAATTGATGCATGTAAGTAACGCAATTTAATAATATGCTATCATTTTACTTTTTTCATTTTATAAATGAATATTTGATTAAAGCTATTCACAAAAAAAAAAGGAGTAGTATTTAAGATAAATTGACCATAATGAGGATGACACTTGTCCTGTGGGCATAATAGTTTATTCTCAAAGGACACAGGGGAAATATTCCAAGGAAATACTGAGAATATAAAACGACTAAAAAAAAAATAGAATAAATAAAAGGGACAAAGGTTGAAAGTGGAAATAAAGTCCGTACAAAATATACATAAGAAAAAAAAAATGATATAACAATAAGGTAAAGGCTATGAACGAAAGGACAGATGCATAGTAGGAATCGCACTAAAAGCGGATAGGTGGAGACGAAGGATATGCCTTTTCTATGATTTGACGATAGAAAAAGAAAAAATAAAGGAGAGAAGGCTTTGCTTCAATGTGATTGGTTGATAGAGCATCTAAAATCCTGAATGCAAAGGCTATTTTTGTATTTTTGTAATTAACTAATAATCTTGTGACTGTGACCTGAGGAGAGGGAGAGGGCACAAACGAATCAAAATTTAGTCTGAGTCTTCTCGGACAAGACACCGACACCGACATTTAGGCAGTTTCAGTTTCAGTGCACACTCCTTTTGTACAAAACTTAGATCATTACATTCTCGGGTCCACTTTGTGTCTTAGTCACGCCCCAAGTATGTCACGTGAGGTTTATATTATTGTTTTTTTAAAATTATTTTTTTATTTTCTCAAAGATTTAAAATAAAAAACACCTACCATTCATTTTTAATATTTGAAATGAAATGATCATTAATTATTAATTACCAAACAAAAGCTTTCCATAAATTATACGTTGCTCCTCTTAAAAATTTAAATATATTAAATAATAGGGAAGACTTTATTAAATTTAAACAGTGCCATAATATTTACATATGTTAGCAATCAAAAAAATATATATTATAAAATCTTTTGATAATTACATGTTTTTACAGGTAAATATCTTTTGTGAATAATTGGATTGAAAGTTCTTATTGGTAATTTAATCTTTCAATTGATTGTTTTTTTATATATTTATTAATATTTATTTTCTGAAGCAGAACATTTATCCATATTCGCTCAATCATAATAAATTATGGGTGGAACAAGTTGAACCAAAAACTTAGCCATATTTTGGAACAAAAGGACAGACGAAAAATTAAAACCGCCTTATCGCAATCAAACATTATAACAAACAACATATTGTCCTGTGTTACCTGTGTATATATACTCACTAGGGCCCATTATTCCATTTAACCGATGGCTATTATCTAAGATTGGCAGGAGAGCAATTCATTGAGAAAATTATAAGATATTATTTAATGTTAATCACGAGTGTTATGTGACCTCAAATGTGCATTATATTTTTAGGTTAGATTCCTTCATAATAACGTCACTGGATATGCCGCTTCTTTTAGGGCCACATTATGTCCTTAACTTCTCTACGGTGTCTTGCAAGTTTCAGTGAAGATAACATGTATACTTTTCACATTTCTGTTACAAAATGCCAAACAGTTTATGTCTCAATAATGTTAAAAAAATAATAATAATAATAATAAAATAAAAAATTGGAATAAGCGGTTCTAGACATTGCAAACAGAAATGAAACAAGAGCTAGTATATATGCAGAAAGAAATCATGCAGCGTTATTTATCAATAAGCACAAAGTTGGTAACCACCCAAAGATAGATAATTAAGGGAACCCAAATTATGGTCTAGGAAAATGTACAAGGACAATCCCCATGTCTCACCCCCACATTAGCCTCACTCCCCACAAAGCTATAGATATCAATTCCCCAATTCCCCTCTATTTAAAATTGTTCCAACTAATAAATCAAGGCCTCCTTCCGAGCATGGATTACGTCAATATTGCAGAAGGATTACCCGAAGGGCACCTTTGTCTGCGAGCCCGTCTAGTTGTTTTCCCCCAACCCGTTAGGCTTCTATCATCCAATCCCAATTCAACATTTATAAGCTGCTGTACCAATGGAGTGCAAGCTGCGGTTACCGGTGGTGGAGTAGGAGAGGGACTCAAGACAGCTCGTCTCCTCCCCCGTCCACATCCATTTCTAGTCGAGTTCCTTCTTGTCAATCCTGACCATGAATAACCTGTTGCTCTCATCATGCCTCCAAATGTCTGAAGATCTTCTGTTACCTCATGCCTCGATAAAGAAGCAAGGCCTGGAAGGATGTCCCTTTGGAAGTCCCTCCGCTGCCTCCCTCTCCTTGCCTGGCCCTTTCGGGGACGATTTGGTAATAAAGTCGTTCCTGTTTCTTCGACTTTAAAAGTTTCCGGAACCAGAGGCTTGGGCATATAGTCTTCCTCTTTGGTCTCTGTCAATTTCAATGTCATGGACTCAAAATAATCAGAAGAATCATCCTTATCCCCACTATCCCTGCATCTCAAAACTTCATCAAACTTGCACTCAGTGTCATCTCCACAGGATGAAACTATCTCCACAAACCAATTCAGGGGATCCTCCATAGAAGCTTCAGATGAATTGCAAGTGGTATCATCTAAATGATTTTCACGAGCAGATAATGAGATAGCAATTAATGCCTCTGCTGCTACTCTGACAGGTTCATCCTGTGCGGTTTCACTTCTGCATTGAGCTGATTGCAGAGGTGCTTCCTGTGCATTTTGGGGAAATTCTTCTCCAGGAATGACATCCTCCTCAGTCTCGGGAACTATGGGGGCTTCCAAATCTATCCCCAAAGTTTTCACATTGGAACTCAAAGTAGTTGGCATCAATGAAGCTTCATCCTCACTCATACACAAGTTCAAATCAATGTGGTGTCTAAAACCGGCAGCCTTCACTTCCGATTTCATCTCAATGAGCTCTACTTTTGCATTTTGTTGGCCCAAGTCAGGAATTGATTCATCGCAAGGTAAGTTAATATCAAATACTCTATTTTTCTTGTTATCCTTACTTTCTACATCGGATAGAGGAGGAACAGACACAGAGTGGGAGGTAAGAGATGATGACTCATTCTTAGAAATATGAGGCTTTTCAAGGTAAGGAAACCCAAGAATTTTCCTATTACTAGGAAAGTCATTTCTTTCAACTCTGGTGGTCTCAACAACATCAGAAGCTGAACCTGACTTCAAATTTGGTGTAAATATTGAGTCGTTCCCAATCTCATTATTCAGAGAAGGTTGGAATAAACTCAACTCTCCCACAGTTAAATCCCTCCTAGCCCCAGCAGCCTCGTTCTTACAAGAAGGCTTAGCTCTTAGCCATGACAGGACAGCGAGATGGTCCTCAAGCTTTCTTCCTCCATCCCTGACTTTGAAATTTTGCAGGGGAACTGCCTCTTGAAAGCTGCTTGAATGGACCACATTCAAGTTCACATCTTTTGCAGATTTCATATCCATGCTACTTGAACCATTGTAAAGTTTTGCAGAACCATGATTGATGTCATGCCGAGAGGTGATGTGATTATCGTTACCATCGCTTAGACAATTATGGCCAATTGAAGGGACTTGAACCCAAGGATCTTTAGAACCTGATGAGGACTGGTAATAAAATTCATTTCGGTTCGACAATTCACTTTCAAAACTTGAGTTAGGTCTAGCAGTGCTATTAAGACGCCATTCATTTCCACAAATCCCAAAAGTCTGAGCTGATGTCTGAGAACTCTGATTCAAGGCATCTGGTGAGTTCAAAAATGGGTGTGTCTGAACTGAAATGGACCTCTGGCTTAAGCTACTACCAGGTTTTTCCCAAGGTGAAATTGAGTGAGGCCAAGCGTTGAACAAATCAGAGGCAGAAGCAATTGGATATGAAGTGGATTTTTTGGAAGTTACAATGGGTTCAGGATGGCTATTGTTAGAGATTTCATGATTTCTTTCAGAGATTTCTACACCATGAATTTTCCTCTCTCTCGACAGGTCTCCCTTGCTTTGTTCAGTTATCAAGAAAGTTGGAGGTTCATGAGCTTTGTTAAACAGAGCCTGTATTGGCTGAGATGATATAGAAGACTTTTCATGTTGAAGACCTTGAGAAACGGAATTCAGGTTGCTTTTACTGGGCCCTGTGAAAAGCCACAGCATCCACATGAGAACACCAGAACTAAATGGAGCAATTCTGTATGAGATAAATGCAGAAAAAAAAAAAAAAAAAAAAAAAGAGAGAGAACCCTGTAAAGTGATACTTTATAAGATCAATAATAGCCCGTATATTTTTCTATTCTGTACATTCGCAAGATAGGCCATGAGCTAGTCCGTAAGTAATAGAAAACAAAAATCCAAAGAACAACATTTTCTTCGAAAGCTACACATAATATATCATGGTTATCCACACCTTTGAAACAAGAAACTCAATAGCAGCCGGGAACTGGTATTCTATGCTTTACTTAAGAAGAAGTTGGAATAACAGAAACTGCAAAGGAAATAATTTGGACCAGTACCTGCTTCAAGCACAGAAGATAACCACCTTCTACCATTTTCATTAATTTCCAAGTGTCCGTTGTTTTGAGTCCCATCATTGCCTTCAAGATTGGAGTTCAAAGAAATTTCTTTGGGAAAAACTGGAAGCTGTGACTTCAGTTTAGCAGATAGTTCACGGCCCTCAATATCACCATCACGGGAAGCACAGCCAAGAAGATCAAAATGCACTGCAGTATTTGTTTCTTCAGTTGGAATGGGCTCATTCAGGTCAGCCAAATTATTTGTGCTCCTTAAATATGAATCAGATCTCAAAGCATCTATCTGGAAAACAGTCTTGGCACTGTCACCAACAAAAAGCTTTACGCCACTCTCAGCTGTAATTTTTTTACTTCCATTAGGAATATAACTTGAAGTGGCAGATACAGTTTCATTCCTGAACTGTTCCCCATCTTCAGTGTCAATGTATTCATCAGCTGGAAGATGAAGGTCAATCATCTTTCTCCTAAACTTGGCGGGTCTTGAATCCAGCGACTCAACAACCTTAGAACTAAAGCCGTTTTGGAAAGGTAAAGCCCCAGGTTGTGTGTTGCTTCCTTTCATGGAACTCAAAGGGGAATGTATGTCTTCAGCACCTGAAATCGGCAGCCTAGGACAAACAGAGTTTGCCAAAGGGAAGCTCGGCATATGCCATTTCCGAGCCTCTTCAGATGTAATCTGAGAGTTCAAGGGGCTTGATGACATTGATGACTCAACACCTATCCAGTTTTTATGTAACTCTTTCTTTTTGACTTCATCCATCAAGTCCTTTTGTATTCGGTACAGACGGTGGAGTTCATACACCTGGATAAAGATTTTGAATTCAGATTCATTCAGATGTTCAGAAAGCAAATTAAATACATAATCAGCCAAACTTCAACCAGAACGGTTGAACCATGTCACAGAGAAGCCATGCACATTTAAATCACATTATAAGCATCTTATAGATGCAAGAAAAATCATATGACAAAGAAAGTGTTGAACAGAAATACCTGATCCTTGAAAATGGCCTCATGCTGAAGCATTGTCCGCTTCAACACATCTTTGTCATACCCTGAATATGACTCTGTAACAGCCCTAGGCAAGAAACCATTGTAATACTGTCCATTTGTCAAGGTTTTATCTCCATAATATAGTGGCCAGCTACAACAGTCAGAATCCTGATTGAGATCCCTCATTGAGTAAAATCCAGGCAAGATGCTTTTGCAGTGCACTTTTGCTCCCATTCCTAGTAATCGATTAAGGAATGTTATTGTGTGAAATATAACATAGATCACTTAGAAAAGTGCTTAACTACACAAAGCTATAAACAAATTAGTTTTTCTAAGAGAATTTTAATTACAAAAACAGCTTGTTCTAATCCTCAGTGCAATTTGAAAAAAAAAATGCACAACAATCTGAATGATAAGAGAGAATAGCAAGTTTACTTTAAGAACTTTAATTATCGCTCTGCACAAGCACTCCTGCATGCACACATCAGACGAACCTACTTTGTCGTAACATCTTTTGACACTCTATCACCTAAATTTTGCTCAAATATTATCCCAGTAAAGAAAAGGTTGCACGTCATCTGAGGAAGTAAACTATCATCAACAGAAAGGGAAAGTTCCTTATATAGCAGAAGATTTAGAAAAGCAACTGAGATAATTGACTAAATCTATTAAATACTGTATGAAGTTAATTTCTACAATAAGCCTACATTTAATATAACTTGAAATGCATCTCAGAGAATTAAAATTGATGTTTCATACTGACAGGGGAAGGTACAACCAAAGAAAGAAGAAAATATCTTATAGTAACACAAAAAATACTAAATCTCCAAAATGTCTAGTGAGTTACATGACCACATGAACTTCGTTTACTTAGAAGCCGAATGCAACAAAACAGCCAAATTACAAGAAGTTATAATAATTATCAGACAAATGAACTATATCATTTTGAAAACCTCTTGGATTCCTTAAGAGACTGAATAACTTCTACAAGTCTTCCACTTCATTCTACTGTCAAACATTCCCAACCATTTCTACGAGAATCACCCACGTAAAATTGAGGTTTACTAGTAAACCAGAAACCAGAACACAATCGCTACATCATCATATCCTTTTACATCCCCACATCACAGACAGTACTTCACAGAAATTTTTCAGACATGCTGGAAAATTAAGAAACGCTATTATTATTATTAAAAGGATCAATAATAATTTATCAACTACTTTATCAAGACTTTAAGAAAATGCTAAATTGGCAAAGGAAAATTAATGAAATAGATCCTAGGCAATTATAATCATTTACTAATGACATGTTAGAAAATATTAACCAGAGAATCTACCATACCAAAAACTGTAATCACCCATCAAATCAGATTACAATCAAAGTAACCTATGAACCAAAAATTAAAGAATTAACTAATTATATAAGAAGAAAATAAGCAACAGTGAAGTCTATAGTTGAAGTGAGAGAACAAATGCACAAACCCAATCAGGCAAATCATCAGATAAAATATACTAATAAATTAAATTAACCGTAAAAGTATAAATAATTAAATGAATAAACGAATTTTACCTCAGACCCACATCCTCTTATCACCTCCCCTTCAAGAATCCACCGTAGATTCAATCATTTGAACATCAACTTCACATCATGGAAAATTCAGACTCCTGAACTCACAGTATCGAAACAAAAATAAAGCTCGGGAAAAAATACACCCTACAAAAAACAATGATTATACAACAAACAAAGAAGTGGGTATTTTTGCAACACCATTGAAAAAGCTTGGATCGTCATCTCGAAGGAGATTTCGACCTGCCGGGCCACACTTCTTCTCTCTCTCTCCCCTTTCTCTTAACACAAAACAGAAGCGCATGAATATTTTTCTAGAGAAAGAAAGCGAGTTTTATGTTAATTTTCTAAGAGAGAGAAAGAGATAGATCCCAGATAAGAAATCTTCACACAAACGAACGAACTTCTAAGAACAGTGACGTGAAATTTGTCAACATCCGGTCTCTTTTTATTCTCTGCTTTTTCTTCATTTCTCTCGCTCGCTCGCTCGCTCTCGCTCTCGCTCTTAAAGTTTCCATTTTTCTTTTTCCTTTTTTTCCTATTTAAATAATATATATATTCAATTTATTTTTCTTTTCAGGAAATGTAAAAAGAATTGGGCATTTCTCGATTCTCTCCGCCTTCCTCTCACTTTCGGTATACACATCATTACTCCTTTTTAATAAATTTTGAGACACTTAACTTATTGAAATAATAATAATTTTATAAATATTTTTGCATTTTATAAAATACAATTACACTGGTAACTCACTAATGCTCTTTAATTAAGATTAAAAATATGATATTATACTATAATATCATTTATTGAGGATAAGAAAGTTTATTATAATACCGGAAATTGTTCACTAAATTATTTTTACATAATCTTTAATAATTCTTGTTCATTAGTACATTAATAAACTTGAAAATATAGAAATTTTTATTAATTATTACGAAAGTGGTTCATGTGAAACAAATAATATTAATTAATTAATTAGTTTAAATCCCGTTGAAGATTTTCCTAATTATGTAGTGTTTAATTGGCTAATTCACAGCAGACAAGAAGTGGGACCCGTGAAGGATGAGGTTATTTACGAAGGAAGGACGGTTGTAATCATAAATGACATCCTAAATTGCGTCTAATTACGAGAATGGGATTTCATGCTTGTAGTGGATTTTGGTTTTTGATTGGTTGATCGTCTGGGTCTTTGTGTCGTCACCTTAACAGGAGAGAAAAGCCTTAATTGCAATGTTAATACTGTACCTGTCAAATATAATATTATTATTCTTTTATTCATAAAAAAGATTGTACACGTGGCCCCTTTTTTGCGGCATATCGAGATCTTCGTAATATTTACTGTACGGGTCCAAGTCATTCAGAATGTTTAAACACTTTATTAATTATTATGTCTTTAGTTTGAGATAAAATTCTATAATACTGAAAAAAAATAATTTAAGATATTAATAATAAGAGTACAATAACTTATTAAAATAGAAATAATTTATCAAATAAAATTAATAAAAACAAAGTTTTATAATTTTTATTATCAACAATCCTTTAATTTTAGATATTTGAAAATTTATTATTTCATGAAAAAAAGGGTTTTAATTTTTTCTTTATTTATAATCTATAAAATTAAAGAAAAATTAGTATTGATGCTAGTAAAAATAATTTTATTAATTGATTTTATTTCAAGAATATTATATCCTCTTTTTTATTTTATAACAATATATTTTTAAAAAATTTACAATAGTGACTTCATAATTACTAAACTATTGGTCATGTTTTTAAAATTTGTTATCAACTTACTCATTTTATGTATTAGTGATAGTAGATTGGCTTGTTAGTAATGGCATTCTTGATTGCATTACCCGAAAATATTTCTCTCTCCAATTAAAAAACAAACACAAAGATCCTAAGTTTGAATCTCCTCTTTTTAATAAAAAGAGATATTGTATTAAGTTAAAGTATTTAATTTTATTCATTTTATGTATATAGTAACTAATCAGTAAACAATTTATAATATATGCAACTAAAATAATCTATTGATGTCCAAATGGACCGGCTTCATTAAGTATGAATGTAAAATTTGTTATTAGAGGAATGATAAATATGTTCTATAATTTTAAAAAATTAGAAATATCTTTTAATTTTTGAATAATATTTTTCTAAATTTAAAATTAATGAAAAATATTTTTTGTATTATTATTATTATTATTATTTTAAAATATAAGATAAAAAATTAGAAGTAATACATCATAAAAGAAAACAAATTAAGTAATAATACTGAAAGAATATTTATCATCAATTTAAAAATTTAAAAATATTTATCAAAAAATTTATAATTTTTTGAAATTATAATAATGTTTGTTATTTCCCCATTTGTTATCTTAATAAAAGTATTTGGGTTGTGTTTGCTCAATTTTATTTTTTATAATGTATTGTGTTTTGTCGATCTTCATTAATACAACTTTGGATTCGTCGATATCAACGCAATTGACTTGACAACAATGAAGGGCCACATACACAGACGATAACACGTCGACGAATCTAATTTCATTTATTTGGAATTTTCTGGACGACGAGTGTGAGGAATAAACAAACGGAGAAATTCCAAATTTGTGGAATTATTGATCCTATTGGCTAAAATAATAATTATATTATGAGTAAGCAAAAGTTCTTCTTCTTTTTTTATTACATTCAGTCATACAATTATTAAATGGATTTGAAAAAAAAAAATGGTTGGCATTTTAATTGTTTCATTTTACTTTATAAAATATTGAATTGAAAACCTTATATTTTGCAAAAATAATAGTCACTACTGAGTGTACGTACCCTTGAGGCGCAAATGCAATGGCACAGTATCCTGTGATCCTGGGTGGTTGCAATCTAGAAAGAGGAAGACTGTCAAGATTTTGTTGGCATGTTATTTCATCAGGCAATCCAATGTGGCCCAGATAATCAATTCACTAAGAAACTTGAAAGTTATTATCTTTATTGCATAGGGGAAAAAAAACTTACATTCAATTTCATTTAAAAAAAAAATAAAAATTAGACGATCTATTTGTCCATTACCTTTTCTTAAGATTTACGAAATTTATGTAAACAAAAAAATTGTGATATTTAAAAAAAAACAAACAATTTTTTACTTTAAAATTTTTAAATTTATATAAATTTTCAGAAGAATAACAAAAAGAAAATAATTTATAAGATATATTGATAACATATTTTTTAATTATATTTTAGTAAAAATCAATAAATTTGTTGGGTTGCGAGTCAAGCAAGTTTCCATTATTCTAAAGTCTTAAAAAAGATATATTTTTTATTTTATTTCTTTATTTGTGAGGATTGTATTACAGCATAAAACTTAATTTGTCCTTGTCAACGAAATTTTGGCTTTTTATAAAGTTCCAACTAATGAAAGATTCAGCTAACTACATGGATTAAGGGCCCCACAAAAAAAAAAATATAAGTTGATTGACTTGAGGGTTTGTTGCCTATCCTTGGATGTTATTATTATTATTTGCAATCATATATTATTTTTAATTTTAATTTTTTGCTATTATAATGTCAAGAATGAACGTCAATAAAACAACAATCTTCTATTGGATATGGATTAAAACTAGTTGCTTTGATTAATAAATATTTTCTCTATTTGCAACAAAATTTCGGTGATCGAGTTCTAAATTAGAAAGTAAAATTCAATAATATATTTATAATTAACCTCGAATTTATACAACAGGAATAACCCATTTCTCAATTTTATATTCAATAATTTTTATATTTTTCTGAGTTATAAATAAAATAGTTTAATAAAATTATTATATTTAAGTACATATTTATTTTAAAATTAATTAGTTGTTATAATAATTAAAATGAGTACAAGATAAAATTTAAAAATATGTGATACGATTTATCATCCATTAAAAAAAAAATTATAGAAGAAATTTAATAATCGTGTTTTACAATAAAAACAAAACGAAAGACATCAAAATTTATCCTATTTAATACTTTTAGCCGAATCGTGATCACAAATTTTCTGGTTCGATAGAAAATAAAAAAATAAAATAAAAAAAAGAAATATGTGCACGTTTTATATTGTGAAAAAACACAAGACACGCAGACAATATTGATTCAATAAGTAGTTTGCGATTAAAATCTGCAGCTTGGTCGTTTGCTAGCAGACTCGTAAATTGATTAAAAAAAAATTATACTCGTTTTTAAAATTTTACCACAGTATTTATAGTTTAAAAATAACAACACTTTAATATCAAATACAACCTTAATTTCATTTATAGATAATCCTTGTTTAAGCTACGTAATAATGAATTTCTTAATTTTTCTTTTGTTTTGACATATTTTTATTTTAAATAATATGAATTTGTATATAATTATTAATATTTTAGAGTTAAATTATTAATGTCTATAATTAAACACTTAATTAAGTTTTTGTTATTTCAAATATAACATGACTTATATCTTCAGGTCAACTAAAAGCCACATTTTCCATCATGTTATTTATTTAGATTTAGATTTAGATTCATTATTTATGAAGCAAAGAAGAAAAATAAAATGCCGACATATGAATTTTCATACGCAAATCATAATTGGTTGCCTGGAACTCCTACTTTATGCTAGTCAGATGGAAGAACAAATTTTCTTCGGGTTAAAATAGAATCTTTTCCTTGCTTTTTGTTTTAATTGAGCACATTCTTTTTCCTTCATGCATAACACTTAAGAGTGGTAAGAATTTTAAATTATATCCTAAAATTTACAACTTCACTGATTTAATAATAGGGTTGTTAGTATCGCATCATTTTACTAATTAAAAATTTATTAATATAATACTTTTTACTTCTTTTAATGAACGAAATAATATGACACCCATGAGACAATTGTTACATTACTTAAAAGGGAGTTTTAGATGTTAAATAATATCAAATTTATGAATTAATTTATATATAATCAATTAAAGTTAGATAGGAGCAATGAATTCTGATATAAATAGTAATTAAATCAATATATATCTATTTAATGAAACTACAAATCAACCTGACATACTTGCATCTGTTTCTATGTAAGAGATTATTATTATTATTATTATTATTATTATTATTATTATTATTATTATTATTATTATTATTATTATTATTATTATTATTTAAAGCAATTCATTAAAATAAAATTGTTTTACTTTTAAGCAAATAATTTGAAAAAATATAATACATAATATACGCTACTAATTTTTTTTAATCGTACAGTTTCTACAATTTTTTTTCCTATTAAGACATAATAACTATGATATCAAATATTAACAACAAAAAATTAACATTATCAAACACTTTGTAAATTTTTTTTAAATAATAAAGATATCATAATTTTAAATGAGATTATTTTTTGTCTTTTTAAAAAAAGATGTTTGAATTAAACAGAACAAAATTGGTGAGGCTGTTAATATATGAGAATAAGATCGAGATCTGACCCAAAATTGCTTAAAATGTCTACATTATACATATCATATATTGCATGTGAATTTTTACTTTATTTTTTTATTTTTTTAAAACAAAAAAATATATA
Organism: Trichilia hirta; assembly: GCA_035221805.1. Taxonomy (NCBI): domain Eukaryota; kingdom Viridiplantae; phylum Streptophyta; class Magnoliopsida; order Sapindales; family Meliaceae; genus Trichilia; species Trichilia hirta. The sequence continues at coordinate 5,092,522 of JAWDEX010000012.1, forward strand.
TCAAACAGTACGTAGATTTGTGGTAAATATTTAATTGGGCAAGAAAAAGACCCTAAAAATTTTTCCATAGACAAATTTGATGGGCTTCAATAAGGAAAATTTATGGAATTAGGCCGGTCCATAAAAGAAACTCTCATTATTATTTATTGAAAAATTATTATTATTATCATTTGAAAAAAGAAAGAAAGAAAGAGAGAGTAGGTGGAGTTTGTTGTACACAAAATTAGCAACAACAAGTTGGTGGGTATGTATATCAATTATTGCAATTTAATAGGTGCCCTTGGTGCTAGTCATATGGCAAACACATTGCCTATTCATGTTAAATATTGATAAAATTTTCATTTATCAATAAATTTTAGTACAAGTGTGTTTATTAAATCTATATTTCCTTCTAATAATGTAGTTTTTTTCTTTTTTTAATTAAAAAAAATTTAAAAGGCAAATGGCTACCGATTATCATGAGTATGATATGATTTCTTCGTTGTAAATTTTAAAGGATCAATTTTAATCCTTATCATTAGTTAATATGTATTATATACAAACAACATAGAAGACAAAAATATTATACAAATTAAATGAAAATAAAAGTTGAACCCCTATTAACTTAAAAGTCGGTGGGTTACAATTTACATTTTGTATCTTCAATGGGCAACGAAAAATTTTTGTGGTTGTTTTTATTTTTTTTTAATTTTTAAAAGATTTTATCATTTAAAAAAAAAAAGAAATCCTGTCTTTTTACCAGTCAAATGCAATCAAACCCATGAAAAGTGCTTAAATATTATTTTAAAGAAAGGGTCTCAATTCAAAACAAAAGTTTGGAAAGTAAAAATAAGATTGAATTAGTTGCATGCCAATTTGAGGATACTTACATTTTCAAAAATATTTTGATAATTTCAAATAATACCTAATATTTTTATTGTTTACCCTCAGGTCATTAGATTTAGACATCACTTAAGTTTAACCATAAGAGGGTAAATTGTCCTTTTATTAATTTTATTTAATGAATAAAAATAATATTACTAAAAATATCTCAATCTTTAAGTTTTCTTAAATTATGATAGTATTTTTTAGAGAAAATAAATAAAAAAATTTCCTCATTATATTTCCTTTTTTACTCCCCTCTTTTGTTCTTCTTAATTTTTTATTTTTAATTTTTTTTTTCTATTTTAATTACCTCCACACTTTGAACAAAATAACAATGCATTGATCAAATTTTATCAATGTAATGTTTTACAATATATAAAGTAAATTAACATTACAAATATAAATATTCTAGCAAACAAAAGAATGAACACTACCCTTGGTGGCTTCGCAACCATTAATGGAGACTTGGGTAAATAAAAAATTGATAATAAACTGTAGAAGAAAAAGTAATTTCAAATTAAATAATAATACTTTTTTATCTTGTTATTAGTTATGTAGAGTAGATGAACAAAATAATATTTTACTCGATCAAAGGTGTTCTATTATTATTAATAAAAAGATGTTAACCGTTTGGGAAGATAGTGCATAATTTTTCAAATTATCATTATAACTTAAACATTATGAAAACACGAAGGGGTTATATAAAATTAACCAAAAATTGCATTTTATTCTTGGATTCCAAACTTGTCCGTACGCATTTCTTTTAACTAAATTTTGCGAAAATTCCCAAACACTAAATTAAAAAGCCTTCTCTGTCTCTCTCTCAAATCCCCATGTCGATCTGCGTCCATGAATCTTGAGTTTCTAAACAATATCCCTCCTACGAATTTTATACCCTTTACTTTATTAAAAAATAACAAAACTACCGTTTTAATTATTCTCTGACGAAATTGTCCCTCTGCCCCAACTTAAAAATGGACCGACAAAGTCTTCGTCACAGGCATTGGTCCTCTTGTACCTCATCTAAAAATAAAAATAATAAAAATTATAATTACGATAATTCAACTACCGTCTCTATCACGACTCCCTCTATCACGACTCCAACAACGAGAATCTCACGCTCTTTTCTCGACAATGTCGCCGTGTCCTCAAAACTTTTACCATATTGGCACGTTGATCCCATAATTGACACAAATTATTATCTTTCCCTTTTTTTTTTTATTTGAATTTGCAGCGTACTCAAAAATTTGTAATGAATCGGCTAAATTAAATACTTAATTTAATATAAATAACAATAATATAAAAATTTATGTTAAAAAAATAAATATACAGCTAATAAATTTTTTTAACAAATATTATCTCTTAAAGTTTATTTTTAAATAAAAAATTAAAATTAAAAATATGATATTATAAAAAAATAAATACACAATATAAATATAAATATAAGAAATAACACTGAAGAGGCTTCAAATAATAAAATAATCAATTATAAAATTTAAATTAATAGTATCAATCTCTATTAATATAGATAATTATAAAATCTGAAAAAAATTTAATGTTTAATTTTATTTTAAAGTATTGTCTTAATAAGACTTACACTTAAAAATATTCGTTCTATCTAAGAAATACTGTTATAATTTTATTATTTCAACTACTTGTGGGTATAACTCAGAAAGAAAAGTAAACTATCGAAATTGTGAATGAGAAAATATATCAATCTTATAATATTTTAATTTTTCTTTTAAAGAAAATCTCTCATCTTAAGTCAAATCTTTAGAATAGAATTTTTCAGCAAGACAATAAATATTATTAATATAAAATATTTTGCACTCATTAATAAAATTCAAAGTTACATTGAGAGTAAAAATTTTCTTAATTTGCTGTAAAAATCTATTAATTATCCTCACCAGTTGAAAATCTATAACTTTATTGAAAATATCAAATAAAAGAATAATTATTTTTTACTTACTTGAGTAGTAATTTGACATTGTAACCTATAATAACAAATAATTAAATATTTTTCTAAAAATAATTAGATATATTCTATAATTTTCTATAACAAATTATAAAATAATTTAATATTTATCAAGTAATAAACTTACTACAAATTATTTTAATTTAAAAACAATTTAGTAGAACTTATGATAAATTAACATATAAAAATTTTATAAAAGCATATTTTTGTTACCTTCAATTTAATCCCTATCAAATAACAAACCCCATCAGTTATAAAATTCATAAATTTATAAATTCTTAATAAATAACAATTAATTTTAATATACAAAATATAAACTTCATAGTTATCACAATTGAAAAAAAAAAAAATGGCCTCGTGGACTTGTTACAACTTGTACCCAGTAAAAAATAGAAAGTATAGGGGAGAGATCTGGGAAGAGAACTGAAAAAAAAAAAAAAAAAAAAAAAAAAAGTGACAAGAAAAATCCTCTTAATTTATGTAGTGACAATTTTGCAATTAAAATTGATATATTGGAGATAATCTATATATTAGTTGGGTCAAGTATAAAAATATTTGAGCTAAATTTAGAACAGAGTATGGGGCTATATTTAAAAAAAAAAAATTGGAGCATATTTAGAGGAATTTTTGGTAGGTTCGCCTCTGTTAAATTGGTTTCACTTGGTTAATCTAAATTGTCTGTGATTCGATAAACTAAAAATGATCTCATTTATCAATAAGTTGTCAATTAGGGTACATAGTAATTATTTGCCACTATAACATTAAAGTTGTCAATTTATCATGTCTGTCTATTTATTATTATGCAGTTTCTCTCCTCTTTTATTTCATTCTTTTAGAAGAATATAATGTACAGTATATGTACATCATTTTATTTCTGCATGCAGTCATTTAATAACCGAGTGCCCTTATGATGGGCGTAAGTTATTAAGTTAATTCAACCCACAAAATATTGTAATGGAACTCAAATCTGATTTAAATTGAAGTAAAGGAAGAAATTTAAATTTATTTAACGAATATATTTTTGAGTATGAGATGAACGCGTGTGTGAGAGCCAGCGGGTACGCACGCGCGGGTACACGTAAACTCAAATATAGCAGTTATTAGCAGGGGGTAGTTGGGCACTCACTCAATTAAGAAAGGGCAGCCTTGTGCGAACGCATTGAAATCAAAAGAAAAGTTCGGGCCAGGAAACAGGAACCTAAACTAATTTTAGGAAGAAATTTTCTCAATTTTTATTTATCTTAAATTGAGTAATGATGACCACTCAATTTTTAGATAAAAATTTTTTATCTTTAAAATTTAATTTTGATAAACACTTGACAACAAAAATATAGAAAAAAGACTCTACGAATTTGATTTAATTAAAATAATTTTAGGGTAAAATGTGAAATTAATTAAACTATTTATTCTCTAATAAAAGATTAAACTATTTCTTCAAGAACATTAAACTAATTTCCAAATGTGTATATGTTTGAATTTATTTTATTTTAATTTATTTTTAAAAATAAAATAAAAATATTTTTGAGGGATATTTAATAATTAATATTTATTATTTGCATATCTTAATTAATATTATATAGGATTTATTCAGTTGACGTCAAAACTCAAAAGTAAGTACCAACTTTGTACCATGAACAGAGCAGTTGAATCTGCACGGCTCCATTCAATGCTGGTGGTGGGACCAGGTTGTTTTGTTGACAATATTTTAATGTTATTAATTTTACAGAAAAATAATTAGAACACAGTAGTGGGATCCACCCAATCTAGCAGGGCTATGTTGTTGTCAGATAATCAGCTGCGGCCGATTCCACTGTATCATCTATTTGCTCCAATCAGCGTCTTCAATATCCTTTCGGACTCGAACTAACATCCCAAAACTACAAAAATTAACCATATTTTTTAATTTTGAAAGATTTTGTAGAAATACAAGTAAACGAATGGTTAAAATTTTAAAAAATATTATATAAATGTAAAATAAGTTTCAATGGCATGTAAGAAATTTAAATCTTTTTCTTTTAATAATAATAGTGTTGAAAATAAATATTATACTAAAAGCTCGATTAAAAAGAGAATTTGACTAGAACGATTCTCAATTAATTTTGAGATGAAATTTAACATGATTTATGATCATTTTTTTCTTTTATCATAATTTTAGGATTATTTTTTTCACTCACTCTAATTATGAGATTATCCTTTTTCCTTTATCATGGTCTGGACATCATCCCAATTCTCTTATTTGATTTTAAGATAATTCTTTTCTCCCGTTATGCATTTAAATTCATCCTTTCCTCTTCTTTTCATTTTGCGGTTATCCTTTTATCTCGTTATATCATAAGCCTGAGATTAATTTCCTTCATCGGAAGATATATGACAAGTCATAATAGTACGCGTCAACTCTTAAAAATATGTGGCAACCTTCAAGGGCATATATAAACTTCTAAATCAATACTCGCATTAACCCACTTTCCTCATTTACACATGGCAAGCATGGAATAATTAAAAAACTTATAAAAGGTAATAATTGACAAGGTAAGAGACATATCTCAACCTTTTACTCCCTCTTGCTCTTTAATTCTTAATCTTTGGTTAATATGTTATTTGATTGCCATATTATTTTTACAAAAAAAATTATAATTGACTTAAATATTAGAGAATTTTTCCAAACAACTAGACTTTTCTCTAATTAATTTTTATATATTTTCAAGTTATGCCGACCAACCACAATGAAGAATCTTTCACTTGGTGCTGATAGTTTTTAGCTAAAATTCTATGTATTAATATTTAATGTCGTCTGTGGAAACTAAATAAAATTCATACCATAAAATTTGTTTAAGTCAACCTTGGTGTTAGAACACTCTCTCTTTAATCTCACAAAAATACCACAAACTCTATTCGTCTGAGAGCATATGTAGCTTAGACAAGACACGAAGCATGTATTTCGACTATATGAGAGAGTACTTGCAACTTGATTAAGGTAAAGCTTAAAAGAAGGCCCCAAAAAGATAAATTTAAACTTGAATGGCCTAAACCACATATAAGTATATAAAATTTTGGATAAAAAGTTATCTTTTTCTCTCATCCATAACCCCAAAGTCATCCATATCTCCCCATAATCTTGAGTTAATTTATTCGATTAAAAGATATATGATAAGTTATAAAGGCATGTGTCAATTCTTAAGAGTATGTGGCAACCTTCAAAAACATATGTAAGCCCTTGGATCAATAAATCCATTAACTTACTTCCCTCATCACTAATAATAAACATGTAACAATTGAAATACTTATAAAAAGTAGCATTCGACAAGGTAAAAGGAACCCCTGAGCCTCATTTTGTAATTCTTAATCTTTGGTTAATATATTGTTTGGCTATCATTTTATTTTCATAAAAAAATTTGATAACTAACTCGAATATCAAAGAATTTTTTCGAGTAATTTAGTTTTATTCAGATATTTTTTTTTGTATTTTTATATTATATCAACCAATCATTATCAAGAATTGTTTGTTTAGAGTCTAAAATTTTTGGCTAAAATTTTGTATACTAGCAAATAACATGAAAATTTTACTATTTAAATTAATTCGTACTTATAAAAATAAATAATTAATAAATAAGAATTCTGGTATACCAAAAAAGCGTTTAGCTAAAGGGCAAATCCTTAATTAAAAAATAAAAAAGGGGAAGGGGACGGTGGAATCCTTTTGTTGTTCTTATATATTTTAAAGAGAAAAATTTAGAAGGTATGGTACTAATAAAATCTTCAAAATAAAATATACCATGTGTTGTAAAATTTCACTTCATTATAATTATCAATGTGATGATTAGTGAATTTCAAAATAAATATAGATGTGATTATAGTTTTTTAAATAGATATATGAATTATATGTTACATCTATCTTACAAAATATTTATTTATATTTAAAATTAATATAAAATAATAATTGTAAATATGTTCTTTATTGTTAGTGAAAAACACAATAGTATTATATTAATTTTTTCTATTTTAAATATTTTTAAGGATGCATTTAAGATTGAAATGATGTAACTTTAAAAATGAATATAGAATAAAGTGGTAAATTATTAGTGATTTATGGAAAAGCAAATGGTTTCTTTTATTTCTTTTAAAATTAAGTAAAACCTCACCGTCCTAATCCTGACCGAGAAACTGAACATGGCATACCAATGAAATAGTAGATCACATCCAATTATAAAGGCATGAGAAGAAAACAAGGCCATCACCAACCTTAAATCCATGTTAAAAAATGATTGGTTCATATTAAATATTAACGGAAGTCATTAATTGGACTTTATGATTCAAGCGAATCCATCGCTGTCGACTTTCATTATTTATTAATTATCTTCCTAACAGTTCAAACAAATGAGATGGTTGTTTGCAGGAGTGATCTTAGAATATTTATTAAAATTTTTATATTTAATAAGTTATATTTTTTAATATATCGAAATTTATCATTAATTATTATATTAAATATAAAAATTATTATAAATAATAAAAATAAAAATCTTAATAATTGACTTTCATTAACAAAATTTATAATATATATCATCTTTTTACTTCAACTCTCTCTCTCTCCCCCCTTCATTTCGTAGGTATTAAACCCACGTAACTATTAATGCAATAGCATAGTTTTACAACGACCCCCCCACTCTTGTCTCCTCCATCCATTATATTTCTTCTATGTCGCAGGAAAACGCTAAATTGAGGTTGAAACAACGAAGAAACAAAGTTGGTCTGCCGCAGTGATTGCATGTTTTGTGGTGCTCTCGTTTTTCTGCGTTCTCCAGAGTAATCTTCCCATTGTATCGAAATTAAACGTATCTCAGCATTATACAACCGGAGCTCATCATCAAGCTGATCAAGGCAAGTATGCATAACACATGCAAGTTAAAAGATAATTATATATAATTTAACTTTTCATTGTGTTTATTAATGAACAATAATATTAATAATCTTTTTCAACAAGTTGCTTTTCGTCAATCGCGGCTGCTTCATATCATTACTATCAGTCGAAAATTGATGGAAAATGATCCTATATATTCTGGGTTATCAAATTAATTATTTCGTATTAATGTTCTCAATTTTTTGGGATTTCTTTGTGTTTTTATTAATTCAATAGTTCTAGAAACAATTGTCATGATTACTTTAGTCAAGAAGACAACGTAATTTGGGAAATAATTTCATTGAACCATGCTTTAGCTTAACCTTAATTTATAATGCTTTGAGTTGCAATTTTTTTTAGATAAACCTCGATAGGACTGACTGAATCAAATTAATTAAAATACTTTGAATTGCAACGCTACGACTCTTATTTCATAAAAAATATGGTGCATTATTTCTATTTACTTGATTATATATAACCTTGGTTGAATCTAATACTGCACGGTATACTCTGAAATGTATTAAATTTTAATAGTCAAAGTCAGAGGCGGAGCCAATTTTAACGATATAAGAACGTTAATGTTTACACTGAAAATGTGGAGGAGCTGAAATAGAAAAGTTTTATTTTTAAAGGATTGAAAGGGATAAAAATAAATCAAAAATTTAAAAATTTTCGTCAATTTGCAAGGGGTCACGGCAACTTCAGGCCGGTGGCTCCTGCCTTAGTCGAGGCATCGGTAGGATGTCAAATTGTCAACCATATTATATTTTGAAACATATACACATGTATACATACACTACATAACTACTACGTTTATCTTATCTTCATACAATTTAATATTTATAAATTAATGATATATAGTAAAACTTCTATAGAATAATATTGTTGGAATTAATAAGAATTATTATTTTAAATAGGTTATTAATTAAATAATTAATAATAATAATAATAATTTATTAAGTTAAAAAAGAGTTAAAAGTTAATATATGCATATGTAAAAATTTGACACGTATACATATTAAAGTTAATGAATATTATATTTACATACTTAGAAACTCAAAAATTAATATACATTATATATAAATTTAATAAATATATGTATATAATGGTTGAAACTCAAAAATTAATATATATTATATATAAATTTAATAAATACATGCATATAATGGTTGTAATTCTAAAATTTAATATCCTAAAAATAAAAAATTCAAGATGTTTCATGGTTATATAAAATATAATTTTTATAAATAGTTGCTAGTTTGACTCTTAAATTTTAAATTATTTATATCTTGTTATAATATAAAAAACATAGTAAATATAGATGTGCAATAGAAAAATTAAAAATGAAATTGAGTTTGGTTTAAATATGAAGCAAAATACAATTTATTTTATACGCATATTTTTAGAAAGAACTAAATTAAAAAAATATAAATAATCAAATAAGGCATTCATTAATATTACGAATTTTTTTAAAATATTTAATTAATTATTAATTTATATACCCGTTGGGTCTTAAAGAAATTTAAAAAAAAAATTATTATTTTATGTATTTAATGAGTATTAATTTAGTATACTGACTTAAATTAAAATAAAAAAATTTTATTATTTAACGAAATTATTTATTCATCAAAAATTTACTATAATATTAAATTACCATGCAGCTAGGAAAAATGTTTTGAGGAACTTATAGATTTACAATGAAATTAGTGGAAGCTACATCATAATTTATTAGAAACCAAATAATAATTTATCAGAAGATCTATTATATAGTTTTAAAAAGACCAATGTTTATTAACCATTAAATATTAAATGTTTAATACCGAAAGAACTGTAAGAACTCGAATCTATCTTTGACGCATTTCCTTATATTTTACAAATATTACACGGCTCGGGTTGGAGAAAAGGAAACTCCGAGTTTACAGTCCTCAATTTGCTCTCTTTTTTCTTTTTTCGCATTTTTCATTATAAATAAAAATATTCAAATTGACAAATTTTTTAAGCACTATGTTGCCACGAAACAGTTGCAGACAAAAAGCGCCTGAACTGAGATCTGGGACCCTCTATCCCCACTTCCATCATTTCAGAATTGAGAGGAGGCAAATATTGTGCACCCGTTCTCAGCAGAAATGTGATTTCTGCTTAACCAAAGCGACAACTGTAACTGTACGGGAACCCCGGCCTCAACCATCTTCCTCTGTAAATCCGAATACATCTCGACATCATTTATTGAAAATATCAGGCCTTGCTCTCGAGAATGGGAAAATTCTGTGGTGAACAAAATCAACAAAGATCTCACCATAACTTCAGGCCCAGTGGACTAAAATGTGAAGTGCAACAAAATGCTCCAGCCCCCCTGGCATTCAGTCTAGATGGCTACAGCGGAAACCTCTGCATGAATTCAATGGTGGGTTTATTTCCCTCCTAATCACCGTTAATTCATTCTTTCCTGATCAAGATTTAGTCCTCGTGATCAGCAAAGCTCGTCGTTGGTGGGTCTCCAAATATGCTGAATTGTTGCAAGCTTTTAGCACGCTTCGTATCGTAAATCTCGCCACTCCTTGTTTTACTTCCGCCACTCTAGGTCTTGTGTCGCATGTATTTATGACTATAGACCCTATATTACCACCAAATTCAAAAACCTTCGTCCACTTCAGTGCCTCGCTAGAAAAAGCGTATAGCCATGCTGGAACCACCCCTGCAAGCATCATCCTCCGGCAACTCGACCTCGCGTTGATATGTCACAAAGGTAATGTCGGACGTGTCATCTTAAATCAAGCCTAAGTGAAACGTGTGGCACAAGAAGCTGATTTCGATGTCATAATATTTGTACCTGCACATTATACCCCATTATACCTTTCTTATGAACTAATAAATTTTAGCCATGCTATTGCTGGGTTACATGGTGCGACTCTTACTTATTCGTTGTTACTCCGGGCAGACTCGGTGTTCGTGCAAGTGGTGCCGATAGGGTCTTGAATGGGTGTCGGAGGTGTGTTTTGAGACATCAGCTAGGGCTATGGGTATAGAGATACAACATAATTGCAAAGGAGGGTAACTTGCTTGCAAAGTATGATAAGAATGATTTGGTGATGAAGGACCAGGTTGCCTTTCGAGGAAATGGGTGGTCGGAAGATGTCATTAATGCATATTTGAAGGAACAAAATGTTAGGCTGGATTTGTTTAGATTTAGGGAAAATATTTGAAGGGAATTTATAAGAAGGCAAAGGAATTCATGGACAAGAAAGGATAAAATTTTCCACCTTTTTCACTGTTGGTTGATGTTTTTAAATAATACAATGTTCAACATGTTTTTCAAATCTTTCTAGTCTGGAATTTGTGGTTCATTGGACGTTTTCAGGCCATTGTTGGGCTCCCATGACAACCCATCAGTCCAAAAACAATTCTAAGTCTCATTTTAGGCCCACCAAGCCAACTTCTAAAGTCCAGCTGACATGTGAAGTTGCGGGATAAATTTGCTAATTTTTGAGAAATTTGACCTACAAAAAAAATTATAAATGATAAATTATTTAAGATAGTAAGATTTTTTTCCCCCGAAGAAGATGTTAATACTGTTAAATTAAAAAAAAAAAACGATAGATTTAATTTTTGTGGTTTTAAAATTAAGAGACCCAAAAAAAATTAAAAAAAATTTAGGTGAGATTTAGATTGTCATACAATCATTCGGTCATATATTATCATATATACACTAATTATATATCTTATGTGTATATATTTGAAATAGATGTATGTATAATTATATAATCATAATATGACACGGTGAAACCAATCCAACTTAGGTATATTATTTTATTTTTTGTTTAATTGTGTTAATTGTTCTCTAAAATAGGCATGTTTGACCATCTAAGAAAATCATTGGATTTGAATTTCTTGACATTTTTTGCTTGATTTAGTAATTAAATCTAATAGATAACTGGGTCAGGTTAATAATTTTGGAAGGACTATTATTACATATAACTAACACACACACACACACACACTCATATATATATATGCCTCAAGGGGTGTAATCTGATGGTAAGATACGATGTGACGGCTGCTTAACGTTTGTTTCGTATTCGATTCTTAGGATTGTATTCTTTAAAAAAATTTAAAGCAGTTGAAATTTTATCCTGTATTTAGTATTACTGGTGTGTGATCCTTGTATATGTGTCTTTATTAATACAGGACGGGAGCTCTGTGATATGTGAACACGTAGCTCAAAGAATAGGTGCCTGATCTCATGTATGACTGAGTACAAAAATTTTTTCGTCGTTCAAAAAATAAAAAAATAATATATATATATATTGTCTTCCATAAATTTTGGAAGCCTACGTGTATTAGATTATGAATTATACATGAAAACTTCATGTTGATTATGCCCACAAGAAAATATAATCACTTCTTCCCACAAAATCTAGATTTTAATTTACTTGGATTTGCATTTCATTTTTCTTCCTCGTTCTATCATTTTTCAGGATTCGCATCAATTATTATTATTATTATTTGCAATTCCAAACTTTATTTATGCCTAAAGCTTGAAGCATGCAACGGAACAGGATGGTAATGGTCATTACGCTTTGATTATGAAAAGAAATAAAATTGACCCACAATAAATAATCGCAAGCGCACAGTATTAAATTTTGTAATATAATAAAAGTGAAATATCATTCCCGCGAGAAAATTGACGAACTCACAAATTAATTACTACAATTAAAGCGATTTAACTTTATCTAGATTAAAATGAAAGTGAAGTTAACTCTAAACTAATTAACTAAATTAACAATTGACTAAATTAGTGACAAGGAAGGTACATATGAGATCAGGGGTTTAGGGGAGTTGAATCCACTCTCACTTTATATGTTCTTTTAAATTAAATGCCACTAACTTCAATTCATTTAATCTATTAACAAGATTCTAATTAAATCTCATTCCCCCTTTCAAGATTTTAATGAGATAATACACCTAATTAATCTAATTAATATGTTCATTAAATTAGAGTAATTAGACACTCAGTCTATATTGTCCATATTAACCATAATTGTCACCTAATCCTTAATCATATTTCAATATATTAATTCTTAAGCTGTGATTATAAGACTAGTGTACAAAAATATCCTCTTTCAATTATTAAATTTATTAACCACAAAATTATCTAGCTTATTAGCCAAGGAAACTAAATGCTTTAAGTATAAGAAGCACAAATAAATTTAAATAAATATCCATTAATAAGTCTTAATCAAATTCAATATAGGTGATGAGAGTTTCGACAATCCCCTAAACATAATAAGATTTAGCCACTCATCACAATTAAATCAACTACAAAAATTTATGAAGAATTAATCATTGTCCAAATACAAGGAAAAAAAATGACAAAATAAAAGGCAAACTCTTTCAAGCTCCCTTCATTTTTTTGTTAATACTCCTTGCTTCTTGCTTTTAATATTTTAAACTCTTCAATATTTCTTGTTTCCTCCCTATTATTGTAGCAAAATCCTTCCCAGGTCAGTGAGAACGATAGATCCTCTAAATAATGGCTGCTTCCTCTTGCACAAAACCCTAAATAATCCTTTTATAGCGAGGGCTTCAGTGCAAATTAACCGATTTCCGAGCATTACTGCAGCGAAATTAAATACTCTGGAGAAATAACTGGCTTTCACTGCAGCGAACCATAATTCCTCGCTGTGGCAATGTTATCTGAAAATCTCGTTGTAGCAATCGTCGAATCTTCGCTGCAGCGATAAAATTTGGAAGTCCGGCTGCAGAATTTTATCACGGAAGCGAATTTCACAATCTCACTACAATGAATGTTCAAAGTCTCGCTACAGCGGTCTTAATTTCTCGCTGCGGCAATAGGCTCTGAAACATTGCCGCCAAAGTCTCTAGAATTTTATCCCTTCGCAAAATTCACTGCTTTTCTTGAATTCTTTATTATTCCATTATAAGACAAAAATAATAAAAATACCGTAAAAAAAAATAGATTTGTCTCGAAACCTATAAAATACTAAATAACTTGATAAGTTATATCGGATAAAGAACAAAAGAAATTGGATCCCAAAGGCAGCTGCTGTTTTCTCAGTGTCGGTGTTCTGTCTGCACTTCACAGCCACACCGGCTTGGAATTTTAGCCAAGGTATGCAAAACTAATCGTCAATTTCATCTGTTTACTCCTCCTCTCTATCTTTTTTTCAAGCATTTCCTGGTCTTAATACTTTATTTCACAACTAAAATGGTGGGCAATGAAATTGAGTACAACACTTTCACCAAAAGAATCAATCACTTGTGGTCGCTCTCACAAGAGATTTGATCTCCGCTCGACCAACGGTGCAGCTCTCTTTGACTCCACAACTTCCACATTCTCCTCAATAGGCCACCCCCACAAATTGGAGCCCATCACCACAATCCTTAATTATCAAAACCAAACTATACCCTTGTAAAACAGATCAAATAGCATTATCCTGTGTCAAAGAAATCACCTCTCAACTCAGTTCCATCAAATCTCTTCAGAAGATCCACACACAGGAGTCCAGTTTTAGTATTCAGTACGGGCAGGTACACTGGAAATTTCTTCCATGAATTCATCAACTACTTTGTTCCCCTCTTCATCACCCTCAATTCTCACTTCCCCGATCAAGATGTCAACCTTGTGACCACTGATTATCGAGATTGGCGGACTTCAAAGTATGGAGAATTACTTCCTCGATTCAAACACCATCCGGTCGTCAACATTGACAATAAAACGATTACACACTGCTTCCCATCAGCGATCGTAGGGTTGACATCGCACGGTCACATGGTTATAAACCCTGCATTGCTGCCAAATCATAAAACACTAGTAGATTTGCAAGCATTCCTCGCAAATGATTGTTATCGTGGTTTAAAATTTGACGTAAAAAGAAAATTAAAAAATGAGATCACTATTTATTCAAATAATTGTAAGATAAATTAATTAAAAAAAATTAGATTTTAAATTCGGGGATTAATTAAATGTAAAGAAGGTGCTAGGCATCCTATAATTTTTGTAAAAATCGGTTATCAAAAATATTAATTTTTTTTAATTTTTTAATTTTATCCTTAATAATAATTTTTACTAAAAAAAAAGAGAATATTAAAAATATTCTACCGTCTTAGTTTTTTAAAAATGTTGAGTTAAGAGAAGGGAGAATATTAAAAATATTCCGCCGTCTTAACTTTTTTTGTTAGTTAAAAAAATATTTAACTAAGAGAAGGGAGAATATTAAAAATATTCCGCCATCTTAGTTAATTTTTCTTCTTTGTTTTATTTATTTATTCTTGTCCCTTTTACCATTTTACTAAGAGAAGGGAGAATATTAAAAATATTCCGCCGTCTTAGTTTTT
>JAWDEX010000012.1:5107710-5128019 GCA_035221805.1 Trichilia hirta
GATTTGACTTGTAATGGTTTAATATACAAAAAAAAAAAAAAAAGATCACTGGCATCTTAAATTTGCTCTTTGCTATAGTAAACAACTGAAAAAGAGATTTTTTCGATGATTTTCAAATATTGGGCTATGATTTTCAATAAAATAAATTATTTTCTACACATTTTAAAACATTTTCTTAACATATTTATGTGTGTACGTGTGTTTTATATATTTTTATATCAACTCATGGAGTATATTTTTATATACTCACCCTCTTATACTTTAATTTAAGTAATTGTAAAAAGTAGAGTGTTAACTAGTGGTGGTGATTTTTTTGAGGTTTAGAGATTACAGTTATAATTCTCATCTTTGGCTTATTATTTAATTAATTAGTTTATTGGGAGTGTTTGATAATTTTTTATATATGTAAACATGAATGAATTAAAAAAAATACTTTTGAATTATGTAATTTGTTTGTGTTATAAATTGAATTTATATTGTATTTTAAGAAATGATTTAAAATGTCTTGAAGAGAATTTATATTGTAATGTTATTGATGTAATTTGAGAAAAAATTTTAAAATATATATACATAATTATACAAAGATTAAATACATCACATGTCTAACAGGTTTAAGAGACATATTTTAAAATTTAGAATGTATTTCGAAAACTTGTGATAATTATTACGTGTAACAAAAGGTAGTTTATTATTATAATTTATTTTAACGAGTACTCTTAGGTCATTTGTTAAAATTTTTATATTTGATAAGTTATATTTTTTAATATATAAAAATTTATTATTAATTATTATACTAATACTAAAAATCATTATAAATAATAAATATAAAAATTTTAACAAGTATTTTAAAAATACTCGTTAGCAAAATTCTATTATTATTAACAAAAGATGCTAACCGTTTGGGTAGATAATAAATGAGTTTTGCAGTTACTTATTGTAATTTAAATATTATGAAAAAATGAAGGGGTAATAAAAAATTACATTTTATATTCTGGATTCCCAAACTTGTCCGTACGCATCTCTATTAAGAAAATTTTCCGAAAATTTCCAAACGCTAAAACTGAAAGCCCCCTCTCTCTCCCTTTCAAATCCCCACGTGGATCTGCGTCCATAAATCTTGGGCTTTTATACAATATCCCTCCTACGAATTTTATACCCTTATTTTATTACAAAATAACAAAATTACCCTTCAATTATTCCGGGACGAAATTGTCCCTCCCCATTCCTGCCAAATAAAAGTGGATCCCACAATTATATCCATCCTACTGCCACAGGGATCGGTCTTCTTATTACCACATCTAACAAATACTATCTCTGTCCCGAGTCCCGAAAAGCGAGAATCTCGTGCCTTTTTCCCGTCTTTCTCGAGAAAGTCACCGTGTCCTCAAACTTCTCACCACTGTAATGGCATCCCGAATTTTCCCATCATTAACATAAATTATTGAATAATAATAATAATAATATCTTTCTCTTTTAATTAGTTTCACTTAATTAATCCAAAAATTTTAATATTTTGGTATAATTGATTAGTATGAAACAAAATTTGGACAGTCATGTTGATATTATTTTTTTCTCATTTGTGTTTGATTGTATGATTATGTAAATTAAAAGTGATCTTATTTATTAATGGGGCATCTATTAGGGTACATTGCAATATTTGCATTATAACATTAAAGTTGTAAATTCATGGTGTCCGTCTAATTACTATTAAGCCCCCTTTTTTATTTTTAATTTCATTTTTTTAGAAGAAGATAATGTACAGTATGTGCATATCATTTTATTTCCATATGGAAAGTTGGGTAAGCAATTAAAATGAAGAGCCCTACTGCAAACGCATTAAAATTTAAAATCAAAAGTATAGTTTCGGGCTGGATTGCTATAAACACATACATTAACTAATTTTAAGCCAAAACTTGGATTATGTATTTACTCAAATATTATACATCTTACAACTGAGTAAGATAAAAAATTTTGATCTTAAAATTTTCCTTTTGATAAAAAAAAACAAAAAAACTCAAAAACAAAAAATAAAATATAAATTCTACGAATTTAGTGTAATAAAAATAATTTTAGGATAAAATAATGGAAACCAATTAAACTCTTTATTCTTTAATAAAAAAATTAAACTATTTCTTAAATAACAATAAACTAATTGCCAAAATGTGTATGTTTTAATTTATTGTATTTTGACTTAATTTTAAAAATAAAATAAAAATAATTAAAAAAATATTTAATGATTAATATTTATTATTTACATATCTTAATATTATGTAGAATCTATCTGGTTGACGTCAAAAAAGTACCGACTTTGTACCAGGAACAGAACATTTCAATTTGCACGGCTCCATTAAAAGCTGATGGTGGGACCAGGTTCTGTTATGTTCTGTTGTCAATGTTTTAATATAATAAACATTTCAGAAAAATAATTACAAACACCGGTACTGGGATCCACCCAATCTAGCAGAGTTATAATATATTCTCGTTTGGTCAGATAAATCAGCTGCAGCCGATCCCACCGTCATTATCTATTTCCTCCTATGGATGGCTCAACTATCAACAGCATTGAATTAGATCTCAGCGTCTTCACTCTCCTTTTCAACTCGAGCGAATCACTTCAAACCTACAAATATTAACAATATTTTTTTCTAAAATTTTGTGTGAATTTTTAAAAAAATAATTGAATGTATTGTAAAATCAAATCCTTTTGTTGACGACTAATATGTTTTGAAGAGAAAATTTTTGGAAGCACTGTTTAAAAGGGTCGTTAAAAAAAAAACAAAAAAACATGTGCTGTAAAATTTCACTTTATTATAATTATCAATACAAACAAACGTATATAAGGTTATAATTTTTTAAGTCATTATATGAATAATGACGTATATATATCTCACTTAATATTTATTTATTTTTAAAATTAAATATAAGAATAATAATTATAAATATATTCTATTAAATGAGAAATACAATCGTACTATATTTATTTTTTTAATTTTAAATAGTTTTAAGGATACATTTAAAAGATAATATAGAATATAATGGCAAAATATTAATCATTAATGGAAAAGCATATAGTTTCTTTTATTGCTTTTACAATTAAATAAAACCTTCACCATCCTAAACATGAGTGAGATACTGAGTATGCGTGTGGGCAGATGAAATTGTAAATCGCAGCCAATTATTATGGTCGTATTATGAATGGGAATAAAAAAAACTCATCACCACCCTTAAATCCATGTTAAAAACTGATTGGTTAATATCAATGAAAGTAATTAATTTGGACTTTATGTCTGAAGTGAATCCATCGTTTTACACTTCCATTTGTTTTAGAAACCATTTTATTGACTTCCTTCCTCCCAAGAATTCAAATAAGGTACATAGCAAGGCTGCTTCTTTTGAATAATTACAAGTTTGTACATATAAATATAATACATCTCATCTTTGACTTCAATTATTTCTCTCTCTCTCTCTCTCTTTCGTTTGATTGGTATTATTAACGCAAATGCATACTTTTTACAAACCCAACCCAGCTCTCATATCCTTCATTCATATATATTTCTTCTTTCGTACGTATGTCTCAGGAAAACAATAAATTGAGTTCAAAACAATGAAGAAACGGAGTTCGTCAGCTTCGGTGATTGCATGTTTTGTGTTTCTCTTGTTCTTCTACGTTCTCGAGAGTAATCTTTCCATCGTATCGAAATTAAACATATCTGAGTATTATACAACCAAATCTCATCGTCAAGCTGGTCAACGTAAGTTTTACATAGTATATATATTAGACTTTTCTTTGTGTTGATTAATGAACAATATAATTAATAATCTTTGTCAAAAAGTTGTTTCCACCAATCAGTGTTGCTTCCTATCATTGCTATCAGTTGAAAAATTATGAAAAATGATCCTATATGGAAGTATTTTTTCTGAGTCATCAAATTAATTACTTCCTATTTTTGTTCTCAACTTTTTGTAATCTGTATGTATTTTTATTGACTTAACATCTCTAGAAATAATTCTCATAATAACTTTAGTCAAGAAAACAATTTAATTTGAAAAATAGTTTCATTGGAAACAATTTTTGTTCATGTTTTAGTTTAACCTTAATTTATAATGATTTGAGTTGTAATGTCGCATCTCTGTTTTGACAAAAATTGATGGTGCATTAATATTATTTTTCTTTAATCCATGAAGAATGTTTAATTATTCTTTTAATAAATATAATTTTAGTTCGTTATAATTTAATTAACATTTTTAGTTAGATCCCGCTCTGAATTGTCTTAAATTTTAATATTCCAAGTTATGGTTGGAATGTTAAATTGTTGACCGTATTATTTTTTAGATGAACGTGTGTGCGTGTGCGTGTTCGTGTGTGTATCTTTTTTACTTTTCGTTATTTAAAATTTTGTATATTAATTATATATTATTAAATATTATAAATATTATCACTTTTATCTTATAATTAATTATTAAAAGATTCTATATTATATAGTTTTTAAAAACTAATAATTTATCAAATATTTAATATTTAATACCGAAACAGTTATAAAAATCAAATCTACAACGCATTTCCTTGTTTTTTACAACCTATTGCATGGCCCGTAGTGGAGACGAAGGGGAGACTCCGACTTTAGAGTCTTTTTATTTTCTCCTTTTTTTTTTTTTTTTTTTTCATATTTTCATTTCCTCTAAAATTCAAATTGACAATTTTTTTTGAGTTCTACGTCGCCTGTTGCAGACAAAAAGCGCCTGGAAATGAAATCCGTCAGCAAGTGGAACCTACTTCCCCTGCCACCATTGCCATCCACTCTAGGCAAGCAAATACGGTGCGACCTTTCTCACCAAAAATATGATTCCAGCCTTATCAACGCGACAACGGTACGGGACCCCACGGCGTCTACCTTCTGACTTCTTCGTCGCATATCATTGTTGAAATTATCAGGCCTTACCCTAAAAAATGGGAAAATTCAATGATGAGCAAAATCAAGGAGCTCACCATAACTTTAGGCCCAGTGGGTCCAAAACGTGAAATACATCAGACCGTTCCAGCCCTGGTACTCAAACTTCTGGCATGAATTCAATGATGGTTTTATTCCCCTCTTTATGACCGTTAATTCTTCTTTCCTGATCAAGATTTTGTCCTCGTGATCAGCATAGCTCGTCATTGGTGGGTCTCCAAGTACGCAGAATTGTTGCAAGCTTTTAGTACGCATCGTATCATAAGTCTGGAGAATGATACCGCCACTAATTGTTTTACTTCCGCCACTCTAGGCCTTGTATCACAAGGATTTATGACAATAGGCCCTACATTACGACCAAATTCAAAATCCTTTTATCTATTTCCGTGCATTGCTAGACAAAGCGTATAGCCATGGCTGGAACCACCCCTCCAAGCATAATTGTCAGGCAACTAGACCTCGGCTTGTGTTCACATGTCGCTAAGGTAATGTCGGACGTGTTACCTTAAATCAAGCCAAAGTGAAACGTGTGGCTCAAGAAATTGGTTTCGATGTCGTAATATTTATACCTACTACTCATGGCGCTTTGCACCAATCTTATGAACTAATAAATTTCAGCCGTGCTATGGTTGGGGTACGTGGTGCGGGTCTTACTTATTCGTTGCTCCTCCGGCCAGGCTCAGTGTTCGTGCAAGTGGTTCCCATAGGGCTTGAATGGGCGTCAGAGGTGTGTTTCGCAACATCGGATAGGGCTGTGGGGCTAGAGTACATGAAGTAAAACATCAATGCAGAGGAGAGTAGCTTGCTTGAAAAGTATAGTAACAATGATTTGGTGATCAAGGACCCAGTTGCTTTTCGAGGAAATGGTTGGCAAGAAGAAATCATGAAAGTATACTTGAAGGAACAAAATATTAAGATGGATTTGTTTAGATTTAGGGAATATTTGGATGGAGTTTATAAGAAGGCAAAAGAATTCATGGACAAGGATGGATAAATTTTTTCCCCTTTTTCGCTGTTGGTGGTTTGTGTTTTTATAATATTCAACATGTTTTCCAGACCACCTTATTCCGGAATTTGTGGTTCATTGGACTCTTTGGTCTATCGGTTCTCTCTCCTGACAAACCATCAGTCCAAAAAGAATTTTAAGTCTCATTTTTGGACTACCAAGCCCACCTTGTGAGTCCAGCAAGGATAATTTTGTTATTTTTGAGAAATTTGACCTACAAAGAAAAATTATAAATGATAAATTATTTAAGATAGTAAGATTTTTTTTAATGAACACCGTAAGACTTGTTGAATGAAAAATTATTGATATAAATTTTTGTGGTTTTAAAATTGAGGAACTTTAAAAAAAATAAAAAAATTTAGGTGAGATCAATTAATCTCATTATGTTATCATAAAATCATTCAATCATGTAATTCACACACACGCGCACACACACACGCGATGTGTAAATATTCAATAGATGAATGTATAATTATTATATGATCGTACTAATAATAGATATATGTATAAATATGTGGTCACAAGATGACATGGTAAAACCAGTCGAACTTACATATATTATTATTATTTGTTGTTGCATAGTGTTTATTAATCTCTGACTTAAGGCAATTTGGCCATCTGAGAAAACCATTGGATTTCAATTTCTTGACATTTTTTACAAGAATAATTTATTTGATTTAGTAATGAAATCTGATAAATATTTGGGTCAGGTTAATAATTTTGGAAGGATTATTATTGCATACAATTAAGATATATTTTGTTGTCAAATTCCATAAAAATGCCTCCCTGTATTATATTATTATTTGTACACGAAAACTTCATATTCGTTTTGCCCGTAAAGAAATGTAAGCACTTCGTCCCACAAAATCTAGATTTTAATTTACTTGGATTTGCATTTCATTTCTTTCCGGTTCTGTCATTTTTCAGGATTCGCATCGATTATTATTATTTGCAATTGCTAACTTTATTTATGCTTAAAGCTTGAAGTATGCAACGAAACAGGATGGAGAACAAAAGAAATTGGAGTCCGAAGGCAGCTGCTGTTTTCTCAGTGTTGGTGTTCTGTCTACACTTCACAGCCACACCGGTTTGGAATTTTAGCGAAGGTATATGCAAAAATTAATCGTCAATTTCATGCCTTGCCTCCTTTTTTGTTTGTTTAAAAAGCATTTCCTGGTCTCAATATTTTATTTCAGAACTAAAATGGTGGACAATGAAATTGAGGAGAACACTTTCGCCAACAGAATCAATCACTTGTGATCACTCTCACAAGAGCTATGACCTCTGTTCAATCAACGGTCCAACTCTCTTTGACCCCACAACTCCCGCATTCTTCTCAATAGTCCACCCTACAAATTTACCAAAATCCTTGACGATGACGATCAAAACCAAACCATACCCTCGTAAAACAGATCAACTAGCAGTATCCCGAGTCAAAGAAATCACCCTCACTTCAGCTCCATCAAATCTCTCCTGTGGAGTCACGCACAGGACTCCAGCTTTAGTATTCAGCACGGGCGGGTACACCTCCATGAATTCATGGAGTGCTTTATTCCCCTCTTCATCACCATCAATTCTTACTTCCCTGATCAAGATGTCAACCTTGTGATCGCCGATTATCGAGATTGGTGGACTTCAAAATACGCAGAATTACTTCCTCGATTCACACGCCATCCGATCATCAACATTGACAATGAGACGATCACACACACTGCTTCCCATCAGCGATCGTAGGGCTGATATCGCACGGTCACATGGTTATAAACCCTGCATTGCTGCCAAACCGTAAAACCCTAATAGATTTCCAGGCACTCCTAGCAAATGTTTACAGACAAGATGATGATCAGCTTATTACAAAACCTAAGCTTGTTTTAATAAGCAGAAATGCTAAGTTTAGTCGTAGGATTTTAAACGTGGAAGAAGTTGAAAAGATAGCTCTGGAATTAGGGTTTGACGTCACCATGTTTAAGCCAAAACGAAACACGTCATTGGCTGACTCGTTTCGGTTAATTCATTCAAGCCAGGCTATGTTGGGCGTATATGGTGCAGCATCGACGCATATTTTGTTCCTTCGTCCTGGCTCTGTGTTAATGCAAGTGGTACCGATCGGAACGGAGTGGCTATCGAATTCATATTTAAGAAGGCCGGCCAGGGTTTTGGGACTGGACTACACGGAGTATAAGATTAAACGAGGAGAGAGCAGTTTGACAGAAAGATATGGGGCTAATGATTTGGTGCTGAAGAACCCTAAAGCTTTTGCTCGAGGAAATTGGACAAAGATGCAAATATACCTCAAGGAACAAAATGTCAAGCTTGATACGGTTAGATTACGGAGATATTTGAGAGATGCTTATTAGAAGGCCAAGAATTCCATGGTTAAGGCAAGTTAATTAGCATGTCAAATGTTGCTTTTTCAATTTAATTGGTTGGATGGAATTTTTTTTTTTAAATTTAAATTTTTTATTTTTGAACATATTATTTCACCGGCAAATACACACATCACGCATGCTCTCTCTCTCTCTCTCTCTCTCAATATATATATATATATAATTTTTAAAATCATAAAACTAAATAAAAATTATTAATTATTTAAATAACAATTTAACTAAATTAATTTAATATAAAAATGCTTAACTATTCAAATAACAAATTTAAATTAAATTATTGCTTATTTAAATTATTAAATTATAAATATTATATTAATCAAAATTTAAATTTTTAAATATTTTTATTATTTATAAAAATTTGTTTTATTATTTAAATATAGGTTTATTAAAAATTATAATTATAATTACAATTTTAATTTATTTTACTATGTAATTATTAAATAATTAATTATAAATTTAAATTTAAATTATTTTATAACTATTTCATTAAAAAAATTATATATTTTAATTATTTATTAAATATTTTTAATAATTTTTAATATTATTAAATAAAAATGGATTAAACTAATTAATAATATATAAATACCCCACTTTGTCACTCAATTTATCCCAATTTTTTGTTAGGATATGTTTTGGATAGTGTGAGAATTATTTGACCATGACTCGCTAATTAATCCCTACTATACTTTATGTTACCAAACATGGGATAACGAGTGAGGGATACAAATAATCCTTATTCCCCCTTTATCATGCAAAACAAGCAGAGCCTTAAATAATAATGAAGTAAATTTCCGTAGTTGTCTATTTATTATCAATTGGAAATTAATATCAAATTATAAGGGCACAAAACATTTCATATGTACCATTCAAATTATTCGATTCGAGGAAGTGAGGAATATTGACAACTTTCACATTAAATATTTTTCTTCATCAAGTGTCATATTTTTTAATATACACTATAGAATAAAGCAGAAACCATATATATATATATACGCAGAGAGAGAGAGAGAGAGAGAGAGAGAGAGAGAGAGAGAGAGAGAGAGAGAGAAATGGGTAATGCATGAATATAAACATATAAATGTCAACAATTACAACGTGAAAAAAGCATCAGATTATGATAAAGAGAGAAAAAATTTTAAACATATGACATAATATACTTAAATTATCCATTTCAAATTGTTCAACATATAATTTTCTTTATAAACTATACGATCTTACTACAAAACGAACATATTACATTATTTGTCTTAAATAAAATGAACATATACCATCGACATTTGTATTTGATTCAATAAATTTTTGTTTGCACGTTTCATTCAAAATCATAATTGCCAAACTGATGACTATGGTAAAAGAAACTAATTTTAAACGCATAACTTTTTTTTATTTCGATCATTTTATTACGAATATTCCACCTCAAACTTTCTCATTCATATCTCAATTATCGAAAGGAAAGATTTGAAGGGTCCAACCGACCAGGGGGTGTTCATGTGGGTAAGAGACAAAAAAACATATATGTGAGTGAAACTAAAAGAAATGAGTGGCGAATGCATGTTTATGTGAATGGTTATGAAAATTTTCTTCGAAGAAAATTGTTGTCTTTCTCAACTTTTGAACTGGAAATTGGAATCATAACACCTGCTTTCAATTACTTGATCATTTCCTATTTACTCCATAAATTCAAGATGTAAGTGATCATATAAATAAACAATATAACCATATTTTTTCCTCTAATTTCGGACAATTCAATTTGAAATTTAAAAAAAAAAAAAAATTGAATATGTTTATAAGAACATGTGTATAGGGCTATAAGTACTGTTTTTTCAGTTACATAATCATTCAATTTAATTTCAACTAATTAAAAATGAATCAAATAAACAATCTTCTATTAAAAGAACGAATTATATTTATACTTAGAAGACATAGCAATGCATGTGATATACTTTTAATTATTAATGTATGATTGATTAGATATTGGATAAAAATTTATTTTTCAAAAATTTTGCCAACTAATTTTAATTAAATTAGATTTCGAGTATTTAGATTCTTAGATGTTGTTCTTGAATAAAATTTATTTTCGATTTAAAATCTTTTGAACTTTTAAACCCAAATAATTAAAAAAATATATAAAATTAATGTCTTGTAGTTGTGGCAAACCGGTCACACATCTTGTAAGTTGAAACATCAACACCGCAGAAAATCCAGCATACCATACCGAAATCGACGCCTCGGCAAGCTTGCGGTGAACAATCAGCCCTGAACCTGAATACGAAATCACTAAAACACCCTCAGTTTTAATATCATATTACATTTTCCTCCAGAACAGTCAGCGCTTTCTTTTTAACTTCACACCTATGATGTCTTGTTCCGTCTCTCGCTCTATCTATTTGAAGTCTATTCGGCTTGAAGGAAGATAGCAAGTACTTGCTGTTGTTACTCGCTCAGAGTGTTTTGAGTGTTAAGAGAGATCTAAAACGACAGAGAAAAAAATGGAGAAAGCTCTAATAAGAATGAGTAGTTTAAAGGTTGGGACCTCATGGATCTCGAAGAAAGCTAAAGAGGAGTTCTCTAACATCACTCAAGACATCAATGTGAGTACAGATTTTGTATTTCTTTCGTTTTAAATTCATTTTCTCCTACCCTTTTGTTCTTTAATCTTTTGCTACAGTATACTTAATCCTGCTTTAATGATGCTTTTTGGTGTTTGATTTTGTAATGTGGCTTGATTGAGAGTGTATACCCGTCAGATGGATTTGTGATAATCTTTCATGGGTCGTTTGAAATTACTAAGATCTGTGGATTTTGTTTTGAAAACAAAAAAAAAAAGAGAAGGAAATTGAGAGTTTGGGAAATGGGTTTCAGTTTGTCTGATGGTCTATTGTTCGGATACAGAGGAACAGTATTTGTTCTGAACTTGGCAATTTCTGTGTCTTCTTTCGATTCTTCATGTTCTGTTTACAGTTTTTCAACTAATAAGACAATTCCTTGTTAAATTTTTGAATTTTAAAGATTGAAATGGAAGTTGGATAAAAAAAATGTATGGAACTTTATATAAATTGGCCTCGTAAAATTTTCCTTTCTCCCGTTCTTTCACTATATCAGAGTAACGATGTTGGTGATAAATATAAAGAGTAACGGGGCCTTTAGATATTTGTATGGATTGGACGAGTGTATTCTGATATCTTTTGTATTCCATTAAAGAATTGAGCTCTTTTCAGTAAACACATTCTCATCTTACTCAACGTTAAACTTTTTAATTTCCCGCTTGCTACACAATAAGTTATTTTTGGCAGATGTTACATGAAGGTTAAATCTATATGTAAGCTAAAAAGTACTTAATTGCTATATGCTGTGCAAAATTTAAGTAAAAAGTTGTGAAAAGATGCATAAAGTTTTAACTTTTTCCCTTTGTCATACACGTCTTTTGGTGCAAATGTTTATGCCTTGACGAAATCAGATAGAAATTAATTTTTAGTAGTTATGAGCCATTGCAACAGCTGTGCATCTTGGTAAACACTTGAAATGACTCATTTTGGGTTGAGATGAGATGTACACGATCGAATTGATTTTGCTTGGAAAACAATATTTTATCAATGAACTGAAAGTAGTTCTTAAGTGAGAGGAGTTTTGAAATTCATTTGGGCATCATTTCCGTATAGTCCAATTAAGCCTTCTATCATTTACTGAACTCAGATTAAGCAGCATTATAAGAACCAGAAAGGGAAAAAGGTTTGTTTCAAATCTTTCTTAAGGGTGAATATAACTTCTTTTCTGTCTCTACTCTGTAGCCCATCTTACCCTGAGAAGATTGCAACAGAAGGGGACATTTTAGACAGAATTCATGGTACTATTTTGTTTTCCTGAGTGTTTTTGCATTGTTGCAGACTATCTCAAGCACTGTTGAGGAGAAGGCAAAATGCATCTTCAACAAGCTTAAAGGTGCAGTACTAAATTTTGCTATAGGAATGCCAAAACATCAATGTCACAAATTTTTTTTCTCATGAAAATATTTTTCGAACGCAATTTGCCATGATTTGACATAATGTAAATTTCTTTTCAAATCTTGGAGAATGCATTAACATCTTAGATTTGATGTAATCAAGATTTGATTCCAAGACCTCTCGCACACCCATAAGAGACCTTATCATCTAAGTTATCTGTTATCCCCTTCCATTTGATCTTATGGAATATTTTATATTGAATGTTGCATGCGACTTATTTGTTACCATTTAGTATTTTTCAACTTTTTTTGTGAGATAATAATTTTATTTAGCATAAATAATTTGTCTCTGCAGCAGAAATGGGTGTGCGTACGTTCAGAATACTTTGAGGATTAATTGGGGAATATTATGTTTCAAATGTTGTTGTCCAGTCTTGAATAATCAGAAAAAGTTTGTACTGAGAGGAAGATGCTCATTTATTTGTTTTTCCCCGGCAGGGAAGCCTACAAAAAGCTTGCCGGATCTTCTTCGAGAGTACAACCTACCACCGGGACTCTTTCCCCAGAACCTAATCTGTTACGAATTTGATGAAACAAAGGCTAAACTCACTGTTTACTTGCCTTCCGTTTGTGAAGTCAGTTTCAAGGACTCCTCTCTTTTAAGGTATGCAACACGAGTGAGAGCGACTCTGATGAAGGGAAGACTGACGGGTATAGAGGGAATGAAGACTAAGGTCCTTGTATGGGTTAAGGTCACATGTGTATCCGTTGAGAGTTACAAGTCCGATAAGGTCTGGTTCACGGCTGGAGTGAAGAAATCAAGGCCAAAGGATGCTTATTTAGGTCCCCAGAATGCCGTCAGAATAGAAGAATTTTGAGTTGTAGAACATTTGATATCATTTTGAGTTATATAATATTTTGTATTTTTTTTTTTGATAGATTATGTAGGAACTCATATTTGTCTAATAGATTAATCTATGTTATTATCTTTACTTTTGAAAATCTCATTGATGGCTACTGTGGCTTACATAGCCTATGCAGTATTTGTTGATGAAATATTCCTTCAAGTTTGCAGTATTTATTACCTATATTAGTAATTATGGGAATGATTAAGCAATTTCGAAATTACTGTCCTAACTTTCTTTAGTCATTACAAAAGATCACCAACAGGAAAACATGCTCCGCCCCTCCTGAATGCCACGTTCTTGGTCTGATTTGATGTTAGTTTTTAATTATGTATTTTTGTTTTTATCCTAGACTCATAAATCTCAACTAGTTGTCATAATATTCAGTTGAACAATAGCATAGCAGCTTAAGCTGAGCGATCATACAATAGGAACAAGAAGAAAAGATTATGCAGATGCTGTGGCCAAAACGAAATATTACAGATAAATCCGATATGAACTTTTCTATGGATACATCGAAAGAAGTGGATGACCCAAATCAAACTACAGTCTATCCAAGGATTCGAGAGAAACAGAATCCAGAGTTTTCAGTTACAATGTGAGAATTTAGTATATATTGTAATATTTATCAATTCAGTAGTTCACGGTGAGTAGCTTGGCTAATGTGTTTTCCTTGTTTTCAGCTGTTTTGATGCGACGCTCCAGCTTCAGAGGCAGATACAGAAGATTGACATGAACTTTCAATTTGATTTGTTTTTATTTTTCTACCAATGAGAGAGTTTATCAGAAAAAATTTCAAAATTTCTTGAGTAACGTAGTTTTGTTAAAGATGATTATTACAAATAAATAATAACAAATCAATTTCCCTGTATATTGATTGAATTTTGTAAACTTCACTTGACTCCATCAAGCTGTCACAAGTTTCCTAATCTACTTGCCAAATCATACACGCTTGAATCATGAACAATCTCGTATACTGAAATAACATTCTGAACAGTCAACAGGAAAATGATGCACCACTCTGAAAGATCTGACCGCCTATTTTGAATAACCTCTTGGAGGAAACGAATGTTATGCTGCAATTAGAAGTTTAATATCAATTCAAGGTTCGAAGATTTCATAACAGAAAACAGAAGAAATAATAAGGTTGAATAATCATTCATCATCATTACTGCTATCCATACCACTAGATACTCCAAACATAGGTATCAAACAAAATTTTGAAAAAGACAAATATAAGCCCCAAAACATATCTCAAACATCTCATCCATCTAGTTATTTTTGCCTTACATAGTCTATATTATAGCATTGTGTATTCAGCCTTTTGATAAAAAACATAAAATAGCACCAAAACTGGAAAAATTATATTTCCTCCAATCTTTTAAGAAGTTCAAGTTCATGCATCCCTTCCTAAAGAAAACACCAAAAAATTATATTTTTGCCTAGCTTGACTCAACCAAATGCCATATGAAAGGGTAAGATGTATAGCTCTTCAAAATTCAATATAAACTAGAACAGAAATATGCATTCTCAAATAGACGAGAGCTTATATACCTCCACGAATTTCAATTTGAAATCCAAATTTCCAAAGCGTTGTGCAACCTCATACTCCTCCCTAAGGTACTCATTTATTTGAGCATATTTTGCATTCCTCCAAGCAATTTCTGATCTGATTAGTAGAAGATCACAAGTATGATTCAGGACAATCCTCTCGTTTAAGGGGATATTAAATGATGATTTACAAAAAAGACGAGCAAAGAAATTCAATCACAATTAAGGCTTTTCTACAGTTCAAAGCATCGTGCATCATGTAACAATCACAGTGGGATTTGTAACACGCACGCCAACTCTTATGACTGTTACGACTGTCCATGGAACCGCATAGGGCAGTCATTATAAATTTGTTTATATACAGGTTTTGTTGTCAAGTACAAAAGTTTTATGTCCAACAAAGAAAAATGAATTCAAAAATGGTCAGTGAAAGAGACTTGAACTCACTAGGTGCAAAGAATTACCTAACCATGTATAAAACAAGCTTTGTCCGTTACCTTTCTAAAAGACCCACTTTTTCAATTACATCAGCTAGATTTGAATTAGCCTTCCCAACAAGTTGAAGGAGCTTTGTCCTATCCATTGAGAAAGTTCCTGTTTTCTCCATTACACGATTTATCTCGGCAAACTCTTCAACCATACCATCAACCTGAGAGACAAAATAATCTAAAGCAATGCTTTGTCCAAGTACATTTCCAATAACTCGAACACTATCAGTATCCAAAGTCTTAAGAACAATGTGGTCTGAGCCTCCTTGCATATCCTCAACCAACTCTGGCTTCTCTTTTATGACATAATCTGATACATAGGTTTAAGAAGCGAAAGGGAATTAGTTTCGAACACCCCCAAAATCTTTTGATAAAAAGAGAAAATGTAACAGGAATGATACATGCTCTAGAACTAACACAGAAAAAAAATGGAAAATTATAAGTTAATTACCTCAGTTCGATAATCATATGAATATAAAATATTTTCCTCAAAATATTAGTATTTATGGTTAGTAAAATATCATATAATAATAGAACATGGATGCTTTCAAAACCTTTATGCAATGCACAAATATCCAAAAATCCAAAGGATCTAGGAAACAAAAATATCAGATGATAATAGTACATGGATACCTTTAAAGCCTTTATGCAACGCACAAATATCCAAATATTGAAAGGAACTAGGAAACAAACGTACCTTTCAGACCAAATTTCAGTTTAGGAAGAATTTGATTAAAATAGAATCTTCTTAAGAAACTTACCATCCCTCTTCATCTCGGTGAGCAATCCAGATGCATGTCTCCGAATAATATGCAGGTACGTTTCAGCTTCATGATCCTCAATATTGAACAGAACAGCAGATCCATAAAGGAATACAACCATGTAACGACAGTGGCTCACATTCCCCTGGACTCTAAGTGACTAAATCAAAAGAACATTTTATCACCTAAAAAAGATTGGCAGGTATAAAGCTAATTACAGCATCCTTTGTAGACCCTGGCACACATATTAAACCTAGTCCGTTTGCAAAAACATAAGCCCAAAAGGGAGATGGTGGAGATATATTTATTATGTTATCAATTTGATATCTTGACAATGAGGGTTAAAAGACTGCGGACAATTAGAAAAGAGAATCGCAGGTCTAGGAATAGTTAGAAAGTGTTTCACTGTATCAGATCAACCATGTAAATTATTTTGGGATGAACAATGAATTCAGGACATTACGTGAATCAACCATGTGCAAGCCTGAGAAAAAATGCTTTATGTTTCTACAAATTAACAAAAACAATAAGATCAACTATATTTAAATAGATGGTTTACCTTCTTACTACCGTTCAAAATCAGAAAAATGGATCAGCGAGAAGAAAAACAAAAACTATATATCTATTATGAGGCAAAATGATCAGAAACCAAACTTTGATAGACCAAATTGAATGAACAAGTTGTTTCTTAATCGTCTTACATTAATTTCTGAAGCAAAATCGCAAAATCTGAGAACAATATAATTTGTTGAGCGAGAGGAAGATGGAACAACATCGATCAAATTCTCAGCTTGCAAGCTCTTCAAATCAATACTGCCAAAACCATGAATCTGAGAAGCAAATCATGAAAAAACAGAACAATAAAGAAACGCAATGAAGAAGTTTGGGGAGCCCTAAACATGAAGCATGGACAGTTGCTTTGTTCTTTTAATAAAGACATAAAAAGCCAAACCTGGTGGAAAGAAAGCAGGTTTTGACCGGTATTGTCCCGTCTTCTTCATCGTCCTCGGCTTCGTCATCATGATTACGGTAGAAATCGCAATACCCAGAATCTAATTCGTTGTAGGAAACAGATGAGTGAGATGGTATTGCCGCAAACAGTCTGAAATTATTTCCAAAGATTCGAAGAAATTGGGATTGGAGATATGTTCGATGCAAAGAAGGGTTCATGTAATAAGATTTATTATGAGCATTAGTTACATGAGCTCTGGTTACACGGGCGAGCAGAAAAGAAACAGATCTCCATCTATCCATTCCCCGTAATAGGTTTTGTTCAGGGCGTTTGATCAATTAACCGGCGCACATGAAAAGGTTTCTCTGTTTGATTGCTTGCCGCATTCGTGGACTTGGTGCGCTTTGTTTGGTCCACTTCTGTGGGGAGGGGATGCGAGGCTTCGGATGCTGAGATTACGAGGCCTACCGTTTATTTATGCACTGCCTTTAGGTTGGAAGTAGCGTTGTTTAGTGTAATTAGAATTTGTAATCAACTTTCGGTGAGAATTGAAATAGGTTTTAAAGTCTTCTAACCTTTATTATAGTTTGGGAATGACCCAAGTATAGGTTTCTTTTAAGAGCAATAAGAGATTTTATTCAACTATTAAACAGTTGTACAAGTAAAAGATCAAATTACAAACAATCCATAATTGTAAATAAATGTTGAAGCCTAAATTCTCTTAAAAAACAAAATTTAGAGCACCACACAATTTTTTTTTTTTTTTTTTTACGACGAAAAAACTCTTATACTCAGTTATTACTGCGATGACCGGTCATACACGGGTCAGACATGCACCCTTTTAGAATATTTGTCTGCAGATCACACTGCACTTATTCTGAATCAATTAAGATCATGTATAGGAACTACACTGCAGTGGTACCAAGTATAGGATAAAACCCCGACTATACCAGACTTTTACACTTGAATGCACTCTAAGAAGTTCGAACTCAGGACCAGCACTAATGTCCCCCAGGATAAAACCACTCGACTACACCCAGAAGTTCTTAGCAAATTATTTCTTTTCGTGAATGTGTCCTATTATTTAAAAATAAATAAAAGAGAATTACGAGTAAAATTAATTTTTCGGCAACTAAATTATGATATTTAAGTAAGATACAAAATCTAAAATATAAGAAAAAATTATAAAGCTAGTGTAAAAGATGTGTGTACGTTATCGTTATGAATACCAATGCAAGTAGACAAGTTAAAAATTAACTAATCTTCTCCTTTTTTAAAGTTAAAAATATTGTATTTATAAAAATTCTTAAACGTGTGATCAACAAAAAGTGAGAGTTTAATTTAATAGTAGATGACATGTCTCAGTAAAAATCATAACTTAATAATATAGGTTAACATGATAATTGCTTGTAATATGACTTATACATCGCATTATATTTTAATGTGATAGAATATTTTGTAGGTTTTGAAATATGGGTATAACTTGCCTAATTAGCTCTATGGTTTTTTATTGACAATGATTATAGGCTAATACGGAACTTGTAAAATTGGACTTGATCCTGAATCGTTCAAATTTAATATCAGAAAGATATATTGCCAATGACGAAATCATTATAAAAGCTACATTTTTTTGCCTTGACATATATTAAAACCAAGAGACAACCCTACAAAAAATTTTTAACGATAAATAATTGATTAAATCCATAGT
Organism: Trichilia hirta; assembly: GCA_035221805.1. Lineage (NCBI taxonomy): Eukaryota > Viridiplantae > Streptophyta > Magnoliopsida > Sapindales > Meliaceae > Trichilia > Trichilia hirta. The sequence continues at coordinate 5,126,358 of JAWDEX010000012.1, forward strand.
GCTCATATGATGAATAGGGAAGAAACAACATGAACAATGCTTTTAAAAAATTTATTCTATCTTCCACCATTATAGTAAGCTCGTCTAATTGATATAAAAATAAATTATTTTTCGGAAGAAAGACAAAATCTCCTATATAATTTACTTAAATGATAAACACCCCTTGTCAGTAACTTTGGAATAACCCTCGTACTATTTTTCAAAATGACAAATAGCCTTTTCACTAAAGACAAAACAAATATTTTTATTATATAAATTCCTAATTTTTATTATATAAATTCCTAATTTTTATTTTATAAATCTCTCAAATAAAATAATTAATTTTTTATTAAAAATATTTTAAATTTAATTTAAAATTTTAAGACTTTAATTTATAATATTTTATATTAAAAATATAAATTAAAAATTTAAAATTAAATTTAAAATATTTTTATTTGATATTCATAAAAAATTATGAATTTATTTTTTTTCTAAAATTAAAATTATAAAATTATGAATTTAAAATTATATATTTAAACTTTTTTATATGATAAAGTATTATAGTTTTTCAATAAATTAAAAAATATATTAAAATAATTTTATTTTACTTTTAAAAATAAAATAAAATATTCATAAATTTAAATTATAAAATAAAAACAAAATTTATAATTAAATATAAATATAGATATAAAATTATAAATTATTTTTTATTTTATAATATTTTACAGTAAATTAATTTATAATTGAACCTTTAAAAATTAAATCTAAACTATTTTTATTTTATATTCATAAAAGTTTATAAATTTATTTTTATTTTATAATTAAATTTATAAAAATAAAATTTTATTATTATAAATTTAAATAAAAATAATTTAAAATATTTTTATTTAAATTATTGAGCTACTATAATATTTTGTACATTAAAAAATTTAATTTATGATTTTATATTTATAAGTATTTTTAAAAATTTGTTAAATATAAATATAAAATTATAAATTTTATAAATTAAAAATATAAAAATTAGTAAATTATTATCAATATAAATAAAAATATTTTAAGTTTAATTATTACAAATTAAATTATAAATTATTTTTTTATAAAGTACTATAAAATAAAAAATTAATTTATAATTTTTATTTACATTTAACGAATATTTTTAGAAATATTTATGAACATAAAATTGTAAATTAAATTTTTTTATCGTATAAACTGTTATAATTGTTCAACAATTCAAATAATATATTTAAATTATTTTTATTTAATTTTTAAAAATAAAATAAATATTTATAAGTTTTATTCTTAAAAATTATAAATTATTTTTTTTATTTTATAATACTTTATAAAAAAATTATAATTTAATTTATAAAAATTAAACTTAAAATATTTCTATTTCTATCGATAATAATTTACTAATTTATTTTTTTATATTTTTAATTTATAAAATTTTTAATTTTATATTTATATGTACTAATTTTTTTAAAAGTGCTTATAAATATAAAATCATAAATTAAATTTTTTTAATGTACAATGTATTATAAAGGCTCAATCATTGAAATAAAAATATTTTAAATTATTTTTATTTCATTTTATAAAATTAAAAATTAATTTTTTTATAAATTTAATTATAAAATAAAAATAAATTCATAAACTTTTATGAATATAAAATAAAAATATTTTAAATTT
>JAWDEX010000012.1:5132686-5210245 GCA_035221805.1 Trichilia hirta
ACAGAAAAAATTTTATGTCGAATCTTTGTAAAGGTTTAAATATAGTTTCTTTTCTGTCTCTACTCTGTAGCCCATCTTACCCTAAGAAGATTGCAACAGAAAGGCTCATTTTGGATGGAATTCATGGTACTGTTTTGTTTTTCTAAGTGCTTTCGTGTTGTTGCAGACTATCTCAAGCACTGTTGAGGAGAAGGCAAAATGGATCTTCAACAAGCTTAAAGGTACCGTGATAAATTTTACTATAGGAATGACAAAATATCAGTGCCACGATTTTATTTTTGCTCATGATAATATTTTTTGAATGCAATTTGCTATGAATTGCCATAACGTGAACTTCCTTTACAAGTCTTGGAGAATGCATTAAGATCTTAGATTGATGTAATCAAGATCGGGTTCCAAGACCTCTTGCACACCATAAGAGACCTTATCATCTAAGGCAGCTGATATCCCTTTACAATTGATCTTATGGAATATTTTATATTAAATGTTGTGTGTACATTATTTGTTCCCATTTTGTATTTTTCAGTCTTTTCTTTGAGATAATAGTTCTATTTAGCATAAATATCAAAACATGTTTATCATGTGGCCGAGCGGAGTGCACATTTGTTTCTCTGCTCCAGGGATGGGTATACTTAGGTTCAGTATACTTAGAGGATTACTGGGGGAATATATGTTTCAAATGTTGTTTTCCTATCATGTGTTTAGTCTTTTTCTTTGAATAATCAGAAGAGGTTCGTACTGAGAGGAAGATACTCATTTATCTGTTTTTCCCTAACAGGGAACCCTACAAAATGGTTGCCAGATCTTCTTCGAGAGTATAACCTACCGCCCGGGCTCTTTCCCCAGAACATAATCTGTTACGAATTTGATGAAACAAAGGCCAAACTGATTGTGTACTTGCCTTCTGTGTGTGAAGTCAGTTTCAAGGACTCCTCCGTTGTAAGGTATGCAACACGAGTGAAAGCGACTCTAATGAGGGGAAAACTGACAGGCATAGAGGGAATGAAGACTAAGGTCCTTGTATGGGTTAAAGTCACATGTGTATCTGTTGAGAGTCACAAGTCGGATAAGGTCTGGTTCACAGCTGGAGTGAAGAAACCAAGGCCAAAGGATGCTTATTTAGCTCTACAGAATGCTGTCAGAGTAGAAGAATTTTGAGTGAGAGAATATTTGTTATCATTGTTGCTGCCGGGAAAGGAGAGCATAGATATTTTGTATTTTCTATTTTGATAGATTAGGCAGTAACACTTATTTGTCTAATAGATTCATCTTTATTCTTATCTTTACTTTTGAAAATCTCATAGGTCGCTTACATAGCTTATGCACTATTTGTTGATGAAATATTCCTTCTGAGTGTGCAGCGTTAATTACCTATATTTCTAATTATGGTGGTGCTGAAGCAATTTCGAAATTACCGTTCTAACGTTTAAAGTCTCTACAGAAGATCATCAACGGGAAAACTTGTTCTACTTCTCTTGAATATAACTCTTTGTGTTTGATTAGATGTTAGTCGTTAGAGTTTTTTAATTATATACTTTTGTTTTTATTCTAGATGCTGTGAAAGTGATCGGTTGCTGAATTTTTTTGGCCATAAACTATTAAATGTTTCTGGCCATAATCAATTGACCACATTTTAAACACAATGGCATTTTTTATCCAATGTCCTTCGACTTTGCTTGAACAATATCATAGCGGCGAAAACCTAGCAATCATACAACAAGAACAAGAAAAAGTTGTGCAGATGCTGAGGCCAAAACAAAAAATATAGTTGATAAAGCCATTATCGACGTTTCAAACGATAAATCCATGGAACGAGAATGACCCAAAATCGTGCTACCCAAAGCATTCGAGAGAAACGGCGCCTATTGTTTGAACCTGGAATATATTTTTCAGTTACAATGTGGTAATTTAGTAATTATATCACGCGTAATATTATCATTTCTGTATGTTATAGTTTGTCCAGTAGCTTATATAACGTCTTTTCCGTGTTTTCAGCTGTTTTGATGTGAAGCCTCCAGCTTCTGAAGAAGCAAACACGCTAGATTGACATGAGCTTTCAATTTGATTTGTGTTTTATTTTTCTTCTAATGATTTTATCACAAAAAAATTCAAAATTTCTTATGTAAGGACGATTATTACAAATAAAAAATAACAAATCGATTTGCCCTATACAGTGATTAAATTTTGTTAACTTCACTTTACTCCATCAACCTGTCACAAGTTTCCTAATCTACTTGCCAAATCATACAGAGTTACTCCGCTTGAATCATGAACAATTTCGTACGCTGAAATAACATTCTGAATGGTCAACAGGAAAATGATGCACCACTCCGAAGTGTCTGACAGCCGTTTTGAATAACCTCTTGGAGGAAACGAATGTTACGCTGCAATCAGAAGATTAAAGAGTTCAATTCAGAGTTCCAAGATTGCATAAAAGAAAACATAAGAAATAATAAGGTTGAATAATCATTCATCATCATTACTGCTATTCCCACCATGTAGATTTGTGAAACTTGATAATAAAACAAAATTTTGAAAAAATCAAATATAAACCTCAAAACATATCTAAAACGTCAATCAAATTAAACTTGAGAGTGATAGGTATTACAATGCATCTCATTAATCTAGTTATTATGCCTTTATTTTTTCTAGTGGGGATTTATTTCTTAATGCAAGGTGAGCTATAGCTAGGACATAATGGCATTGTGTATTCAGCCTTTTGATAAATTACATAAATTAGCACCAAATCTCGAATAATTACATCTCCTTCAATCTTTTAAGAAGCTCAGGTTTCATGCATCCCTTCATAAAGAAGCACCAAAAAACTTTATTACTGTCGAGCTTGACTCTCAACCAAATGCCAATATTGAAGGGGTAAGATATATAGCTCTTCAAAATTCAATATAAACCCGAATAGAAATAGGCATTCTTAAAAGATGAGAGCTTATATACCTCTAAGAATTTCAATTTGAAATCCAAATTTCCAAAGCTTTGTGCAACCTCATACTCCTCCCTAAGGTACTCGTTTGTTTGAGCATATTTTGCATTTCCCCAAGCAATTTGTGATCTGAATAACAGAAGACCATAAGCATGATTCAGGACAATACTCTCATTTAAGGGGAGATTAAATGATGATTTACACAAAAGACAAAAGAAAAGAAATTCAGTCACAACTGAGGATGTTTTTTCTATAGTGTAAAGCAGTGGACTCAATTCTTTAAGGCATTCATGAATCATGTAACAGTCACAGTGGGATTTTTAACTGGCATGCCAACTTTTATGACCGACCACGGAAGCACATAGGACAGTCATTATACATGTGTGTATATACAGGTTTGGCTGTCAAGCATAAAAGTTTTATGTCCAACAAAGGAATCTGAATTCTAAAATGGCCAGTAAAAGAGACTTGTACGCGATAGAAGCAAAGAATTACTTAACCATGTATGAAACAAGCATTGGCAATTACCCTTCTAAAAGACCCACTTTTTCAATTACATCAGCTAGATTTGAATTAGCCTTCCCAACAAGTTGAAAGAGCTTTGTACTATCCATTGTGAAAGTTCCAGTTTTCTTCATTACACAGTTTATGTCAGCAAACTCTTCAACCATGCCATCAACCAGAGAGAGAAAGTAATCTTAAGCAATGCTTTGTCCAAGCACATTTTCCAATAACTCGGATGCTATCAGTATCCAAAGTCTTAAGAATAATGTGGTCTGGTCCTCCTTGCATATCCTCAACCAACTGTGGCTTCTGTGTTATGCATAATCTGATACATGGGTTTAAGAAGCAAAAGGAAATTAGTTTCAACGCAACCAAAATCTTTGCATAAGAGAGTGAAGAGAAAATGTAACATGGAAGGATATATGCTCTATTCATAACACAGAAGAAAATGGAAAAATATAAGTTAATTACCTGAGAGCAATAATCATATATTTTACTAAAATATTAATATTCACGGTTAGGAAAATATCAGATGATAATAGAACACGGATACCTTTACAACCTTATGCAATGCACAGATATCCAAATATAGAAGGGAACTAGGAAACAAACAAACTTATCAGGCCAATAGTTCATTTTAGGATGAATTTGATTAAAAAAGAATCTTCTTAAGAAACTTACCGTTCCTCTTCATCTCGGGGAGCAATCCAGATGCATGTCTTTGAATAATATAGAGGAAATTTTCAACTTCACGACCCTCAATATTGAACAGAACAGCAGATCCATAAAGAAACACAACCATGTAACGACAGTGGCTCACATTTCCCCAGACTCTGAGTGACTAAATCAAAAGAACATGTTATCAACGAAAAAGATTGACAGGTATAAATCTAATTACACCATCTTTGTAGACCTGGCACACACATTAAACCTAGTCCATTTGTAAAAAACACAAGAAACACATTGGACATTTTAGGAGCAAACTAATTCCCAAAAGGGGTGGCGGTGGAGATATATTCACTATGTTATCAATTTGGTATTTTGACAAAGAGGTGAAAAAGACTGCGGACAATTAGAGAAGAGATTCGGAGGTCAAGTTAAGGAATACTTACAAAATATTTCACTGTATAAGATCGACCATGCAAATTATTTTGGGAGGAACGACAAATTAAGGACATTACATGAATCAACCACGTGCAAGCCTGAGAAAAAATGCTTTATATATCTACAAATTAACAAAACAATAAAATCACCTATATTTAAATAGATGGCTTACATTCTTATTACCGTTTAAAACCAGAAAAATGATCGCCGAGAAGATATAATAAAACTATATATCTATTATGAGACTAATTAAAAAACAAAACTTTAGTAGGATTAATACGTGATAATTTTAACCAAGTTGAATGAACAAGTCGTTTGTTAATCATCTTACAGTAATTTCTGAAGGAAAATCGCAAAATCTGAGGACAATATAATTTGTTGTGCGAGAGGACGGTGGAATAACATCGATCAAATTCTCCGCTTGCAAGCTCTTCAAATCAATACTGCCCAAACCATGAATCTGAGAATGCAAATCACGAAAAACATATCAATAAATGACGCAATAAAGGAGGTGTGGGAGTCCTTAAATAGAGAGCATGGACAGTTACTTTGTTCCTTTAACAAAGATACGAAAAGTTCAATAGGACATTTAAAGTGAGAGATGGAAAATTCTTATTCCACAATTCAATAGGTACAATTTAAGCCTAACCTGGTGGAAAGAAAGCAGGTTTTGACCGGTACTGTTCCGGTTTCTTCATCTTCCTCGGTTTCATCACCATAATTACGATAGCAATCACAATACCCAGAATCTAATTCGTTTTAAGAAACAGAGACGTGAGATGGGATTGCCGCAAACGGTCTGAAATTATTTCCAAAGATTGGACGAGTTTGGGATTGGAGATGTGTTCGGTGCGAAGAAGGGTTCAAGTACTGAGATTTATTATGAGTTGTGGTTACATGAGCTCTGGCTACACGGGCAAGCAGAAAAGAAACTGATCACTATCTACCGATTCGCGGTAATGGGGTTTTGGGCGGGGGTGTTTAATCAATTTATCGGTGCACATGAAAAGGTTTCTGTATATTGCTTGCCGCATTCGTGTACTTGGCTTGCCTCGTTTGGTCCACTTTTGCGAGTAGTGGGATGAGAGGTTTCAGAAGTTGAGACCGATATGTGTCCAGTCTTTATTGGTAATTTTGCGTTGCTCTAGTTCGGAAATCGGAAGTGGCTTTGCTTTAGTGTAGTTGGAATTTGTAGTTACGTATTGATAATTAAGAACTGAAATAAATAACGTATTGGTAATTATCTTTGCTTTAGTCCGTCTCCACGCCGCATCGCCGGGCAATTTTTGAACATGCGAAAAGACTGTAGCATATGCTAATCTCGCGTTCGACGTAGCAAATGCCACGATTTGAGTTCTACGCTTTTTTTCACTGTAAAAAAAAAAAAAAAAAAAAAGAAAAGGGCTGAAGTAAGTTTTACACTCTTTATTGTTTTGGAATGACCTAATTGTAGGTTTTGAAGAGATTATGACTCCAAAATCATACATACGGGAAAATTATGTTTTTATTTAATAATGATAAAAATATAGGGACATACGTGTTATTTGCTATAGTAACTAATAAAGAGATGGTACAAACATCGTCGTTCTGTTAAGATCAATGACAGTAGAACAAAAGTTCCCTAACGCACGGTCGAAGAAGCAGCCAAGAGTGAAAGTGTATTTCAGAGCGAGGGAAAGTTGAGAATATCGAGAATGGCGATATCAGGGGACTTGAGGTTCGCAGCAACGCTGGCCTCTTATCGTCAACACCCGATTCGAAGTTCTTTGCCTTCTTCAAAGGTCCTCGATTCTCACTTAATACAGCTTATTGTTTTTACGTTTTTGTGAGTCCGTTCCGCTTTTTATATGGATTTCGTAGAAAATTGGTACAATATAAGCTTTGTTTTTGCTTGCTTGCTGAGAATATGAAATGAGATTATGGGTATGATTTTTGATGACGGTTTTGTTCAATTGCTTCTTGTGATCTATGCTTTCTGGGTATCTGTGAATTAGGCCCATTTGTTTGTTCAATTAACATAATTGGTAAGACCTGGTGCGTCTGTAGCTTTGTTATCAGTTTCAGTTCTGTGAATGAACTTACACGTAGCGCATAAATAGACTTTAATAGTGTAAAATCAGGAAAAATAATGGGGGTTGTCACTCAACAACCTTCTAGTGTTTCGAGTTTTTTGCTGTTTTTGTCTATACATTTTCTGGTCTGTAGAATTAAGTTTGAGAATTGTGGACTACCATCAGTTTTAGCCTTTTTTTCCCAGTGCGCTCGTTAAGCATAGTTAAGAATATTGTCTTACCTTGTGCAAGTAGATTCCAATGGTAGCTCATAAGAATTGTCCGTTTGATAGCTTCGTCAATCAGTTTGATTCTTCTGGCCTTGTCTTAGTTGTAAGCAATTAATTTGAAATATTATTTTTGTTTATATTTGTGTTGTTGTTGCTGCAGTTTAATGTTAAATTTTTATAGTGGAGAGTCCTGGTTTTGAGATTAATCATCTGATATTTTAGGATTTGGGCAATTGAAACCACTACGTGATGTCTAGGTAAGGTTCATACTGTGCTCACTTAGCAATAATAACTGACTAGTTCTGCATGTGTCATAAAAGTCATTTATATAACAGTGCTCAAAATAATGGAAAAGCACAATGGTGCTAGTTGCCGTGTAACAGTTATAACTAGGCTATTTGTTGTAGGTTTCAGTCATGGGTGGCTGTGGCAGTAGTAGAAGTGATTTCAGGATTGTATTTGAAAAGCGGTTGTGTAAATTGATTAAACATTAACAGGAAATACTTTATAGAATTTACAGTGAATTTTAAATTTTTTTAATTTAATGGCTATGTTGGTGAAAGAGGCAATAATGCTGATAGAGGTGGTGGCACTGATTATGTTTTTTGTAAACTATGGTTATCAGTTTGGACAAACAGCTGGTAAAGTACATCAGGCGCAGAATGTTGGCTGATGTTTTGCTATATGAAAAGCTAAGAGATGCATGGTTGTACGTTAAAAATACAATGATATGGGATGTCTAACTGCGGCTTTAGTAGCTTTTGTTGTACCTATTCATGAAATGTTCTGTAGTTGAGAGAAAAAATTGGACTAAATCCTTTCCTTTTGATTCTTTGATTCAATTGAATTAAAAGTTTAATTTTGCATGGGGGCTTTATTTTGCATGCCATGTAAGTGTTCTGAAAACTAATAAAGCCTGACAACAACTTTATATCTTAAATAAATATGTTACTTCTTGACAGGGGGATTCTTCTGGTTTCCTGAATGGAGGATCAAGCATTTCTGAAACTGCGCCCAAATGGCCTGGCCTGATTATTGATAAGCGTGTTATATGCCAAGCTAAACGATTTTCTGTGCTCTCAGGGGATTATAAGCTCTCACCAAATTCCATTAACCCAGAAGTTGAGAGCTTCCTCCTCCAAGTAATAAATATGAGCTTCTTTGAACGTCTAAACTTGGCTTGGAAGATTGTATTCCCATCTCCAACAACGAGAAGAAACTCTAATGCAAGGATTGCCAAGCAGCGCTTGAAGATGATTCTTTTCTCTGATCGATGTGCTGTTAGTGATGAGGCAAAACAGAAGATTGTGAACAACATTGTGCGTGCTCTGTCAGATTTTGTGGAGATAGAATTACAGGATAAAGTTCAGCTAAGTGTCTCAACTGACATAGATCTTGGTACTATTTACTCGGTTACCCTGCCTGTACGACGAGTGAAGCCAGAACATCAAGAGACTTATGATGTAGGAACAATAGCAAACATTGAATAAAAGGATACGGGCAAAATCTCCGGATCTGTAGATGTCAGATTTGATTTCTTCGTTCCGGATGAATAAACACTTGGCTTCTGAAACTCCCAAGCGACAAAAACATTGTGCGTGCCCAGTTTGAGAAGTTCATGTTTGGATGATTAGCCTTCGAGACATCTATGATCTAACACTTCTGTATATAAATGAAATTTCCTGTATGATAACTGGAAATTTTGAGAGTTTATTTGTCCCAGCCTGGATTTACATGACATTTTCATTACTTATTTATTTATTTATTTTTTATCTCCATATTAAAGCTGGAAACGCATGGTTAGCGTAAATAGTTTACAACCAGAAGATTTTTATTAAATTTATAAGTCACGTAAATACTATAAATTATATTAAAAATGTACACATGAAGGCAATAAATTTGTAAAAGTAATCTTGAACTTAATTATGTCTTTGATGGTTGATTCAATTGATAAAATTTTTTAACAATATACAATTGTTTATATCTTTTAATCTTATAAGTTGGAGAGAAATTTATTATATATATTTATATAATATTTTTGAAAATTTTCTTAAATGTCATTAGTTTTAATGAAAATTTAAATAATCAAGCAAAGGTCAAGCAGCAATTCATAAATCAGGTGATTAAAATTAATGTATAAAAATTCAAAGAAAATACATCTTTATTTATTAACGAATAAATATCACATCAGAAAATACACTTTTCAATCGAATTTGAACAGATAGGGATAACTTAGTAAATGAACATTACTCTTTATTTACCCGAAAAATTCAAACTGGGCGGGAACATTTTAACTTTTGAAGTCCACAAGCAAGTCTTCTTTTGTATTCGTAGAATTAGGGTTTCTGTTACTCTTAAGCAGCAACTTTCGACTGAGATCCAGAGATGTACTGAGTTAATTTTTTACACTTTCAGAATGACCGGCGTTTGTTTGGAGTTCAAGAACCCGATTGCTGACGCAATTTCGAGGATCAGATTCGCTCCCCAGTCTAATAATCTCCTAATTTCTTCCTGGGACTCTGTGAGTGTTTTCTTCATTTTTAATTTTTATTTTCTGAAAATATTAAAAATTGTGGTTATGAATATTACATGACATTTTTGTTTGTTTGTAGAGTCTTCGATTGTATGACGTGGATAGTTCTCAGCTCAGATTAGTAGCTCCAATTGAGGCCGCAATTCTTGATTGTTGCTTCCAAACCGAAGCCGTTGCGTTTAGCGCTGCATCTGACGGTTTCGTTAGAAGGTCTGCTTTAACTTAATTTTGCCCTTGTTGGAGGTTCTTCCCAGATTTAGAATGTGGTTGATAATTTAAATAATGGAAGAAGCGATATGAAGTTTACTCATAATTTTCCTTTTGTTTACATGGAAATTGCTGGTGTAAAACTTTTTGCTTTAAATTAGGTATGTTACAGGCTTACAGCTCATAAGGAGAAAAGCGTAAATGCGGTACTGATTGTTTTATATGGCAGTTTACATGTTTCTATATTTGCAACCAAATGTTTCATTGGGAATTAGATGCTTTCTTTAAAAAAAAAGGAAGGTTTGGTGGCAAGTTTGTTTTTGAAATCAAGCAATATGGCTGACTCATTTTGGAAACGTGTTTGTAGGTGTGATTTGCATTCAGGAATTAACGATACATTTGGAAATCACGACGATATTGCAACATGTCTTCAATATTCTGATGAAACAAGTAAGCCACTACTCAATTTACTTATTTGTCTCTTCTTTTTTTTGGCTTGAGCTTCTTTTCTTGGCAAGTTTGTTTCAATATCTTTCCAAGATATTCCCCAGAACTGTGGAAAGCCCTTTTGCAATCACTCTGTTTATATATAGTACTACCGTACCCATTTGTTTTATTAACAGATGATATTTAATTCATTCCCTTGGGCTGTGTTAGGTCAAGTACTTACTTCTGGTTTGGACAAGAAGATAATGTCCTGGGACACGCGCATGGGGAATTCTCTGACTTATGCAATGACTCTTGGTGCAGAGGTGGAGTCCATGTCACTCTCTGGGTTTGACTTGATAGTAGGCATTGGAGCATCAGTAAATATGTATGACTTACGTTATTTAGACAGATCTGTTCAATCAAGTGAATCACGTATGGACGTCCAATTAAAATGTGTCAGTTCAATTCCTTATTCTGGAGGTATTACAAAAGTGATTTGTCAGCTTTACATTTTGTAAACCTTGTAATTATTGTGCATGGATACCGCCTTACTGAAAGCAGTAAGCTAGTTAAAAAATTCCATGTGTTGGGAAATGAATTCAGTTGCCGAATTTATTTTACCACTTTGTATGTGTCATGCATAAAACAATTTTAGATTTTATGCATAGTTTGCATGAGAGTTTCCAAGAGAACCAGCTTTTTGTTTTTTCAGATCAGCTTTGTGATTTATGTTTCACAACCACACCAAATGTTCTTAACTTGTTTCCATCACTTTTTGAAGAAGAATTCATGTCCATGCAGGATATGTTGTTGGATCAGTAGATGGAAGGGTGGCAGTTGCGATCTCTTATCCTTCCAATTCAAATAACACAGGGTCAGTGTTTAAATAACATCCCTTTAAATCATGCCTTGGTAACAGTTTAGAAGTTAGAACATGGTAATTGTTACTCTTCCATTGTCTTGGTATATTTCCAATTTTATGTTTTCATTTGTATCTTTCCTAGTTGCTTCTAACACTTTTGCTGTGAGAAATATTTCACGGAGAGCATGATCTTCCCATACTATGGTTATTATTATAGCTTCTGTAGCACGTGAGAGTCAAGGTTAGTGCCAATGATTCCAGTCAAAATCAGCAGAATGGAACTTTCTGATTTTGGATATTTGTCAATTCTCATTCGGTGCATGTCCTAATTTGACTTGAAATAGAAGTGAATCTTCTTTTCATAGGTTTTTGAGTATAAAACATCTGACTAAAAACTTTCTAATCCCCAGTGAGTTATTTGATTTTTAAGTTCCATATTTTCAATTTCTGATATATGATTCATGATCCAATGGAGTATAATTACAATAATTTACCCAGACTCAGAGCTCCAGGTGCCCTATATTTTTCAGTTGATTGTCACATGATGGCTTTACATTCAGATTTCAAAATCAATATGTTGAAAATGTTGGGCCTGCTCTACTGTGTGGACTAAAAAGCAATGGGGATTTGCAGTACATTCTCAGAATACTAGCCGACCACAATGCTTGTTGATCACATTATCTTATGCATTTCATACTTTGTCTCAGATACACTTTCCGCTGTCATCCAAAGCTCAAGGATGGAAGATATCACCTAGTCCCAGTGAATGATGTTGTAGTCGATCCACTGTATGTTCATTTGTGTTTTAGTTTGCAGGTTTTTCTTGTAGGTTTTTGGAAGTCAAATTGACTATGAGGTGTTTTGGTTTAGTTCTCATGGGGATTTTCTTACTGGTGATGATGAAGGCTATGTTATTGCATGGAATGCCCAAAGTAGAAGAAGGATATTTGAGGTATAACCATCCCATTTTTAGTAAGATTTTGCAAATTATAATATCACCTCTGTAGCTATAGCATAGAAGTAATTTAACTTGGAAAGTGATGTGTATTGCTATAGCCTATAGCATGTTTATATTAATATCACTATTGCTTGCTGGTTTCGAATCATGGGGAGCCGAATAATTTTTATTTTCTGTGACTCTTTTTAAATATTCCAACAGCATCAAGTCGTAAAATAATTTGGATGTGCACGATTTGACTCTGATATAAGTGACTCCTCTCAAGTAATATACTGTTACATACATTTATTTGGATCATCCTAATATTTTCTTGTTTTCAGTTACCTAGGTTCTCAAATAGCATCGCATCCTTATCATACAACCATGGGGGACAACTTCTGGCTGTTGCATCAACCTACACTTACCAAGAAGCTACTGAAATGTTAGCCATTACAATACGCTTATTGTTAAGATTTTTTTTATTCACATACTCGTCATATTGCTCAAAGTTTTAGATTTCAAACTATGCATTCCTCTTCTATGATACAGCATTCTTTCTGAAAAATAACAAGGGTGAGGATAGGGAAAAAAGTATGACTACCCAAGGGGGATACTGGATGCAATGGAGAACAAGAATATCTGTTTCAGTACACTAAATTTTCTCTGCTTCTAATCTTGACTGAGTCCTGTGATTGAGGTGCAGGCTTAATCTGTTATCTTTGATGTTGGATTTGTGTGCTGTCATGCACAATCTGATCTTGATTAAAGAAATTCTACATTTTCATATCCAACATCTTTATTTCTTAGGATATGATGGTTGACAGGAGTCCTACTCAAGTTTCTTGCCTATTAAACTCCTTGTTTTTTGTGAAGCATGGACTTTAGAGCTTATAGAGCTGATTCACCATCTACTTTGCGTCTTTCTGAAAACTTATATGTAAATTTTGCTCTCTTGTCTCTTTTTATGATGAGTCCATTTGCTAATTTCTTTTATCTCATCTCCTTCTCATGGCTTTCTTTCTTATGGCCATCTCTACTACACTTATTTCTGGATTAATTTATCGTTGGACTGCTTAAATTAAGTATTTTAGAGTTTCAATGGTCACTGAATGTTAGGATCACAGTGAAGATAAATCACATCAGAGTGATTTAGGCTCCACTTTAAGTTTTTTTTACAGTTTTGTGTGCACTTTGCTTGTTACAGAGAAGAGCCTCCTCGATTATTCATGTACAAAACAGATGAAATCCAACGGAGTTCAGCTTGCATTGGAAGTTCAAGTAGGAAATAACTTCACAAAATGCGCTTGGCAAAGAGGGTAACAACCTATATCCATAAAGATATCACCCTACATAAGATACTGGCTATCGGCTGATAGTTTACTATCATACCCAAATTGTCTCGCTGCAGGTAACGCTGAGATCTTGCAATTTTTACCATATTTCCAGCAACATGAGTAAGCTTCTGGTTGAAGATCTGAGAGCAGGATATGAAGAGTTAAATTAGTAGTGTCCAAATCTACAAATTTTTTACCGATCTAAAAGTAAAAGTCCGATTTGATGGTGCTGGTTATACTTATTGACTGTACCCTTGGCTTGAATTTTCGCATGGAGCAATATTACGCCTCTCTTACAGAGACTAGATGAGTGCTGCTGGTCATTTTTACAGAAAGCAAGATTTCTTTGATGGAAATTCAATACCTTCAATGAAGCCTGGTAAGATTATTAATGCAATGCAGATAGGAAGTCAATGGATTATGACAGGTAACAGATATGTCATGGATTTGTAGTAAGTGTGCATGTTGCAGAATGTTGTTGTGTAGGTTAACGTTATTATATGTAATACTCCCTACGCCTTTGATAGATACCACTTCAATTGGTTTTGTTGTTCGGCTTTAACTAGCTACTATGAATCATTCCTTGCCCTTCAGAGTCTTTGAAAGAGTTTGCATGTGTTATTTGAGTATGGGCCAGCTTATTATTACCACTAATAAATACATTTTAAAAAAACACATCAAAATATTAAAATAAGAGTTATTATCAATTTCATCCCTAAGTTAAAACTTTTATTATTTTATAACATGATTTAGTCAATTTGTTCAGTTTTATCCTTGCAGTGCTGTCCACATGAATGAATTGGATGGTCGGGACAAATTTGATTTAGCTATATCATGTCCTTAAATAACAAAAATTCTAACTTTCAGGATGGAATTGATAATAACCGATATGTGATATTTGGTCTTCAAGTAGAACCGGTTGACTACTGGTTGTCCACACTGTTTTTAATTGTTTTTCCAACTGACAGTGTCAACAAAAGATAAGTATTGAAGTTTAATTATAGTCTCCATGCAGGGTCTGCAATTGTAAGCGTGTATGCCCAAATTAGAGACGTGAATATAATTATTTTTCTCATGGGGTAATAACATTTATCCCTGTAGTTTCATTTTAAAATATCCCTTGTAGTAAGAATTATACTAAATATTTTCTCCAGTTTGTGACATATATTCTCCGACTAGCAACTATTAATTTAGAGAAATATCATTCAACCCCTTATAGTTTATAATAATTATAATTTTTTTATAAAATTTATATTTTAAATTTTAATTAGTTAATATTTAACAACAAATTAGCTACATAGATTAACTTAAAGATAAATAATAGAATTTTATATAATTTAATTCTATTAATATAGCAATCGACTCAATAAAAAAATAAATATTAATAAGTTTAAGATAAAATTAAATTAAGTTACCATAATTTATATTTGGGTACGGGAAAATTAAAAATAAAAATTAATCTAATTATAAATTAAATTTTAAAATTATATAACAAGTGAGAGGGAAAAAATCTTGTATTAATTTTATACAATACTTAATAATATATAATAATCAATTATACGATAAATTTAATAAGATTATATTTTATTTGATGAGTTTTTTCATTTACTATTAAAAAAAATATAGAGTATTTTGTAACTAACAATACGCGCTTTTTGTAAGCAAATGGTGTAAAAAAATTCTTAACAATATATTACTAATTTTTTATAAATACTAAATTTGTTTATTTTATGGAGAGAAATATATTAATTTTATAATATGCTACCATGATTTATTATATAAATATATAATATATAATACCGAATATAATGATACTAAATTAGAAAATTAATTAAAGAGAGGAATTGTATATTATCTAAAATAGTGGTACTCGTTTCATACGTTAAAGAAATTACTTTTTATTAAATAAAAAATAATCTCACTAAATTTAACATTTAAGAGATTATTTTGCAGCATTAAATATTAGAAAAAAAATATATAAATGAACTATTCTCTCTCTATATATATAATATTTTTAGTTTTAATTTTCTCATACCTAAATTTAGAAAAAAAAAATAAAAATTAAATTTAGGATTATTATTTAAGATTAAATTTTATTTAAAAATATAATTATTAAAAACCAAAGAGGATTTCTTTTGAATAAAAATAATAAATTTAATAAAAATAATAAATTTAAGAATGAACTTCCTTTTATACTGACTTCGGAAAAAATTAATTTAGTGCCCGAACTTTTGAATGATACTATCTTATAGATTAATTTATTTTACTAAATAGTTTTTAACATTGACAATGACTGGGATTAAATACTTTTTCTAACTAATTTACTCATTTTAATGATGTTCTAAAATTATGTCCTATGAATAATATGTACGACAATTCATTAAGATCTTATTTAAATAAACACGTAGATAGAATAGACACGTGACATATAATTTTTTAACTCCACGCGCCGGTCACTGACCATGCGTCAAACCAACGCCACCGAGATATTTATCCACATTAATCTGGACCGAACAGAAACCTAATCCAACGTCTGAAAACGATATCCTCTCGCAAAGCTGACGTTGTTAGCAAACCCTAGACAGAGCAGAATCCCCTCTTTACACAAAGTTGCTATAAATATCCAAACCGAAACACTATATTACTCTCGTCTGTTGCGTTTAATTTTATCAAATTTTCTTTTCGAAGCTCTCTCTCCCTCTCTTTGTGAATCGCAGGAATCAGACATCATGTCGGACGAGGAGCATCACTTTGAGTCCAAGGCCGATGCCGGAGCTTCCAAGACTTACCCCCAGCAGGCCGGAACTATCCGCAAAAACGGTTACATCGTCATCAAGGGCCGTCCTTGCAAGGTAAGTTTGTATACCTCTGTTGTTCAGATCTGGAATTGTGTCGTTCTGTTCGGATATTTTTCTGGCTGAGGTCTGCGTTTGCCACTTAGGTTTCACTGAACCGAATTCAGTTTGTGTCTCAACTGACGATGTTACATGTTAGAAATTCGTCATAGACGTAACGTCACGTCAAGAAGAAGTTATTATCTTACAATACGTCATGTACTGATCGAGATTCATTGGATACCATTGAAATTTCTGAACTTGAAAGAACCAAAACTATGCGTCTACTTTTTTTTATAGATTTTCTTTTATATATTTTTTTTCTATTTATTTACTTTTTCGCTTTATGATTCTCTCTTTATGCTGCAAATTATCAGATATAGAAGATTCAAAAACTGTTTTTTTTTCAAAGAAAATTCGGCTGGGGGTTTGTGTTATTACTGTATCTGAAGCGTTGTTCTTTTATTGTTTTGAGTACGTTATTATGAGATAATTAATTTGTAAGATTGATTTGCTACAGGTTGTTGAGGTTTCAACTTCCAAAACCGGGAAGCACGGTCATGCTAAGTGTCACTTTGTTGGAATTGATATCTTCACTGGGAAGAAGCTTGAGGACATTGTTCCATCTTCCCACAACTGTGACGTATTGACTTGTAACTTTATATTATTTTACTTGTTTTCTCTTGTACACTTGAGGTTAACTTGTTATTGTGGTATTAGGTTCCCCATGTCAATCGCACTGACTACCAGCTGATTGATATCTCTGAGGATGGATTTGTATGTCATTACCTTCCTTGGTTTGTGTTTGCGTGAGTTGTTTCTTTGGTGTAGATGCAACTATTTAATATGGTATTCTAATAAAATTTCAGGTGAGCCTGCTTACTGAAAACGGTAACACCAAGGATGACCTGAGGCTTCCAACTGACGACAGTCTGCTTACCCAGGTTAGTTCACTTGATTCTATTTTTTACTATATCACCTAAGTATTTTCTTGTGTTTTTCCAATAAGTTGCTGAACTTTCCATTTTGTTTCTTTTATCTTTTGTTATCGTCTATTTTATTTTTTTTTTTATTCTTATGTTTCTTTTGCCATCACAGTCTGGCTGGTTCTTTTATTGTGTAATCTTAACTGTCGTATTGGAACTTGAATTTTGTTCTCTCATCAACGACATTCTATGTCTTGGGCTGAGAGAGAGTAAATTACAGAAATAACTTTAAGCTTTCAGGTCTTATGACTTGAAATTGTGGTTGATATGACGAGGAGTTGTTGCTCCGATCACTGCCTTTCTCCATGATTGTGAACCTATCATGAATTTGTGCATCTTAATTATGCCATTTTTGTTTGAATTATTTATGAGCTTTTCCAATTCCAACTATCAATTTCCAATTGGCTGTAAGGGGAATGCTACTCCCAGCCAAATAGGTGTAACATTACTTGTTTCTTTTGGTTGTTGCAGATCAAGGATGGATTTGCTGAGGGGAAGGATCTGGTTGTGTCCGTGATGTCTGCTATGGGGGAGGAGCAGATCTGTGCTCTGAAGGACATTGGCCCAAAGTAAACCGCCTTGCTTGATGGAGAGTAGTGTAGCTTTCACTGGGGTTTCCGTGGTTTTGAGATGAAGTTGGGATCAGCGTCTCCTATAAATTGGCTCTGACGATATTATTAATTGGTTTCTATAGACAATATTTTTGTTTTGTTTGATTACTACATGCTTCAAAGTTGAAACATGGTGTTCGTGGTGTGTAGAAGGTTATTGTATCCGCCAGCAAGACTCTGTATACGCTTCGATGGACCTTTCTGTTTGTTTCAGACATGCAGCTTACATTTTCCTTTTCCTGAATCTGATCTGCTTCTAATCATACCCTTTTTTTCTTAGAACTTGGTTTCTTTATATACAAGTCTGGTTTAAAATCCGGAAGCAATTTATTTCCGAAGTGATTATAAAACTTGCGGGAGATTTTTGTTTTGATTATCTGATAACTTAGTATTACATTTATAAAAACAATTTATTTCTTAAAATATCTTTAATTAATTCATGTTTGATGTCTTCAGGAACCGAAACTGCAAACCTTTTAGAAAAGTATTTAGCTAATCTAAGGGCATTAACAATTCGACGTAAGCTTAAACATACAGTCTCCACATGATATTATATTTTTTTCGGGTTAAGTTCATAGGTTTTCTACCTTCAACAATGCGGGTTGCAACTACTGGCCCTTCTATATCGAAAGGCGGATAACTGTACCGAGCCAGTCATCGGGAACTCCGCTTCGGGGCTTTGGGCTTTCAGCGAGTGGTTGGTAGCAGCTTGTAAATAGCTTAATATCTCAATACCATGAAACCTTATTTGCATATAAAATGAAGGTGGGATGAAGGGAAAGATGATCGAAAGTCATTACTTTTACAATGTAGACAACACTTCCAAGTTTTGCAGTCACAGCGGCGTCGGATATCTTGGCCTCCATCCCCCCAGTTGTATTGTATCATGGGCGGTCACGGTTATTTCAACTGTCTGACAGGTGAAAATACAGCCAGCTTTGAAGAAACTCCTGTTTTCAGGCTATCTAGCTTATTAAATTTTTTAGACTACAGCTGCTATAAAAGATCTGCAACTAACCTTGCTTATTCATGTCCTGAATGAATGATTATTAAGCTAACTAATATGAAAGACATTTGTAACTCAAGTATTTCATGCTTAAATCAAAATATATATCAATATATGTGTTATATTAAACTAAGGAAAGAATATATACTTACTTTAAATTATGGATTTAATGAAAAAAAGATTCAAAAACTTGAATCCTTGACACTTTTGCGCTATCCTTGCAAAAGAGGAAGTGGTCAAACATTCAACTTGAGTGAGATTTTTTTTTTTTAATTTTTGAATGCTTATCTCTTTTAAAACAAAAAATAAAATAAAATTTGATATTTAATTAATTTGATATTTATTCAATAAATATTAATTATTTAATAATTAAATCTTATATTTATTCAAAATAATATTTACTTAACTTACTAAGCAAAATACATGATAAATATATTTAAGGGTCTTTTTACAAATGATAACTTTTATAAGACTATTTAAATTAAACTTTTTAATTTAAATTTAATATTTTGACTTTAAAATTATATTTTTTAAAACAAGTTATATAACTTACATTAAATTATATAAAAAATATAAATACATGTAATCTCTTTAACACGTATATATAATAATGTTTCTCTTTCAAACCTTTTTTTAATACATAAAATTATGAGTGTAATTATATAAATTTACTGTAGATTAGCCGTAAACTTACTTTGGATTCTCTTTTAAAGTTATTTGTAAAGTCAACAACTACAGTTAATATATAATAATATGCCATAATACCTAAATTATAATGAAAAAATATTTTATCAAATTCATTCAAAATTATACATACCATATGAGTAATGTTTTTCTGTTATTCAATTTTAATCAATTAAGAATTTATAGAATGTCAAAAACTTTAAACTCGATATATCTACAAACTATTAACTAATATATCCTAAACTAGACATTAAGACCCTTTCGTATAATATTTAATTTACTCTAACTAAAAATTTATATTTCAGATATTTATCAACGTTAGTCTAGGAACTTGAATTCGAACGGAGCTAACTAATACTCCTAATCTTATAAGTCGAGCCAATGAATTATATGTCCATCATTATTTAAATTCATATAAAAATAACATATAACCAAATCGGTTTTATCGTATAAAATATGACTAATCTCGTATTTATATATCATATGAAATATGTATATCCGCATCAAATCTAACTGTACTATCTGAGGTTAAAGAATTATATCGTAAATTAATACAATCATGTGATATCGTTATTTAGTTATGTTCAAAAAATAATTCTCTAACTATTAATTTATACTAATATTTTTGGAATGTAATTATCATCATTATATGCACTAATATCATTTTAAGATATTTACGAGCGATATTCAATATTCAATACGCCTACTATGCAATATTATTATCCAATCAATAGCACTTTCATGAAAAACTATTTTGATAATATCATTTAATAATTAAATGAATTATTTAGATAATTTATATATATACTTTATTTACATGCATGATAAAATAAAAAAATAGTTTACATACGTGTGTTGTCAATACCTATTATTTAGCTAGAAACAACACTCCAGCTAAAGAGTTTTAACTATTTATATGTCATCTTGATCTGACACTGACAGTTCCCCAAATAAATTCAAAGCGATGCTTATACCAATCCACAAAGCAGTGTCAAAGATGTAGATGTAAGAAACGAAATTATTTCATCAACAAAGGATGCAAGAAAAACAACATACTAGGGCTTCATGTGTGCTGCGAGATGACGTATTATAACATCTCCACTCAATGTGGTGCATCCCTAACACAAACAACTAAAAATGTCAATTCCAAAATCAAAGAAAAAGAATGTTACCCTCTGTGGGCATAGAGACCAAACCCAGGTACTGCATCTCCGTGTAGAAGCTAAAAGGAAGATCGTAATCAAACATGACACAGCAATACTTCCATGGAAACTTATCTTTTAAGAATCTGTTGTGTGTTACCCAATCATCCAGGTCGAAATTTATCTCCGCAAAACCAAGAAAAGAGAAAATGTGTTCTTCCCGTATACCATTAATACATATTATTATAACAATTATATTCCTCTTTGTTTTGAGGATCTTATATCACAAGAAAAAAGTATAACAAAATCCAAGAGTTGAAGATATGATACAGAATGGAGTGTAAACACAATAATTTCAAGCTTCGCAGTGGCAAACCCCTCCCTAAGTGCCAACAGGTTTATTACAATAGAATTTGAAGGAATAAAACCAGATTCAGTTGTCTTGGCCACCGGGTCTACCACTGACACATCATCTGTGTCTATCTGAGAAATTACAGGAATTCAGACTTAGAAAGAAAATTTCCCCATAAATATTAACTGGAAATAGAGAATTCTGCTGGATTGATGCATAAAACCTAGAAAGTACAGTCTGTGTGGAAGCTTCTAACCTTTTCAAAGAGGTTGACCGTCCAGAAGAAAATGGAGGCATCCCAACAGAAGGAATACCCTCTGCTAGAAAAGCAAAACGCTTCGTTATAGTGCTGTGCTCCACTTCGGAGACAGTGAGTGCAGGTAAATGCAAACATAGAATTCAAGGAAATTTGAGACTAGTTCATCACAGAAGATCTAAGTTTCACGTTGTTATCACAAAATCTTCAATAACAATGAGATAGTCTGCAAACATTCAATTCTATGTCATAAAGTGCAAGCCACCTAAAGTAATGATCAATTTCACATTATTATATTCAGACAATTGCTCACTGCAGTGATGAGGTCCGACAAACTTTCAAAGTTTCAGATATAATTTAGAATTTTATATAGATTCACGTTTCCGTATTTCTTGGATCCGAAAGTTTTAGCATCTATTAATGCTTAATATGGCAAACCATGCAAATGTACACTACCTCTGGCTAGTGCTTTAACAATATGAAGGTTGAGAACTGAAACCTGAAATTCAACAGAAAAAAAAGAAAGAAATATTAAGACAGGAACAAAAATAAATCATTGTTGCATAAGCTTAAAACAAGATTTACAAGTGAAACGTGATAATAATCTCCTAAAATAAAACAAAGAATAAGCAAGTTATTTAATGTATCCTGTACAAAATCTTAAAATACTACAAAGAACCTGGCATGTATTAAACTCGGAAAACACTACAAGTAATTAAGTGCATGTATAATTATGTGAGGCATTCTTGCTGAGAATTGAAAGATCAAATTGCAAGTGAAAAAAACACAATAAGAAAAAAAGGAGGTTGTAGGCTTGCAGTGAATAAACTTACAGATACGCGAGTGGATACAAAACCAGCTTTGACCAGAGGTTGTTTCAATTCTCCTTTGCGAACCTAGATTTGCTAGCCTGAAAGTGCCCAAAAGAACCTAAAACCAACATAGTACAGAATGTAATCAGCATCAACTGCATATTCTTAGAAAACTTGAAGAATTCAATTATTACCGTATTCAGTTCCATCAAAGGAACTCAGATAACAAACCTGCTCCATGAACAACAATAAACTTGTTAAGAGTCCACAATTAGCCGATCCTCCAAACCATCTACATTACAATAAATTTCTCAACTTCCAGATCTCTTGTTCCAATCCATCTCGACAACGTTCTCAGAACCAATCATCGCTTGCCTAAGCTGTGAAGAAACTCTCTCTAAATTTTCTTCATTAATTTTGTCTAATTCATTTTTACAAGTATTTCTGCCCCACCACATCAAGATTCGTTCTAACTATTTGTAGAAACATCAGTCATTCGTTCATTATTTGAGACTAAAAAAAAAATCAAGACAGCATTTAAACTTATAACAAAAATAACACTATACAGCCTATCAATGACAATCAGCAAGTTCCGAAAGTGAATTGAAAAAATAATTATCTGGAAGACAAACAGAGAAATGTATATCTAAGAAGACGAACCCCCAGCTTCACGATGCAACGTATGGGTCTAGTTAGATTGAATTCGGTTGTATGGTTAACGTTAGACTTTGAGGCCATCTGTTTGTGCTTTCTTCAATTCAGCTTCTGTTTTTACTCTGCTTCCGATTCAAGTCACAACTCACCAGATACAAAGAGGCTCAACAGTCAACACTGTCTTCGCTCGCTTCAGCAGGCAGAATCTTTGTATCAACCGGGCCGCAATTAAAGTGCACTTTATTTTGTTTCTGCCTAATGAATTTTGTGATAAATATTCCTTGTAAACATATTTGGTTATGAATTAATGTATCTATAAATTGAAAACTCCAAAAAAAATATTTATTTCTTGTACATATAAAATTGATATCATGTTATTAAAATAAAACATAATCATAAATTACAAGTTAATATATTAAAAATATTTTATTAGACAAAATCGTAGAGATATATGTTGTATTTATAAGAGATATGTGCTTTTTTATTTATACAATTTTTTGGGTTGCAACAATTTATTCTAATTAAAGTCGTTGGATGTTATTTTAAATTTGAAAAAAAAAAAGAGAGAGAGAAGAACAAAAAGTTCTGTTTAATAAGCATATAGATTTAGTTAAAGGTATTTATCAAATTGGATCGTTCCGATTGAGAAAATCTAAGTTTGAATTAATTCGGATAAGTATTCATTCGATTCGGAATAATTTTGGGTTCAAGTAGGCAAACTATAGAAGTTTCACCAATTTGAAATCGGCAACCCTGTCGTAATAAGTCCAAAATCATTCGGGCTCGTTAGGCACATGAATCAGTGGATCTGTTTGATTTAAATTGCCGATTCACGCCTAACAAAAAGGTAAAAAGAAAATTTTAAAAAGTTTTTTATAGCAAGCTGTTGTCTACCAAATATTGCAAAATTTACAACGTTACAAATTTTGCAACGATTAAAATTATTTTAATTGTTGTAATTGCATCGATTTTCTTGAACCACCACCCACCCCCTTCTTTACCTTTTTTATAAATACCTTCCCTTCCCATTTATTTATTCTATTCAATTATAAATTTTTTTTTATTTTTTAAATTCTCAGTAGCTCTCAAAACTCGAGTTTTAATAAATTATATATTTTTTTAAAATATTTAATTATTAACAATTTGAAATTAGTAATTATATTATATTAGTATATATTATTTTATTTTATTTTATTTATTTACTAAATTTTTTATTTAAAAAATTAGATTTATAATTAATTAATTATTAAATTTTTAGTTATTAATTGAAAAAAATTTTAAATTAGAGTTGTCATTAAATTAATTGTTAAATTTTTGTTGTTAATAACTTTAATTTAAAAATTAAAAAGGAGTGATTTTATTTTTTATTCACTTAAAAATTTAAGTTAGTATTTAATTAATTATTAATTTTTTTTATTATCAAGTGTTAAATTTAAAATTTTAAAAGTTAGTAATTTAATTTTGTTATTAATTTCAAATTTAAATTAGTATTTATTAATCATTGAATTTTTAATGTTAGTTGTTAAATTTTAAAACTTAGAGTTGCCATTAAATTAATTTTAAAATTTTTGTCGTTAATAACCTAATTTTAAAAGTTAAAAGTCAGTAATTTAATTTTTTATTCATTTAAAAATTTAAGTTAGTATTTAATTAATTATTAAATTTTTATTATTAAGTACTAAATTTTAAATTTTAAAAGTTTGCAGTCTAATTTTGTTATGAATTTAAAATTTAAATTAGTATTTAATTAATTATTAAACTTTAGTGTTATTTGTTAAATTTTAAAAATTAAAGTTGCTTTCAAAATAATTGTTAATTTTTTGTTGTTAATAACTTAATTTTAAAAATTAAAAGTTAGTAATTTAATTTTGTATTAATTTAAAATTTTAAGTTAGTATTTAATCAATTATTAAATTTTTATTATTAATTATTAAATCTTAAAATTTAAAAGTTAGTATTTACTCAATTTATTTTTTTTACTTATTTTAAATTTTGTTATTTGTTAACTTATTTATTATTATTTTTAGTTATTAATTTTAAATAAATTTTGTTAGTTATAATTAATTATTGTTATTAATTTTTTTAATTATTATTTATTTAATTTAATTTAATTTAATTTATTTGTATTATATTTTTTTATTGTTAATTTAATTATTTTTGTATTAGTACATTAAAATTGATTTAAACTTTTGCATTAAGAAGTAATTTATTTATATTTTTTAGCTAATAATTAATTATTATTGTTAGTTTTTTTAATTATTATCTATTTAATTTAATTATAATTATTTATATTATATTTTATTATTATTAAATTTAATTATATTTGTGTTAGAAAATTAGAATTGATTTAAATTTTTGTATTACAAAATTAGTTAGTTATACTTTTTAGCCAATAATTAATTAGTAGTAGTAGTAGTAATTTTTTTAATTGTTATTTATTTAATTTAATTTAATTAAAATTATTTATATTATATTTTATTATTTTTAAATTTAATTATTTTTGTATTAGAAAGTTAGAATTGATTTTAGTTGTTGTGTTTAAAAGTTAGAATTAAATTTAATTTTTATATTAAAAAGTTATAATTGAATTTAATTTTTGTGTTACAAAGTTAGATTAATTAAATTAAATTAAAATTTAATTATAAATTAATTAGTAAATAATTAAATTAAAATAGCATATCATTCGTCACAAGGATCGCATAAATTTCTTTATGATATAGATTAGTCAACGTTATTATTCGAACATTATCAAAATATTTTAAAAGAACAATCTTCTTATAGTACAACAAATTCAACAAAAATTATAATTACTAGTAGACAATTTAGGTCTATGATATACCAAGTTTTTAAAAAAAAATATCGAGTTTGATAAAATAAGATATAAATTTTGTGGTACGATATACATGCACAAAAAAGGAAATGAATTAGGCACTCTTAAAAGACACAAAAATAAAAAATATTCAAAACATTTAGAAAATTTATATAGACAAATACAAATCAAAATAATAAATAAAATGATAAGTGATAATTTTTATTTTGATCCTATTATATTTAGAGATGCAGTTTGTTAATGATTGATTGTAGATGATCAATCATTTACATAAAGTAAATCTCCACATTTTGTTGAATGATGCAATAATATCAACTTTTAAAAAAATACTTATAACGACAGGAAAATCACATACACTTAAAAAATTTGAAGAGATGAAACAATCTTTAATTATCATTCTAAAATAAAATAACTATATATTTTCATTAATATTTGACAATTGAAGAGGTGTCAATTATTTATATTACACTTTTGTTGCTTGTGATTGGATTGATGAAGATTGACAACTAAATAAAAGAATTATAAAATTTATACCTTTTAAGTTTTCACCTAACGATAATATTATTATAAAAGTTATTAAGAGTATTATACGAAATTTTAGAATTGCAGATAGAATTTTTTTTATTTTATTTGATAATACATCTAATAACATAAATGACATTCATCTTCTTATAGAAGTATTAAACCTACATTTAGAAGAAAAAAAAAATTTACAATAGGTATTTTTGTCATATATTAAACTTTTATGTACAAGATAATTATAAAATAATAAAACTAACAATTAATAATATTACAAGTATTATTCTTTATTTAAAATTAACTCTAATCAAAGCCCAATCATTTAAGAAATTGTGCTATCAATATGGGTTGAAAGTAAAAAAATTAATTATAGACATATCGAGGTGGAACTCCACTTATGAAATACTCAAAAATATTTTGTCTTGCTAAATTTTAATTATAAAATTTTAAAATATGAAAATGAACGATTATAAATTAACTGAGGAGTATTTTTGAGTTATAAAAATTATTTTACAACTTTTACCAACACTAAAAAAGGTCACCAAACTTTTATTTAAGCAATGTTATTCAATAACGCATTACATAATTCCTGTATTATGCAGTATTATATATATATTTTAAATAATATATAGAATATTCGATATTCGCAAGGATAATGTCAATCATAGTAGATAAATTTGGAAAGTATTATATAATATGCCACTTCTATATTATATTACACTATGTGTAGATCTTATAATGAAGGTTTTTGGTTGTAAAACTCTTATAGAATAATTTTATTCATTTTTAGATCTAAATAATTTCGAATATTTGAGTTGCAAAACTCAAAAATGGATCAATCAATGTAAGAAAAATTTATCATTCAATCTTTTAAATATTTTTTACCAATACAAGATTAAATATTTTACATATATTTCTATATCTACTAGTCGAGAAGGTTCTTCTTTCTTTTTCTCAGCTCCCATTATTTTTAGCAATAACTTTAATTTATACATAAAAGTCAATAAGAAATCAAGAAGAGCATCATCATCATTTAACATACTTTTATACTATATGCAAGGTCCAACTATTAAACTGGAGGTAAATTTTGATATTATAAAATAGTGAAAGAAAAATTGTTAGTTTTATCCTATTTTATCAAGAATGGCACAAGATTTTTTCACATTACTGGTGTCTATAATTTCATCGAAAAGTACATTTAATTTAAATGGTCGAATATTAGACTCACATAGAAGTACAATGACCCCAAAGGTAACTAGAGATGTGAATGTACTTTAGAGATTGGATTAATAAAAAAAAAAAAAAAGACTGTAATAATTACAACTATAATCAGCTTTTACAATCGACTTTAGCTATAAATGAAATAAAGAAGAGTAAGATAAAGACGAAAAATAAAGATATTCAGTGATCTCTTTGTAATTATAATTTAAATTTATTAATTTTTAATAACATAAAGTCCAATGTCTCTTTTCTTATAATATTTTTTTAATTAACTTGTTCTATTTTTTAATTTGTTATTTTAGTGTACGACTGAATATAAAATAATTATGAGGTTAAGGCTAAAATATTCCTCACTATATTTTTTAATTAATTAATAAAATTTAATACCGTCAAAAGATTTTTTATATAATTTCTTATAATTTAAAAATATTTTGATTAATAAATTTTAAAAAAATAAATTTAAGAAGCTCGATCTATAAATCGAAACTAGAACGAGAATTGAAATCAAAATCGAATCGGAGCCAAAATGGAACCAAAATTAAAATTGAATTAGAACTAGAATCTAATCAAAATCAAAACTGAACTATTTAACAAACAAAAACTGGCCCAAATTGGCCCGTTAACGATTTCATCGCTAATTTTGGACTGCTTCAATCTAAAAACAAATCATAAAACTAAACCAACTTAGCCCATTCTATTTATTAGTTCAATTCGGTTCTATTCTTTTTAGTTCTTTAACCCAAATCAAATTGCCAAAAACTGCCAGTTCTGGCCCATTAGACACCCTAACTGTTGGAAAATAGCTCTAACATTTTTCATATTTAAGGGCATTACCCGATAGTAATATAAGCCATGATCTATGACAAAGTCAGTCTTTTCCTTATTTGACAGTGCATCACTATCTGATTATAATCGGAGAAGGCATTCACAAAACTCAATAACTAATGCTTTACCATTGAATCTATTCATGACAATGAAAAACTTTCTTTAGTGCAAATCCTATTTAGGTTGATAAAGTCTACACATATTCTCTATTTTCTATTTTATTTCTTTACCATGACTATATTAGCTATTAAGTCGAAATATTATACCTCTCTAATAAAGCCAACTTTCAATAACTTCTTTACCTCAACTTAGATAGCCTCCTTTCTTTCTTAATTAAAGACGTATTTTTTTGTCTCATGGGTTTCAACGTTGAATTGATTGTCAACCAATGTGAAATAACCCATGGATCGATTCTGAGCATATCTTCGTGAGTGTAAGCAAAAATATTCTTGTTGCAATAGAGACAATCCCTATGCTGCTATACCTCTATTTTATCCAGCTACATCTTAATTTGTATAGTTCTTTGTAGATTGCTATGATTTATAATAATTGTCTCCAATTTGTCTGCCAACTCTGCACTAGGCTCTACCCTTGAACAGGTTCTCTCATCCATCTTCTTCACCATCTCGACTTGTTTTGAATGCTCGTCTACCCAGAATAAATTCTCTTAATCACAAGGGCGTTTATGAAAGTAATAGATGGGTTTGAAAGAGGTGAAAAAGCAGAAATAAGTCTCTTTTTGATTTTTTTATACTATATTGATTCTGTCGCCGACTCTGAACTTTAATTTTAATTAGTGTATACTTTCTATAGCCTTTGTGCTTTAGAGAAAGAGTCCGTCAAAAATCATAAACTACAACATTTATAAATTTATGACTTAAAGCTTGATTGGCTTTTTTTTACTAGTTATCTCTCATGATTATGGGTAAAGAGACAATTCCTAAAGATAGTGCACATAATTCTCGAAGTCATAAAAGGCTAACTCTAAACTTTCTAATTTTAGGTCTTTAATGCCTAGTACATCCAATATATCCTTAAAGATGATATTCGCAAAATTTTCAGTGTCAATTAATATTTTATTTATCGATTTGTTTTTGACCCCCAAAATCACAATAAAGGCATCATTGTATTAGTAATGTATCCTTATCTCATCTACATTGATAATTATAATTAAAACTAAGATGGTCTTTAGCTTCTTCTTCTCTCTAATATTTATAACATCAAAGTTGTTCGTAAAATTGGGTAGGAAGTATCTTAAGTAATTTTTTCTAGATCGATTAAAATTTTTCGCCAGAGTCGATCTACCTAATATTATCATTATTCTTTGCCTCTCGTATTTTATCTCAGAGGAGTTAAGAGGTTGTCATTCTTCTAATTCAACCACCAAATAGTCTAGGTAGTGATTTTTCACCAGAATCTCAACTTACTCTTTTAAATGAAGGCAGTTATCAGTGTTATACCTATAATTATTGTGATATTCACAGAATAGATTACTAAAATGCTTCGCCTTCTTTGACTTTATGAGTGTAAATTTTGCCCAATAAAGGATGCTATCTTTTATATATTGAAGAACCTATAAAAAGGGAACTTTTAAAAGGGTGAAGTTTTTGTTTTATCAATGTGCCACCTTACTTGACTCCTTTCCTATATCAGGCCTTTTAATCATCTTGTTTCACTAGGCACTTTAAGACAGCTTGTCACCCTTCGTTCGTTCTTTCTTCTTGGGGTTTCTATACTCCTTGTTCCTTGATTATGGCCTTTGAACAAAGGTTTCATCCCTTTGCGGAGGTGTGATCATTCTTTCTTCTTGTCTTTGCATCATTATTTGATCCTCGATCTCTATTTCATCAAATAATTCTTTACGAATGGCTTCATTAGTATTGATGGGCTGCCTATTTATCGCATACCATTCCCTCTTTATACGAAGTCTTCTCTATAGTTCTTTCAACCCCAAGGGGTGATGAAAAATTATAAGGTCAATCACTTTATCATTAAATTGTTTAATAAAACTTCTAAAACTCCCAATGAGCTCCTGATGAAAAAAAGGATGAAGCTTACATTGCGAATGGACTGAATAATGCCTCAAAATTCTTTCAAAAAGGCTTAACTCAGGTACAAGAAGCTGTTAGTGGTTTTGTGATTAGGTTTTTGAACCATCTTCATACCTACCTCTTCAAAGTCAAAGGAAAAAAATGCACATTTATCACTCTATTAATCCTTAAATCAATATCATTTTTTTAAAATATCAAGATACAGTGTTAGGTCAATCTTGTCAATGTAAGGCATAATTTAAAACATTTTAAATCTCTAAAGAAGTGTCAACTCTAATATATTTATGGCAAATAAAAAGTCAACGTACCTATTAACCCTAAAATTATTTTTCGAATTTAAAGTGGGATCAATCTTTGCATCAGCCTTGACTTTCTTAAGTATTTTGATACAAGCTTTTAGAGCCTGGTGATTTATTACTTAAGGTACGATAGGGTGAGCACTTTGGTCTTGGGACTTAATTTTATTAAATTATGATCTCAGGTCCATGGTAGTTCGTTTTGGCCCTATATCTTCTCGGGTATTCATTGTAGGATAGTAGTCAGTGTCAAACATCTCTGGCTTTAAAATATTGAATATCTAAAATAGGGCATTAGGTTTCCTTATTCTGAGGCTTTCTTAAGACCCGATAACTTTCTCTTTCCCCTTTTGTGTTGCAGTGAATTGGGTTGTACCGATAATGGAGGCTACTATAAAGGCTCTAGCATTTGCCGTTTCTTTGAATTGAGTACGACTCTCCCTTACCTCTAAAATTTTTGACATCTGCTGCTGTGCATCCTCGTCATATCATCTTTATAACAACATTCTTAGCTTCACAGCTTTCCTTTTCTGCTATTTATTCATTTGCTTTAATGCTTGTCTCTTTCTTTGTTTTTCTGTCTGTTAATTCCTATACTTCTTCAACTCTATTATCAATTGCAAGGACTTATGCTCTCTAATCCTTATAGTTGCCTTACTTACTAGCGGTGCAACAATGTAGTCCTGCTACTCATTCTCATTAATGAATTTTCTCGCATTTTCCTGATTGGTAGGAGGCAGGGGTCCCTGCTCATTTCTATTAGCAACCTTTAGGAGTGATAGTTGTGGTTATTTCCAGTCACTTTCACTGTAATTTTTATCAAAAAAATTTTTTAAACTAATTAAAGGCTTTTAGTGTGCTTCCCACAGACGGTGCTAATTGTTGATGCCTAAATTTTTTTAGAAAAAAAAACTTATGACAAACTAGAGACTTTGTTCCTCGATAATTTGCTAGAGTATCTTATTCTCACCTCGTATCGAGTTTCCTACTACTTGAAAATAAATAAGAGGGATTAATGAGTAAAGTCGACTTCTCGATGATTAAATTCTAATGCTTATATCGGACACAGGATCTAAGAAGTAAAAAAATGATATAGCATGTACAACAATGTGTGTATATTTTAATAATAAATACCGACGCGAGTAGGCAAGCCATAAATTAATTAGTCTCTCTTTTTTTTAAGGTTAAAAATATTATATTTATAAAGATCTTGGTACATGTGATCATCAAAAAATAGGAGTTTAATTTAACAGTGGGTGGCATGTCCTGACAGAAATAAGTCATTTTATAATCATGTTTTGCTAGTATAGGGTGATGCAATAATTATTTATTATAGGACTTGCTCACTGCACTATATCTTAATATGACGAAATATGTTGTAAGCTTTGAAATGCAGGTGTCATATGTTTCATCAGCTCTTTTATTTTTTTTTTTGATAGTAATCTAGAGCTGACTCAAGATTCAGAAGACTTAATTGGCAAAAGAGTAGTAATCAAGTCATTTATCTCAAATCGCCTAAATTTAGTATCGAGATGATGCGCCGTTAATGACAAGAGTCGTCATAATGGAGATGCCCTTTCGCCTTTTTATAGACTGAAATCAAAAGACTACCTTACAAAAATTTCATAATAATATAAATAGATAGATAGATAAATAGATAGAACTCATTAGCCATAATTCTAATAATCTATTGATTTTTAACGTTTTCAAAATAATGGCTCTTCGATTAGACTATTAATTGCATATATTACAATATTTTAATACTTTTATTTATTTTATAATTAGTATCCTATTTTGTAACGTGGGTTATTGTATATTTGATTATATAAGAATAATAATTTTTACTTTAATCAACTATTTTTTGATTAAGATATTCTTTTAATTAATGTATTAATTAAATGGTTATGTATAAGTTAAAATAAATATTTTTTTATTAATTTTTAAGATTGTAATTAAGTGATGTATTAGTTATTTATATTTAATTTTTTAATCAAGTTTAAACATAAGAATAGACAGGATAAAATATAATTCTCGTGAATTTTTTTTTTTTTTTTTTTTTTTTGTATACGAAAAAAATTCTTACACCTAATTATCACCGAGGTGCTCAGTCGAACACAAAATCGGCGCAATTATTTTGGGGCGGGACTTCACAAATTACCTAACGATTATTCTAAATTATAGGGTGCGTGCATAAGGACCACATATAATGATATTAAATATAAAAAAAAAAATATTTAGCCTATTCTTCACGACGCTTTAATATAAAGAATTTTACAATAAAAATCAAACATGAGATCTAGAGGCATATGGGTGCAACCCCACCGCCAGGCCACCCCTGATTTTTTTTTTTTTTTTTGTCTCGTGAATTGACGAGCACTAATAACAAATTTTAAAAGTAACGATTTAAAAAGAAAAAAAGGTACCTCAGTTTATGTTATGTAATATTCAACGTATCGATTCCAGCTCCATTACTTCTTGAAGGAATGGATCCAACGACCCTGACGAAGAAAACGCGGAGATAGATTTGTAATCCTTGCGGAATCCGGCTGCCTTCCCTAACGTGCTTTACACATATATCCCCCATTTCTTACACAATTTCGGACAAAAATTCTTGTCCGTCCGTCCGCTATAAATTTATTCAACGATTCAGATGAAATGCAAATAAAAACACAACAGGTAAGGCCCGTAAATAAAATCAAATTGGAAAAATTATAGCAGAAGACAAGGGGGAGTGAGGACAAGGATTAGTCATAAAGGCCAATCTACATTTTAAAAAACCTTTTATCAGTCTTGAAGCCAATCTTTCTCTTTATTTATGTAATAATAGACACTTATTACAGTGATAAAATGAATCATAAATTTTGAATTACTCCTATAAATTTAGTTCTTCTATTAATATTCAAATATTAGTAAAATACTTTTTTTCTCTTTTTTCAAATTACAACATTTATATGATTTTTTTTTTGTTTTTAAGTTTTAGTAAATTTTTATCACTTTTATATTTAGGAAGAATGGTTTGACTGTAATTTTATTGAAAATTATAATATTTTTAAAAAATAATTAATAATAACAAAGATAAAATATTTAAACAGGTTTATTCATTTTAAAATATACATGTTTTAAAAATAAAAAATGTAGAGTAAATAAGTTGCTTAAAAAAGCAACTAACATTAGCATATCTCATTCATATAAAGATGAGCTCATTATTATTATTATTATTATTTCTGTCATCTTAATTTTACAAAGAATTGGGGTGAAAAAAAAAATTATTGATTTGACCCACTAAAAAAATTGATCCATTAAGATAATGATAAAAAGAATTGTAGAAAGTATAATTCAAAGCACACTACAGAAGTTGCTTTTCTTAATACGCTATTTGTCCCCATTAATTAAGTGATGCACATGAATTAAGCAAATACTCTTCTAATATATAATGAAGTATATTTGTTTATTTGCTTGTACTGTTCACTAACAAGAACAAAACCAAATATACTCTAACATTGCAAGCCTGCAAAGAATCAATATTTAGTATTTGCGAATAAACAAAATATGAAGAATTTATAAAGAAATTTGTTTTTAGAAGGTGGTTAAATATTGAAAAAAGTGTAAAAAACTTTTGGTAATATATTATAAACAAGATATGTTTCCTATTTATAAATATGCATGTAATTTTTTATTAGAATATTTCATTAAAGCACTCTTTTTTATTTACAACTATTATATTAAAAAACTAAATTTAATTAATGATCCAAAAATAAAATAAATTCAACTCAAAATAAAAAGTCATCTATTTTTATAATTAAATTAGAAGGGTATGTTTTTCTTTTAATGATGTGTCATTTTCTATTATAAAATGTATTTTTATAATAATACAAAGTTTTTTTATTTGGTGTCTTTTCATAAACACTATTTTATTTTTTTTTATTTTAAAATATTTCTAACATTTATTACACCTGGCAAATAAATTGTTTGGTGGACAGGAAAATGAGAATTATTTTCTTTAGTATGAAAATATTTCCCACATCTATTACATCTGGTACATAAAGTGTTTGGTGGACGGGAAAATGAGAAAGTTTACAAAGAGGATTCTATGGAAAACGAGGGAAATGTTCACTATTGTCATGATTACATGTTGTTTACCATCATTTTGATATATTTAAATAGCCAAATATTTATGATAATATTAATTTTAAGAAGTAAAAACAGAGCATTTTAGTTTCTAAATACATAACTATGTCATTGTTGTATTAAATTAATATTTATTTAATTGATGACTAATAGTTTTATACAAATAAGAAATGAATTTTAAATTTAAAAAATAAAAATATGTAGTATTAAAAAAATAAAATAAATTTAAATTAACATAAAATCTTAATCAAGTTGTATTTGAGTAGAAGAAAAGAAATAAAAATAGACCTCTTCTAGTGTTATCATCACCTTGAAAGACATTTAACATGCAAAGACTTTTTTCCAGATGGAGTCGTTTTGACAAAATATTGTTGTGTTGGTTGGCATGTTTTCATGCCACATGTTTTTTCCTTTACGTATAAAAACAAAATAAATTGAATAAATATTAAAATTTTAAAAATATCTAAACTTGGAATGGAATGATATTCTAAACAACATGTGTGCACGTAGTCTTTCTTCGTCATTTCACGTTGACTTTGTGTGTGGTAAAGATGAAGGGAAGGGACATGATTTAGGCTTTCATGATGGTAACGCCACAGAAAAAGGTGATCTGGAACCGGAATTGAATTGGGAGATATTATTTTTATTTCTTTTAAATAAAATCAGAAATGTGTTAAATATATTTATATATTACAACGTTTAAGAACATTTCTAATATTAATATATCATAATAATATGATTATTATTGTTTTATAACCGTTGTGAGATGAATAGAAATTAAAATATTAATTATAATAATCATAAACTAAGTCAATAATAATAAGTTATATTTTATTGTTACAAATGTCACTTAATAAGACATATTTTACTTAATTATAAAATAAAAATATAATATTATCCATTTGAATCTTAATTAACTTGAACAATGTAATGTAATTTAATAACAATAATATTGTTTAATTAGATATTAAAAATATAATAATAATAATAATGTCAATATTTGTCTATGTCTGTCTATGTCGCTAAGCATTTTTTTTTTTTTAACATATTGTTCCTTTACAAATAAAAAATAAAAAACTTTATCATAATTCATGATGTACGATTCACGACACTTAGGGAAATATTAGAAAGGTTTAAATAAAACACTTCAATTTATTAATTAACAAAATTTTTACATAAAAATGGAAAACACCGAAACGACAACTCACAGACCATAATCACGAACTTAAAGATATTCACTGGTGAGTCCACGTGTAGCCAATCATATTCTCCCACGCAAGGAATAGGTTAGTAAAATATAAATGCAAATGTCATAAAATCGGTAGCACAGATAATATTAAAAATAAAAAAATGCAGTTAACAGGTGTCGTCATTTGAGGGTACAATTGTATTTTCACATCTGAATCAACCAGTCCGATAGTTTCGTTGTACTTTGTCTGCGCGCGCGAGAAACAGACAAAGACAAAGGAAAGGAAGAAAGAAGAGAGAGAACGAGAAATGCAAGAAAATCAAAAGCGATAGCTTTTAGTTATGTGGGGGCGTGGACTTTTTACTGAATTCCAGATCCTCTAAACCTTAGGCGAAGAAACCAGAACAAGCTCAGAGAGACAAAACGACAAACCAAAACTAACAGATATACAAAAACAATAGAAGAGAGACGACTTGTTTTTAGTTTCAGTTCAGTTCGTTTTGGTTTCCTAAATCTAATGGCTGAAAATGGAAAACGTTCGCCGACGACATCATCTGCCCCGCCAAAACCGTCATCCGCTCCGCCACGACCAACAATCACCCTCCCTCCACGTGGCCCATTCGCCGAATCGCTTTTTAATAATAACGGACCTGGTTCGGTACTGGGTATGGGCTTCAGCCCGGGGCCGATGACTTTAGTTTCAAACTTCTTCTCCGACTCCGACGACTTCAAATCGTTCTCTCAGCTGCTCGCTGGCACCATGGCGTCTCCCGCCGCCGGTGGACAATTGAGACCGAGTTTTCAGGAGCAGGGAGAAAGGAGTTCGGGCGATGGCGTCAGCGGAGGTGGTGACGTGGACTTTCGGTTCGAGCAGAATAGACCGTCCGGTTTGATGATTGCGCAACCTCCGCCGATTTTCGCGGTTCCGACGAGTTTAAGTCCCTCCACTCTGCTTGAATCTCCGAATTTGGGTTTGTTCTCGCCTTCTCAGGTAATTAAATCCAAAGTTTTTTGGGATTAAGCTTATTTCTTTTTTTAGTATGAGCACTTTTTTAAGTTTTTGTTGGTTTTGGCATTAAATTTGTGATAATTCTTGGATTTGCTTATTACTTTAGATAATGATGTGAAGGCAGTTTGATAGTTTGCTTTGCTGTAAGCAATTCTATTTGGTTGTAGCTGATTCCCTGTGCATGGGAATTTAAGTTGTTGAATGTAAATTAGAGTAATAAACGAGTAATAAATGATTTAATATTTGATTTTCCTTCCATTCTCTGATCTATATTAGCAGTCAGTTCCTTTTTGGTGGATGATAGAGGACAATAAGTTTATATAATTGGGGTCCCACTTACTTTTGCATTTGGTATGTCCAATTTTGGATTTTGTGAAGAGTACACATTTATGAGAACAATGGTAAAGAAGAAATGTGAGTTTGTTGAAGTCTAAATGACTCAGCATGAGGCACTTCAGGGATTATTATAGGGAGGAAAAAGAGAAGCATTTGTTATTATACTTTAGAAAAGAACACTGTGATTGGGAAATGAGGTCATCTGATGTTCTTGAGTTGATTGATACATTATTATAAGAGGCTAAATGGTCTGTGT
Source organism: Trichilia hirta (assembly GCA_035221805.1). Classification (NCBI taxonomy): domain Eukaryota; kingdom Viridiplantae; phylum Streptophyta; class Magnoliopsida; order Sapindales; family Meliaceae; genus Trichilia; species Trichilia hirta. The sequence goes on from JAWDEX010000012.1 coordinate 5,169,813, forward strand.
ACTAGTTATCTAGGTTATATTTTAATGGGACATTTGTTTCTCTAAACTTGTACTTTCATCACTTTGTAGATGAAGCACATGATCATACATATTAGTATATTACATACATTTAATGCAATCTACCAGTAAAGGAAAAGCATCTGCTATTACTAAACTTGGTGTTCCAGATGTCCTGCTATGAAACCCTTTTAACTTCCACATCCAAAATATAAGCATCATTGCATAGGTTTAAGCTAATTAGGTGAGAAATTGTCCTATCTATTCACAGCTTTACTGCTAACCAAGAATGGAAGAGGATTAGCTTCCAGTCATAACTTGAGGACTAAAGCTTGAATGGGTGAGTGATAACCTCATATTTTTTATGAAACTGTGTATCATTATTGTATTTTGTTGATCATCGGTGTTATTTTTACTTGAGGAACCCGAAGCCCGTACATGTATCTATTACTAATTATCTTGATTCATGGGATACAATGTAGGGACCCTTCAGAATGACGCACCAGCAGGCCCTGGCACAGGTTACTGCCCAGGCTGCACATGCCCAATCCCAGATGCAAATCCCTGCTGCATATCGATCTTTGTTATCATCAGCACCTCCCACATCTGTGCTTCAAATTCCATCCTTTACTGCCAATACAGCCACACAAGAACAGATACCACCCTCAATGCCAGACTCTAGCATACAGATGAAGGAATCTTCAGAGTTCTCTCAGTCTGATCAGATACCCCAATCTTCTTCATACATTGTCGATAAGCCAGCTGATGATCCCTACAACTGGCGAAAATATGGGCAGAAGCAGGTGAAGGGCAGTGAATTTCCTCGAAGTTACTACAAATGCACACATCCTAATTGTCCTGTCAAGAAAAAGATTGAACGATCTCTAGGTGGCGAAGTAACTGAAATTATCTACAAAGGGCACCACAACCATCCACCGCCTCAATCTAACAAGCGTAGCAAGGATGTTGGAAGCTTAAATGAAAACTCAAATAATCAGGGGAGTTCTGAATTTACTTCCCAAGGTCAAAGTGGAAATTTGAACAAATTGAAAAATGGGGTGCCTGATTATTCCATGCCTAAGAAGGATCAAGAATCTACCCAGATTAGACCTGAAAATATTTCTGGCACAAGTGACAGTGAGGAAGTGGGTGATGCGGAAACTGGTGTAGTTATGAAAGAGGAAGATGAGCCCGACCCCAAAAGAAGGTAATGTTTGCTCACAAGCTAGGGCTCTTTGTTTATATTTCTGTTTCATTTTTTCTAATAAAACCTATTTCTTAGTTGCAGAAATACAGAGGTCAGAGTTTCAGAGCCGACTGCCTCACATAGGACTGTTACAGAGCCTAGAATCATTGTTCAGACCACCAGTGAAGTTGATCTTTTGGATGATGGCTACAGATGGCGCAAATATGGCCAGAAAGTCGTAAAAGGCAATCCTTATCCAAGGTAATATGTCTTTTCCCTTCTTATATGCTAGTAGTTGAACTTAAATGTTATGGTTTGGTGAAGCTATATTTGTTGAGAATTACTTCCACCACAGCAATCATTCAATGGTTTAGATTACTATTTCAATGTTTCAGTCTAACTGAATTTTGACCTATCCAATTGTAACCCCAATTCTAGCTTTTGTCAAATCTCTATTGTTTATGCTCTGAACTTTTTATATCATGCATTGTTTTCATAATCTGTTATCATTTTCATCATTCTTCTTCTCCTTGCACTTGAAAATTTTCATTCAAATTTAATATTGGTATGCCAGTAATTGAGGTGCGTAATTTTCAAGAAGTGAAAAAATGTAGTCATTACTATTGTTTCACCTATAAAAAGCACATGCAATCCCCTGTGCACAGAAGGAAAAGGGCATAAGCTTATGTTGGCTTTAATGTATCTGTCTCTAGAGGTTCTCTGTGTTATTGGTGGAAATCCACACTGCTTATCTTGCTAGAGTTGCTAATTGTTGTAATTATGTACTGTTGGTGAAAAATGTGTTTCTATAAATTATGACATGCCTGTTTTCTCTCTGTGAAAATAATTGTCTTTACTTGCGGTATTAATTGAAATACCCCCTATGCATGCTTTTATGGTTTACAGGAGCTATTATAAATGCACAACCCCTGGTTGCAATGTCCGTAAGCATGTTGAAAGAGCTTCCATGGACCCTAAAGCTGTCGTAACAACATACGAAGGCAAACATAATCATGATGTACCAGCGGTTAAAAATAGTAGCCACAACATCCAGTAATAATGCATCACAGACAAAACAACACAACACTAGCACAGATTTTGGGAGCAATAATCAACAGCCTGTAGCACTTTTATGGTTGAAAGGAGAGCATTTGACAGAGTCTCTGAGTGGAGTCATGATACGAGACCAGAGGATTAGTTGAAAATGAAATATGCTTTGAATGAGGCAAAATCTGTATTTCATCTTATTTCAATCTACACTTCTGGCCGTTGTTTTGATCATGGTCGTCTACAGTCCACCCTACTGCCAATACACAAAAAGAAAGAGAGACGAAAAGGAAGGGAAAGAGCGTCAACTCAAACCAAATTGATTGTTTTGAGTCAGAGGGCAATACTGTAATATCGTATAGATTAGTGTATATGGCAAATTGTATTGAAATTTGTTCCTGTGCATTCTTTTGTACATGAAAAATACAGAATTAATGTTGTTTAGTATAATTTTTTTTTTTTAACCTATGTTACATTTCGGCGTCATGCTTCGTGGACAGGATCTACTTTACCCCCAGCTAATTGCTGTGCTTTTAAAAGTTGTCTCTTTCTTTGGTTTTCTGATTCAAGTGTTCGGGTTGCTCCTACAGAATAGCTTGGCAACAGAATTCCATTGATGTGGATATAACACGAGAGAGGTAAAAGTGAATCTTACTGTTACGTGGAAAGGGTGAAGGAAAGAAATATATTTGCCTTTTGCTTCTCATGGATGAAGTGTAACAAAATAAATCTACTTCCTTTGGAGGATGCCAAAAACTCATCAAAATGAGCAATAAGACGTAAAAAGAGAGAATCAATGCTCAAAATTGGATATTGTGGAAAAATATATGTACTTCCGTGAAAAGACATTATTTTCAGACGGCTTGGAAATTTAAAAACCTGGAGTTAATAAATATCTTTAGATGGTATGGAATTTCGCTCACATTAGAATTGGAAAAGCATGAGCCGCAGACTCGAATTCCAACTGCGAAAGGAACTGATTTGCCATTTCTTCTCCAAATTATTTACTAAGCTAAACCTCCCAGGTTTGAGAACAATTGACTTATTGGACTAAAAAAACTGAAGAATATTCTTCATTTCCTTTCTTTCCCATTTGTCATGCACTTAAGAGATCATGAACAAGGTAGTCCATCTTTTTAAAATTACAATTCTTGATCTTCATTTGCTGGAGCTGAATTTTCGCCTCTAAATCACATTAACCTTCAGCTGCCTCTTGAAATCAAATCTTTATTGTGTTACAATGGTTGGTATTTGGCCATTATTTACAAAGTCAATCTTATTCAAGCGCACGCAGCACAACACTTGCTCTGGTAGTTCCTCAGGCTTCTGTGCCTGTCAACATTGTCAAAGAAAAAATTGAATTTACTTGCAAGTTTCAAAATAATAGACAACTGATTACACTTGCTAAAGTATCTAACTGGATTATACTGGCAATGACCTCCCATGTTTTGTAGCATTTCCTGCCAAATGTCAAGTGGCAGAAAAGTATCTATACCTGAATAGTTAAACCCAGATCAAGCATCCCGTCTTTCAAACGATCTCGAAATGATTCAAATCCTTTCCTAGATATGTAGCTGAAGCGATGGATATCCAGGTCAATCTCGAAATAGTTAGGTCCCTGGAGGATAACAAAAAGCATTCTGATGTTAGTCTAATGGCGCTAAAAACAGCTAAACTGGAAGAGGAGTATAAGATAATCTCAAGAAAATTAGTACTGTATTTATGAGAAATACTAATAGAGAACTAGACAGAAAACTTTTATTTACGTGAAAGAAATTGTGTTAGCACTGGTTTATCGTCATAAGCTTGGATAAGCTTCCTTTCTGTAGAACTCAACTGGAGATCCTCTGGATTAACCACCCCAGCCATAATTTTTAACCTCTCTCTGAAAGGAACTATGGAGTCCTTTGCAAACCCTTTAACCTTTTCCATCTCATCGTCAACAAATCTCTGCAACATAACCCACATAGACGAGAGACGTGGTTTCAAGAAAGCAACATCAAGTAAAGAGAGTTCTGAAAATTTGTATGGAAGTATTGGTAGAAAAATACCTTGATACTGTCCTGAAAATGAGCAGATATCTCTTTGTCAAATGTCTCCGAAACTTTAAAGTATAAAACAAGACTCATACCTTCCCCATCAGATTCACCAAACATACAAGCAGGATATGTAGGCAACTGTCACAAGGAACACACAAAATCATAATATAATCAACCATCAGTTGCTATGTAGTAACTAAAAAGGGAGAGACCAAACCTGTATGTTAACAATAAGGAGTGAATGTACTTTTTCATTTGTTTTTACTTGAGGAAGCTCGAGATGTTGAGCAATGTGATTTATCTTTCGTGGGCAGGCAAATAAATCAACACCAATTGGCACATATGGACTGCAGTTTGGAGCTGGAGCCTTTTGTTTATCTCTGCAGAATGAATTGTTGATGTTAAGATTGTTGCAAGAAAACAAAGAGAGTTGATGGCACCACAATATAGCATATGATGGAGAAGACCAAGTAAATGGCATACCTGAAGTAATTCTCACCACGAAGTTTAAAAACTGAAGGAGAAAGCTCAGTCCAGCTTCCTGAAGTTGACTTCTCTCTTGTTGTACATGGAACAAGAAGTCCTGCTTTCGGCCGGTATAGATATCTGTCAGCTTGAGCTGTCGGTATTCTTATACTTTCAGTAAAGAGCAATGTACATATATTTCCAAAAGATAAATTGTAATTAATTCGATCAATATTAATAACAGTGTGTACTTACTATAAAATTCAGCTGCTGCTTCTCCATCATAAGATTTCCTCTTCACAGAAAGCATGTAAACTGTCGATTTCTTTCTATTTTCAAGATTTTTCTCTCCCGAGTCATGTGTACCTTTGCATTCTTTCTCTGCCTTACCTCCATCTATTTTAAGGTAACTTTCATAAAATTCCTTATATACGGAACCTGTATCTACAAAACGCGATGCAGTTTCGTATTGAAGCACTTGGCCTTTTGACATATGACCAATATTGTTACCTACTGAAGGAAATGTATCTGAAAAAGAGAGGAAAAAAAAAAAAGAATTTGCATTTGTACCAATAAAAAATATCACAACTGAATATTCACTTTACATTGATGAGATGCAGGTCCCTTACCCCCATCTCCATGAACACTACTGAAATCATCGTCTGAGTCAGAATCTATTACACTAACCGAATCATACCATGCTTCTTCTTGGCATATTCCTGCAGTATTATTCAATTTCCTCTTTCAGTTTTCAGGCGATTGACTAAGAATTTTGTGCTATAGCAATAATGGGGGAAAGAATTGTACCATTTGCATCAATTTGACTGTTGCTCCATTGCATCTGGGTGACATGGTAAGTCTTATTAGAGACCTCAGACCTCTTACAGGTGGTTGCAGCACCATTGTCAAAGTTAACATGCATAAACTTTCTAACAGAAAAATCCCTTATATCACTAAGCCGTGGGATGGGTACATCATGAACTGAAGCAGAAATCTTTCCACGGCGTTTTCCATGTTTGCGAAAGTATTTCCTGTGCGCTCTATTTCTTCCACCGTGTGCTGAAACACAGCCACCCATTTTGACGACCGCTTACCTTTAATAACAAAGCCTGAGTACGTATTTCATAAGGCATACAAAACTCGGGGAGAAAATAAAGAGCCTGCCATACCATCCATCAAAAAAAACAACCTCAAATTATGTTGCCAGATCGAATTCCTTATAATCGGAGCTCTTCTGTGATAACTACTTTCAGTTGATAATTGGATTTCTTTATTGCTTCAAGTACTTATTTACCTTCTATGTCGAATGCATACGAGGGATGGAAGCTAGCATCATTGTGTGCCTGTGGTTGAAAAAAATCCCCTTTAGAAAAGGTAAAAGAGTCCCTGCTCTAGGACTAGATTTTACATTGAGATGTAATCAGAGTTTACACATCCCAACACTCCAACGTTGCCTCTAAAGAAAACCTGAAACTAAAAAATATAGAATCATACATCAATCAATAACTTCAAACTAGATAAAAAATAACACAAAACTCGAACAAATAAAGAAACTACCCGCCCATAAAAATAAGGAAGAAAATTATTGGAGTAATTGTGTTTTTGAAGTAGCTACGAGCAAATATTATTATCTTATGCACAGAGAACAAATGGATCACGAAATTATCTGATTATTAGATATCAAAAACAAGAAAATAATGCGATCAGTCCCAATCATATGAAATAATGCAACAAGACAAACAGATACGATAATCGGAGAACAAAATATGTACATTAAATAAATAAGCATAAAAGAGTCTCTATCAGCTGAAAAAGTAGTAGTAATAAAAAGATGCATTAAAATAAGACTACACGCAGTACGTGCGGGATCCAAAACGTTATAATATATTATAAGAAATAATTGTGTGAGAATGAAACTAAGAAAAATAATGGAAGCATGAAAACCAAAACGAAAACAGATTGATTATATTTGAAATTGAAAATGAAATGAACCTGAGAGAAGGGTGGAGAAAGTGAAGATATCTATCTACAGACACGAGTGAGGAATCGTTGTTCCTATTCAGGAACTCAGATTCCTCTGTCTCTCGCTAGTTCTCGTGCTGTGTCTCTTTTTCTCTGATGAAACGATTAACTGTGCTCCGTGGAAACCAATTCCACAGAGGAAGAGAGTTAAAAAAAGAGAAGCGAATCAGGAAAAAGAACAACACAGCACTGGATCCTATTTTTCAGTCACCTTTCCCTATTAAATCTCCCTCTTCTTCTCTCAGATTATGTATAATCTGTTTTTGTCTTTTGTGCTTCTGGTTTTCATTTCATGTTTTATCGGCCGAAAATTCGCGGGCAAAAGACTTTATGACAGGGGCTCCGGCTACTTCGATTTTGTCTTCAATCCCATGTGAATTCATTTATGACATTTTTTTTTTAAATTTAATTCTTTATTTTTTGAAGTTTTTTTTTTTACTACCTAAATTAAAATTTTATTTTTAATAATTTTAAATAAAAATATCCTTAATTTTGTCTTTAATAATAATAATTTATTTTATTATATCTTTCTTTTTTTAACTTATTTTTTATTTTTTTATATTTTTTGTCTTTTTTATAAAATACAAATATTATTTACTCAAGTATTATATTTTTGTGTAAAATTAAAATTTTAAAGAATTTTGTAATAAAATTTGACAATATTATAATTTTAAAAAATTTTAAACACAAAAGCAAATGAAATATATATTTCTGCATGGGTAATTATTTTATTTTGTTGATTAAAATTTAAAAAATAAAAAATATAGAAAAGACAAAAAACTCAATAAAATAACTCACTCAAAATTTAAAATTGATCAATTTTTTTGTGTATAATTTTAAAAAATTTAAAAATTGCAACAGTTGCACCTGACATACGTGTGCTGTGACATTGCAAAATTATTGTAATTTTTTATTTTTATTTTTTTAATTTTTAAAACTATACACACATAAATCAATCAAACTTATATTTTTGAATGAATAATATTTTTTATTTTGTTAAAATTTTTAAATCTTTTTTTATATTTTTTAAATTTAAACTCACAAAAATAAAAATATTACTCACTCAATATTATATATATAATAGTTTCAAATTCTATTAAAAAAAATTTAAAAAAATTTTATTTTCACACAAAAATATAATTGTTGTACAAATCACTTATATTTTGTTAAATTTAAATTTAAGAAATAAAAAAAATTGTAGAAACTGGACAAAAAATAAATGTAAAAAAAGAAAAAAAATAATAAGATAAAATATAGTAATTAAAAACAAAATTGAGGATATTTTTGTTTAAATAATTAAAAAATAAATTTTAAACTTGGGTTGTTAAAAAAATATCATCACTAAAATGAGGTTATAAAGTAAATTTTTTTTCTTTTTTCTTTTTTAATAATAATTGAAGGAGGGGTCTTAAATTTGAAGAGACAACTGGGTGGATTCAGTTGCAGTTGCAGCTGTTTGTAATTTTTAATTTATAATTTTAATTCTAATAAATTAAAAATTATAACAAAAGAATTAAAATAATTTTTAAAATATAAAATATAAAAATTATAATTTAAATTTTTTTTTTAAAAAGGTATGATAATTGAAAATTGTAAAGGAAGAGTTTTTTTTTTAAATATAATAATTAAAAAATTACAACCAAAAAATGGAAAGAAATGGAAATGGAATGCTATTTAGAGGTTATAACCAAATTCTTGGGTTTTTGTTTGGTACGTTGGTGTTGAAAATCGTTTGAGAAGAGATCCGATGGTTTTGCCTTTGTCACGTCCGTTGGATTTGGATTTAGATTTGGAAGGCACGTTTGAATTTGATTTTGCTTTGATTTAAAAAAAAAATTAAAAATTAAAATTGATAAATTTTTATTTTTTTGATATTGTTATATTTAAGTTCTAACATTTCAATAGGATATTTTATTTATATATATTTGACATTTATTAAATAATTTGAGTCCAATGCAATAAAAACGTTTTTTACATTTTATAAACGAGTTTTTAATACTTCTGGGGTAGAAGGTTTCTCTTAAATTTGAAATAATAATTAATGTGATAAAAAATTATAAACCTCGGATTTCAATTAAAAAAAAGTCTTATTAGGAAGCCTCATAAATGTATATAATAATTAAAAATATTTTTTATTTGTTTATTTTCCAGATATTTTGATTTTAAACTAGTAAAAATAAAATAAAATAAAATTTGAATATTACTGGTATTAAAAGAAAACGAGAAAAAGATTTAAAAATTCGTTGATGTTTATATTATTATTATTATTATTAGTTGTCACTATTCACGGATTACCATTTTCATTTTTCCACTTTCTTGCTCAATAATTTTAGTTTATTTTGATTGTCAAAGCAATATATATATATTTTCTTTTAGAAGAGCGTATGAGTTCAATTAAAATCGTACTAAGTATTCAAAGTTTATTTAGTTCATTTTCAAGTAGATAGAATAAAGAAAAAATAAAGTGCACTTGAATCCATTTTTATAATCTTATTGCCAAACATATTCTTGTATTATCGTCATCATTCAACAATCAAATTTTATTTTATTTTTTTATTTTTCCTTCTTTTTTTCCTAAAAAATTATGTATTTAATATTTTGATTCATAATAGATATACTACAATATTCAACAACTCAACCTAACCTAACCTAAACTCAATTAATTAAACCTTAGTTATCTAATTTGATTTGATAAACTAAATATAAAATATTTATAATACCAATAATGTCCTTCTCAGTCTAGGAAAGGATTTGAATATGTATAAAAGGTTCATTTAATCTTCCTTCCACGCGTGCAGGTTTAGTGGGTTTCTGAATTTATAATAATAATGCTAATGGACGTAGCCAAACCAAAACCAAAACCAAAATCCAAAGACTAAGTTGTTCTTCTCTCTTTCCATTTGAAAATCAAAATGGCAAGGCCAAGACGACGTCAACATTTCACATACGTAATAGAAATAAAATAATAAATTGAATTGGGATATTTTCTTCAATGCCAACTATTGGACATTTATGACTTTTCCATCTATATTATTTTAAAATTTAGTCCAAATAATAAATTAAAACACAGTTTATCGAATGGAAAGTAAAGGGAGTTAAAGTCACGCACTCGGTCTGAGTGGGATTAATTTGTTAAAAACTTTAAAATAGGTATTCATTTATTGTTTTGCCGAAAATCAAACGCTGAATTGGAAATATTCCATTTAATATTATCAAATTGGGCCATGCCACAGAAATTGGACATCTCGTAAAATTTTGTTTCGGTTATCCAATCCCAAATTTTCATTTTATTTTATTTTTATTATAATAAAAGAGTTACATAAAATTTAATAAAATAAAATAAAATATGCGGTAAATATGCATACCCTGTCCCATCAACTTATTATATATATATAAAACTTAATAATATACATAAATAAACGTACACTAAGATATCCGACTGAAATATAGAAAAATATTTTAAAAAAAAAAATCAAATAGAATAGAATGATAATTCATAGGTTCAAATTACTCTTAAAATTTACAATAGGAGCTCCAAAATATTAGTGGTATACCAACACTAACTATTTTGTGTATTAGGATCTAAGGTGGGTGGGTTCCTAAATGCAATGGCCAGACAGATAATAAACTAGAGTTTAATCTCAATGATTAAGGCATTTTGTAAATGATTAAGCAAAGTGGAAGCGTGTTGGAGTAGTACGTTGCCTAATTCCACCATAAATAGAACCAGTTGGAAGTCAATATATGCATGTATTATACCAAATTATTGAAGAAAAAAAAAAAATCAATTCAACGACTTGACTTCGTTGTCTGCACTGGAGTAGGTGGAATGGACTCTCTTAATAATTATTTTATGAAAATTGTTTTAAAAAAATGTACTTTTTTACAATGTTTTGAAATAGACGTTTTGATGTTTTATGATTTTTTATTGCGCTAACATCTCGGTTCGGAGTCTTATCGAAGAAGTTGATAAATACATGTACAATGTAAACCAATAATTTCCATTTCAAAATTAATTAGGAAGAAATTACCTTTACTTCAATGTCTTTCTTCAAGCTTTTGGGTATAACTAAAATAGAACATTCAAAAATATATTTATATAGAATTATTTTCTTAATATTTAATTAAAAAATAAAATTCTTTCTTTCTATTATAATAACATTGAAATGATTTCAAATAATTAGTTTGTTCAAAAGTATATAAATAGTTTCAATTACACTCATTAATTTTTTTAAAAATAAATTTAATTCCATCTCAACAATTTGGACAGAGCTTAAACACTAAACCTTTAAAAAAAAAAAATTACCAATTAAATCAATTACCACTCACACCTTAGTTTCCGTTTTTATACATGTTATTTTAGAATGTACTAATTTTATGTATAAAAAACATCGAACATCTGACAACTACAAAATTATCTAATATAGTCATTGATGCTTGTAGTGTAAGAGGTTAGACCAAATCCATATTTCCACTTATCCTAATTTTTGTTTGTTTAAAAGAATGAGTGGAAGTACATTAATTAAGAGCATATTCTTTTAATATTATTCTGCTTAGATAATAGGTATTATTAATCTATAATTGATTATAAAACTAATCAAACAAGACACAGATATTTGATTTTGTCATTTTGTCAAACACCTAACCAAAAAAATAAAAAAATAAAAATAATTATTGCTCACCTACAAATACAATACAAATTCTAAAATTGTTCTTTTGGGCTGTCTAAAAATTGTTCGTTGGTGAATTAAATAATTCAAATAACCTTGTGTTTTTCATAATTTTGAAAAACTACTAATTTGTCCTTTGTTTTCATTAATTTTTTACAAGATGGCAATTAACTCGTGGCTCTCTTTGTAAGGTCAATGATTGAGAGGTAAAGGCAACAGTGTAGTTGTGAGAACAGTATTAAAGGCAAAACCCGGCTGCAGAACTGAATCGATGGTTCATTTAATGGAAAAATTTTCAAACGCTTAAGGAAGCACATGGGAAAAATTTCTTTTCAATTTATTGGGATTAGTACTTCAACTTCAATATTCATTTATTGACAACTCCTAGAAAACTTGGGCAAATTTTTAAATTTTTGGATGCTTTTATTTGGAATTGAATCAATAGATCCGTTTATTGTTGGTTTTATAATATTATTTTATATATAATAATTAATGAATCAATTCATTTTTATTTGATGAGGAAAATATTTAATAAGCCAGATTCAAAATCCTCATGGAAGCCATCTTGGACGGTGATATTTGTTATATGGTTGAGAATTTGGGCCCAAAAGATTTATTGTTATATCTCAATCTTAGACTGGAATTTTGCAACTGCTCATGATGAAGGATAATTTTATATACCCCTAATCACTCCTACTATTTGATTAAAAACCCTGGGTAATGAGTGAAGTGATTGTTGATGCAGGAATTTTGGCTAAGATTGAATCAAAATTCTGTCCACTAAAATTGAATCAAAATTCTGTCCACAATCACAATTTATATTATTCAAATGAAAGATAAATTTCTATTTTAGTGAGTTACCAGAGACTCGTATAAGAATGAATCGATATTATCTAAGGTTGCCAAAATGGAGTCCTCTGGCAAAAATCCTTCAACGATCAATTTAACTTCATTTCATAGAAATCTCAAAAAAAAAGAAATGAAGTTACTTTGACAGTCTTTTGATACCCTTCTTCTTTTCTCTTTGCCTAATTTATCTTACTATTTATAGACAACTAAAGAGTAGGAGATCCGCCACTCACATTTAGCACATGTGAAATATGCATTTGTCACATTTTCTAGTCTTTGCATGCATTGAGCTACACATACTTTTGGATTGTTGTAGCAAATCTGTAGGTGTCACTTGCTCATAGCTATTGTAATTCATGTTTTTTGCAATGACTATTGATTCTGATGCTTCACTAGTTTTCTCTTGACAGGTGCTTAACATGCATCTGAGGGAGCAATTCTGATGAAATCCTTGCCTAGCCAGTACAAGATTGTTACGTACTAATGATTAATCCTTTATTAATTATTTGGCGATAATTTATATATCGTTGTTATATTTATTGTTTTCTCTATATGATTTTTCTTCTTCTTTTTCTATGACCATAATCCCTCGTATTATTCTTGTGCTGACATGTTTTTTTGTAATTTAGACACGTAGTGGCACGGGCATATCAGTAATCATACCTATTTATTAAGTTTAATTGTTGTTTGGTCGGGAAGGCGGTGAGAGAGTTAGAGAGCATAATTATGTTTTCAAAATATAAAAATTGACTATTTTTGCGTACTCCTCTTATAGTCTCTATGTAATTAGCAGGACGTTTAACTTTTATATCACATATATTTTGTTATTATCTATTTAATAAAGTATTTTTCACTTGTTGATACTGATTATAAAGCTAATTGAAAATATTCTCTTATAATGTAATTAAAAATTTAAATATTAAATACAATTCTTAAAAAAAAATTTCAAACTTTATTATAAATCTCCTATATAATCAATCTATCACAAAAAATTTTCATAATATACGAATGGTTGAAGTGAAGGGAGAATTCCAATTTCATCATAAAATTTATCTCAAACTATAGATTCGAGAAGAATGATTTGCCAATTGCCATCATGATTATTTATCCCACTTTAGGGGTTGAGAATAATTAAAAAGCATCACGTGTTTTGAAAATTAAAAAAAAAAATGAAAAAATTATGAATCAACACCCACTATAACAAACAAGATCATCAAATGCAATCAAAACTCAAACCCGTGCTTGCTTTATTTTACTTTATCATCAAACTGTTAGGACACTTGAAATCACGCCACCAAGCTCTCATTATAACAAGAGACAGAGAAAATTCAGGTTATTATGGGCTTTTCATTGAATACACCGCACCTTAGGCCCAATAAATTAACAAATATGTACCGGCATATTCAGCATACGGGCAACTCAAAAAAATAATTAACTAAAATTATTATTATTGCTTTATTATGAGTTGAAATTTATTGCAATCTATAATTTTTGACCCTATCTTGTGTTTGTTTCCTACCAATTAAAGACTATACGGTTCAAGACCTTGTCAGGGAATCCTATCGTTTCTTGTTTTATCTTGTCTTCCACTTGTAAGCCATTGTATCGATTATCTTGTCAAATAGAAAAGAAATATTATTTCAGGGATTGAACATAAAAAAAAAGTTGGAATCTCACTTTACATTTCACATCAAAATTCATAATGGAATTTAATAAAAAATAAATAAAATTGTTTCAGCTTTATAGACTATGCTTTGAACATAATTCTGGAATTATGTTGCAGAAAACAACAAATCAAAAGAGAAAAAAATATGTAAGATATGAGTTTTGTTTTTCTTTTTATTTGGTCTCCTTTGCTTTCAAATGAAGCAAAGTTACTTTTGGTTAATTGGATGGAATGACTTTCAGCTTAATTTGTATACTAATTAAATGTTCAAGTTTTTTTGGGTCCACTTCATCTCAAATTGATTAAATAAATAAAGATTTTTTTTTCTTTTTTTCTTTTTTTTTCTTTTTTTTTTTTTTAATTTGCAATTGAGGTATGCTTTTTCTTTAGGCTGAAGCCAAATGAAAGGGGAACATAATATTATATTAATGGTTTAAAATCATTTTCCAATCTTATTTTCTAATTGTTCAATATTTAGAATTGTTTTATTAAAGTCATAAAATTGTTTTTTAAACTGTATCATCGTGTTTTCTGGTTTGGAAAGCACATACAATAGAAACTAAACTTGATTATGTATTTTTAAAAATATGAAATATTATTTTTCAAAATCATTATCAATAATTTGAGTGTTCTTCTATAACATTCTAAGCAGCATTTTTTTTTAACAACTAGCTATTAATTTTGCTTATTTGAGTAAAAAAAAAGTATAAATATGTTTAAAATTAAAGCTATTTCGAATGAAATCATAATGAATTAAATATTTGTGAAAAATGAGTTATCTCCATTGAAAGCTGACAGTTGTTATATATATATATATATATATATATACAAATAAACATTGTAATCTCTCTTTTTCTTCCTTTATTTGTACTTTTAAAATTAATTAGAAGCCAATAATATCTAACATATTTTAAATCACTCAAAAAATAAAAATAAAAATAATATCATACTTATATATCAATTTATATTATTATATAAATTGGATAAGTATATAAATTTTTTTCCCTTTACCACGAGTCTTGACTCCCTTAATTAAAAATAGTTTTTTGGACTCTCTAATTATTTTAAAATTTTGACTTACTTTATAATTAATCAAGCGAATTTATAACAAAGATATAATTGTGTATTGTAAAATATTGCCTTATAGATTTATTTTATACAAACAAGTCAATATCTTGTTTAAAATTTTTGTCTTACATAATTAAAAATTTTAAACAACAAAAATACTCGAAGGTCTAAAATATAAAAATTTTAAAATACACTTATAATAAGAGTTCTCAATAATTAAGTCCCTTTTAAATTAATTAAATTTCTATATATAATATTATTATTTAAACTATTTTTTATATCTTTATCTACATGGGCTATTTTAAAAATATTATTTTTTTCAAAATATTTAAAAACAAAAACAATTTTTAAAATCAATGCTTTGAAAAGAATACTAATCTGGCATTCCTTAAAAACATGTACATACAATCCAAATTGTCAAAGATAGATCACAAAACTCAATCACATGGTCACCCTAAGAAAAAGAAAATAAAAAACAAAAAAAAAGAAGAAGATACGATCACGGGTCAAATCCCTTGTTTTAAAAGTTATAAGTGGTGAATCTTTGATCGATTGGATTAGAATGCAAATTGAGGATAAATCAAATCAAATAAATAATTAATTAATTGAATGATCAAGTACAGCACCCAATGCTCATTCATCCTGGCACGTTTATCACTTTTACCTCTTTGGATTCTTTTTCTTGTTCAAATCCGATATTCTCATATTCCATTATTAAAAAAAAACACTTAATTAATAACAATCTCCGAAATATAATTTAATTAAAATAAAATAAAAAAATTGTTGTTCATTTTAATAACATTATCGTGAGAACTCAAGCTTCCGTTGTTTATTTGCTTGTGCTCAATATTCCATGCAACGTTATACGAGAGAATTATTGTGAAATGATTGTAATTTAAAAAAATTGACAAAGAAATTATCATTTAATGTTACTAATTCTTGAATTACATAAAATAAATAAATTAAAATTTGTATTGCTATTTTAAACCAAAAAAATAATTACAACCACCCTGTCTAAGCTCCCACCGTTTGTATTATCATTTTTTTTTATTGAAAATAAACTTGAAAATGGTTGGTAAAAAAAAAAATGGAATAAAATAGTAAATAAAATAAATGTTCGACATAATTTTTGAGCGCCGCCGTTAAAATTCGCACATACAATTACTACAGTTCACTTACCGAAGCCAGTCTAACTCCATCCCGTCTTTGTATTGCACAGCTAATGTTGTCATACAATTTTTTATTTTATTCATTTTTCTACGGGATCTCTTTCAGTTTTAACCGTTGGATTTCTATCTCGAATCTTATGGACATTTTTGGACAATCCTCCACTACGACGCCGTAGAGTTAAATTGTCGTGGGGTCCATATGTGAGGTTATGGAAACGTGATTGAGTGTCTTTTGAGGAACCGACAGATAGAGATCCAAAGAAATTTATGCACATTTGAGCCAACTCATCACACATGTCAGAGGTCTAGGTGATCCATGGTTTCATTTCTATTTTAATTGGATTGGAATAAGAGAAATGATCCAATGCTACATTTGTTGCGTGTCGGTAGCAAAATGCAACGGATGATGAGATGGACTTCCATTTTCAACCGTTGGATTGTATTGTATTGTCTAATAATATTAATGTTATTTGAATTGAACTTCTCTCCAGGACCAACATCTGACAATAAACTGCCAAATTTACTTCCGCCCCAGAGGATTGAAAAAGCGTACTCATTATTTAGCCTTTCGATTCAAGACCCATACCAGCAGCACACACCATTTCCTTTTCATGTTAAGCTCCCAACCCAAACAAGATTTTAAGCATAATTTAATGAACTACTAATTAAATTGCAATTTATTTTTTTTGTTTATTATGGATTAGTTTTTGATTAGCTTTGTTTTCTTTCTTTATTAGTTTATTTTATGCAAAAATGTAATTTTACATTACGTTTTGTAGGGTTGTTGGCAATATTCAATGGTATAGAGGAAGGATTTGAACCCTTTTAACTGGATATTGAAACTCAGTTGAGAGCTAATTATATTTATATTCAATTACCATTTTTCATTTTATTTGTTGTGAAATAAATCAACTATTATTATTTTTAAATTTAAATAGAAGTTTAATAATTCTATATAATCATAATTGTAATAAATATATATATTTTTTGGATGACGAAAAAATTCTTATATTCAGTATTATTGCAACGATTGATCATATACGGGCCAAACACTCATCCTTTTAAGATACGTGTTCGTAAATTACACAATATTTATCCTGAATTAATTAAACTTATATATAAAAATCACGTTATAGTGGTACTAAATATAGAATAAAATCTTAACTGCATCAAACTTTTACACTTAAATATATTTTAAAAAATTTAAATTTAAAATCAGCGTAAATATTCTTTTATAATAGAATCACTCGGTTAGATAAAGTGAATTTGTAATAAATATTTGTTCGTAACAAAGTCACATCTTTAATTTTCAATATTTTTATTCAAATTCAAAGGATAACCAAAACAATAATTATCCCGGTTTTACAGCGAATACTGAGTATGCATATGTAGATCCTCGTGAGTCATAAACCCATTGCTTGGTTTGTAGCACCAAAAATTTAATATTCTCCTAGGCATCAACTACTCCCCATAATAACCAAAACGCTATATTATAAATAATAAAAAAAATGAAAATAAAATACCAACAATAAATATTATTAGGTATTTGTCTACGAGTATTGTCCAATGGCCATGGTAGGTTTTCATCTAAAATGTCCCGCTCAATGCTCATCTCGTAATGATAGGAAACACAAGCTTTAAAGTAGAAAATGCCATGAAAGAAAAGTGGGGTTCCCTCCTTTTCTGAATATTTCTTTCGAACAAAGCATCTACTATTCAAGTGCAATCAAACATAACAAACTTGGGCTTTCTTTATTTTCTTATTCAAAAAAATTATTAGGAGAGGAATTGATTACAGTACATTAATATATTATGTAATTTAATTTTAAAATTTTAATATATTATATAACATAAAATTTAAAATTTAATTTTATTATTTTAATTTTTATGTTGCATATTATATATATTTCTCAAATTTATGTCGTATAGTATAGTAATATATTAATACATTGATTCATATATGATGAATAAATCAAAAAAATAAGGGTAAAAATATATATTTTCTTATAAATTATTATTAGCTTATTTAATATAATAATATTAATTAAAAAATAAATAATTATGATATGTTAAATTATATTTTATAATTTTGTAAAAAATTGGCAGTTTTAGCTGACTGTGCATTTGCGCTCTGCATTTAACAAGCCTTTGGGGGCAGAGGAAGAAGGGAAATTACAGACAAAACAACTGGCCGTGACACATGATTTGCCACAGAGAAAAAGGTAACGCGACAAACAAGAAAATTAAAAAAATAAAAATAAAAATAAAAAACCCAGAAAGGTAAAAGTCGGTTTGCTAGGTAATTATAGGCACGAAAAGAAAACTCAGTCTTCTTTTCTTCGCTCCCTCGCACTGTCACACAGCACAGATCTGTGTTGTTGCCTAAGTAAAAAATGTTTGTAAGCAAACAGAGAAAAACCCAAGAACAGATCAGTACTTGGGTCTTGTGTTTGAGATTGTGAGAACAAAGACAAAGCCTTGTTCACTGTCTCATTTCTCTCGTATTTTCACTCTCTTGTTCTTTAATTCTGGTTCATTTTCTCTAATTTCTGGAATGGAACCACGAAAGAAATGGCCTTGGAAAAGTGTTACTCCGTTGGTAGCATAGTGTAATGAGTGATCTTCATTTTCGGCCGAAAAATGAGGAAAGTGAAATAGAGTAATTTATGTAAACCAAGTTTAAACAAAAGCCGAGTTTTTCTTTTTCTTTGCCTTTCTTTTGCATTTTCTTTATCTGGGTTGCAAGTTACCACATTTTAACAAAAATGAGGAAGCATGGGTGGCAACTTCCTTACCATCCTCTCCAGGTAGTTGTTGTTGTTACTACTCTTGTTCTTCGTGAGTTATAAGCATTTTTTTTGTTTAAAGTTTGGATTTTGAGTGTTTATTCTGTCTCTGTGAAGGTAGTTGCTGTTGCTGTATTTCTGGCATTGGGTTTTGCTTTCTATGTTTTCTTTGCTCCGTTTATCGGGAGGAGGATTTTTCAGCTTATTATAATGGGAATCTACAGTCCTCTTGTAAGCCCTCCATTTTGAGGCTAAATTCTTATGAGCCATTTCACATTTTCTCTTCTCTTCTATGTGTATTTCTATATATTTTAATGGGTTGAATTTTGACGAGCTGAGATCTGAACTTTATCAGTCTTTTTCCTTGCTGGTTTTTGATTTTCTGCATTTGGTTTTAAATCTGTGATATTCATCTTATTCTTCTGAACTTTAGTTCCTTTCACTTTGTGGGTTATGCTTGTCATTTATCAATTTAATTTTAGACATAGATCCTTTCAAGTACATTGTGAACATGTCATTTTAGCTGATAAGGGTAACTGGGTTGGTTGTCTTTTAGCCTTTGAACTTTTTCGAAGGTAGTTATTCCATAGTATTTGAATTTCAAATTGGATTAATTTGAGGACTCAGTTTGCCACTACTTTAGGCTTGAGCATCACATTTTATTTTTCTCTAATTGTGATTTCTTGCTTTTGTACATGCCTCTTGATGCTGGAAACTGGGTGTTATTTAAAGAAGTTTGAGTAAATTGTCAGTGAATCTGCTCTATAGAGGAGCAAATAAGCACATCCTATGAATATTTCATGGTAACTCCAGTAGCTGAATTATTTAGTTGTGAGCCATTCCGTGATTTCAGATAATATAAGTGTAAAGTTTTGACTCCCTGCATAATCTTGTATTATTGGAATCTACAACAACACAATTAATTCTGGTTGGAAAGCTAACTGGACAATTAAAAATATTAGACGATTATGAAGCCATGTAAATATTTGAACTTCTTATATGACAATGGTAGACAGTCCGTTGACATCAATTATTCATGTAATGCTCGATAGGGCACTTAACAAAATGATTTAGTTGGGTAGTGAACTTTCTATTGTACAGTTATACTTAGCACAGTGCTATCAAACAGGTGACTTTTCTCAGTCTTTTAAACAAAATTAGTTATTCTTGATCTTGGTAATCTATTTGGATTATTTTTCTTATTGAAGTAGATTTGATAACAGCTTCTTGGTTGTTTGTTGGATGCAAGTATTATGCCATTGTTCCATTGATGTATGAATTTTTGTGAGTCTTTTAATACTGGGTTGTGAATTGCATTTATTGTGACCATAAACTATGTGGTTATTTCAATACATTAATGTCAGGCACAGATTCTTCTCAAATCACTATATATACAACGTTGTATATATGTGTATATGTATATGGCTGTTTTGTATTCTTTCCAATTGTAGATGTAATGGAATTCTCTTTGAAGAAATTCACAGATACTTCTTTTCTATATAGATTGCCTGTGTCTTTGGACTATATATTTGGTGTGCAGCAGCTGATCCTGCTGACCCAGGAGTGTTTAAGTCCCAAAAGTACCTCAAAATTCCAGGCAGTGGAAAGCCTTCCCGACCAAAAGATTCTAAATTGGGTGGTGATTCAACTTCATCCATAAATGATGCCAATGCTGCTACAGATGGGGGTAAGCCTTCGGAAAAGGATGTGATGGGGGCAGATGCAACTTCAAAAGACTTCAATTCTGAAATTCAGGAGAAAAAAGCATCATCACAGCGTTCATCCTGTTTGTTGTCGGCTCTCTCTCCCTGTGCTTTTATCTGCAATTGCTGTGGTTCAAGTGAGGAATCTTCTGAGCAGCAAATGAGCGAAGATGGCATGTTTT
This sequence comes from Trichilia hirta, assembly GCA_035221805.1. Classification (NCBI taxonomy): domain Eukaryota; kingdom Viridiplantae; phylum Streptophyta; class Magnoliopsida; order Sapindales; family Meliaceae; genus Trichilia; species Trichilia hirta. The sequence continues at coordinate 5,190,662 of JAWDEX010000012.1, forward strand.
ATTGCAGCTTGTGTGAAGTTGAGGTATGGGAAAACATTTTTTAATGTACTGAATTGTAATTCTTTTCTCAAGAGTTTGATGTTTTGTAATCTGTGAGTCCATAGTTGAAAGGAACCGAACTAGGCAAGATCTTCGGATTTTTGCTAGTGGCAAAGTGTCCAGAAATCATACATGCCAATTTGGGTTTAGACGAGCAATTTTAAAGGGATGCTTGTTTCTTTGATTAGTATATGCATGATAAGATGACTACTTCAATGAGCAACCGGTTTATTGTATAGCTCATGCAATTCACATTATCATGGGCAGGTTTTCAAGTACAGCAAGCACTGTAGAGTGTGTGACAAATGTGTGGACCGTTTTGATCATCACTGCAGGGTAAATAGGATCACTTATATTTGTTTTATTTATTCATTCTCCCTTGACGATATACTAATGCCCTCGTTGTCTTTGTTTTTTGCAGTGGCTTAACAACTGTATAGGCAAGAGGAATTACCGACAGTTTTTTACACTAATGGTTTCTGCTCTTCTCGTGGTAAGCATGTGTCTCCATCTTCTGATTTGCTTGTAATCTTTCGATAGTAAAACCTTTCATCAACTGATCAGTGTAACCTGAACTCCTCTATGAACCCCTTCTTGGCCTAACCCATTTCAGCCTTGGCCAACCGTTGCTAATAGCCTTTGTTGTTTGGAAAACTAATCCGAGTAATCATCACCATCTTCAAACTAGGCTTCTTGACAAGGTTTAACGCCTGTGATTTCTCAATTCATAATTGTACCACAAATGCTTCTAAAATTTGCTTGGTCTTCGGAATATTTACTACATGGTATCCTATAATTTGTTTCTTTAGTAGCTTTGTCTTGATTGTTGCACAATTTGGTGTAACCATTGGTTCCATTATTGTTAAATCAGCTGCTTCCCAATAAAATATCATTTTCTTTAGCAATTCCTTGTTTTGGATAATTTCCTCATTTCAAATTGCTACTATTTTTCCTACAAGCCACATGCCAGAACCTGGAGATAAACCAGTGTAAGCCTTTATTTTCAAGTCATTTTCATTTTAACTGACTATTGACAGGTCTACGTGGTTTGTCCACATTGGGCTTGAGATTGCAGCTTATACTACAATGGTCAACTGGGATCCTTGTACTTATCTGCTGTTTTCTGGAGCGGAAGCGTTTCTCTGTGGATATCTCCTCCAAGTTAGGAAGCAGTTTCTCTTTCGTTCCCTTCATTATAGTGGTGGTAAGTGTATTTACTACTATTGATGTGTTCTTTATACTAACTGGATGGGCCGTGTCATTTTCTACCTTACATATATGATATATTTACAGGCTGCATACGGCAGTATACGTTCATTGTCGTTGAGTGCTACTCAAATTCATTATCCTTGGATTAACTAAAAGATTTTGCATTCTTACAGGCTGTATGCACCATCTTGGCAATGCTTGCAACCTTACCGCTTGCTCAGCTATTCTTTTTTCACATTCTTCTGATTAAAAAGGTACCCTAGCTTATTCTTCTTGGCTTCTTGTTATGTCTGTTTTATGCTCAAGTTAATAAATCTTTATTGTATTTTTTTAGAAAACTTAATTTAGCAGTTTCAAGGAATGTCTTTGAAACCTCTAAATAAGTTTCACTTATTTGAGAGTTCTCTTTTGGTGGCTGGGGGTTTGTTTTTGAGGTTTCCTGTATAGAGTAACTTTTCTGCTTTTTCTTCTTATCTCCTTCCCTGGCTTATTTTTGCTCTTCTGATAATGTTTCTCATGTGATTTAGTGATCCAGAAGTAGTGTTGAGCTGATTAGGTCTTTTTTTTTCATTTTTTTTCATTTTTTTTCAAATATGTTTCATAGGGAATTAGTACATATGACTACATTATAGCCCTGAGGGAGCAGGAACAAGAGCAACAAGGAGTTGGAGGCCAGCAGAGTCCGCAAATGTCAATTGCCAGCTCGCTTACTGGTTTAAGCAGTGCAAGCTCCTTTTCTACTTTCCACCGGGGGGCATGGTGTACACCCCCACGATTATTTCTTGAAGATCAGGTGATTGTGACTAATTTACTATTTCTATTTCCCTGTGGTCACGGGAATCGGTCCTTGGTAATTCTTTGTGATTCACCGAGTTACTGATAATCTTATTTCGTGATTCGGTCGATACCAATTGCCTATGATTACTGAAATTGCTGATCATTTTCCTTAAGCAAATCTTTGTGTCTCCATCCTTGACTTTCTAAAACACTGTATGGTTTTCAACTGGAAAAAGAAGAAGTGATTCTCAATGGTTAAAGATTGGATTGGTGTCAGTGGTCTGCCATGTCAAATGTGAATTGGGATATCAACTAAGTAAGCTGCAACAATGACATTCTTGAAGTCTAGAAGTCATTTGAAATATTGTGGGGTCTTGATTTCTTATTCGAATGCATAACCATGTTAATCAAAGAGGATCAGAGAAAATTTCCTGCTAACTCATAATATTAGGGTGGCAATATAATTCTTCTCCAGTTTTAGTGTGAAAACGGAGTTTCTTGAATGAGCTTTTCTTGTTTATTATCCTAAAAAGATAAGTACATTAAAATTTTTGAAATGAAATGATGGTTTATTTGATTTGTTTTCTGTTTTGTAGTTTGATGTAGTTCCTCCAGAGACTGGATCTGTAAGTTCATTAGGCAAAAAGATGGTGGGAGAAGAAACTATTAAGAAAAAGAATCCAGCGGTGAAGATTAGTCCGTGGACACTGGCTCGGTTGAATGCAGACGAGGTTTCAAAAGCTGCTGCAGAGGCAAGAAAAAAGTCCAAAGTCCTTCAACCTGTGGTGAGACGAGAAGCCTCTTTTGGGATAGAAGTAAACAGTACCTTTGGCAACAGTAGCCGTCGAATGGCCCCTAGGCTTGACAACAACAGAAGGCGAGCTAGTAAGCGGATTCGCCTTCCGGCTGACCTACCTATGGATCCACTATCAATTGTTTCAGCTAAAGCTGTTGATAAGAGTTTTACTGAGACATCAAGTAATTTAGCCCCTCTTCAGCTTGAAGCACGGAGTGCTTTCCAAACAAGCCGAGCAATGTCAAGCTCTGCTGGTACTGTTGCTTCTCCTGAGAGTAGTCTAGACTCTCCAGATATCCACCCATTCCGGGTCTCCTCGTCAGGAGCTGAGGAGTCAAGGCGGCTGACAGATCTCTCGGCTGGTGGTGTGGCTGCTCAGAAGGCATTTCCGTTATCAAGGTCTACAAGTGATGGATATGAAGCATCTGGTGGGGAAGACAGTGATCGTGTTCCATCCAGAATTGTCCAGAGGTCGACAAACTGGAGTAATCTTCTCTTTGGCACTGATCATGATGAGAGGCTTGATGAAAGCATTGTTAAATTGAAAGCACCATCTTCATCTAGCCATACCATCAATAGAAAGCTTTGACCCATGGACTCTTGATGAAAATAGTTCATTTTAATTAAATTGGTGAAAATTTCATCATTCTTTCATTTGTGGGCCGAAGTACTTGAAGGACCAACTACTCATCCTCAGCTCTGCCCGACTGAATTGGTTATCAGCATTCAGATTGTTATCTAGTCAAAGACATGACAAGGACTATGGAAAGAATCTTAGGACTTGGGTTTCATGGAGATATGCTGTTGTTTTCTGCTTCAAGGTCGGTCCTTGGCTCTTGCATCTTGGACTGACAAAGGAGGCAACTTTACTGATCTGTCGCTTATAATACTGGATTGTTCTCCTTGTGTGGGTTGTTAAAAGTGAATTCTTCAGTGTTTGGATAGCTTCTCTCATGAACATTTTTAGTTCTCTTGGAGTTCTCGGAAAGACCTTCCCGATAATACATGTTGCTATATGTTGTATCCTTCAAGGCGTGTGCTATTTTGCTTCGTTTTTGCAGTTTTACATGCATGCACTCATCATAGGGTGGATGCAACGATTGACAGAACCGAGGTTTTGTGGTGTGAAGAAAATTTCCGTATAAATAATAACGACATCACCCTGTCATTTCTGATTTTCTGTTTCTTTCTTTATCCGTTAATTAGTTCTTGGTGTAAACTCTGCTTTTTTCCTTGTTAAGCTGATCCCAGATGACAGTGTTCCATTTTGTACACAAATTCAAATCCAAAGCTTTACAGTTACCAAAGACAGAAAACATTAATAAACAAGCATCAACAAACTCAGGAATGATTGCATTAACAAATCTCACATTCTGATGCATTATCAACGCATCCAACTTTACACATTGTCTAAGACAACTACAATCATCAAACCCACACCGATAAACAATATAGACAGAATTGTTTGACAGGTAGCAAGGTAGCCTAACTCACCGCCCGTCAAGTATTATAAACAACAGAAACAAAATGAGGTACTTTTCCATCATCAAAAAGCAAGCGCACGTACTCCCTAGCAAAGTCTTCGGCAATCTCCGGGGCAGGTTATCCATGCACAGCCTTACAATAAGTATGCAACACAGTATTCGCAGCCGCAAAGTAGAGGAACAACATTGTAAGCACAGTTGAAGTCAACACGATCTGCAACACAAATCCCCAACTCTTCAACCTATCTGTAATGTGAAAAGCATTAGCTGTTTCCCAGTTGCTCCAAATAAAAAACCCAGCCAAAAATCAATAATAGAAGTACATAGACAAAGCAACAAATTTATATCCCCTAATGCGATATGCACTTCTCTTTAATGGTTTAATCGCCAAGCGCGATTCCAACAACACAATCACTGACGCCAGAGACCAGTTCACTTGTAAATAAACCAAAATCAACACCAAAACAATCGAAAAAGTATAGCAAAACCCCGAAAATAATGGTAAGAGTACTCAAAAGTGATCAAAACCAACAAATTTAACCAACGTAACTCCCCAAAACAAGAAGCCCGCGAAAACGGAAATAATCGCAGATACAATTATTTGACAAACGAGCGCGGTATCGAATTAAGAGAATATATAAGCTCGACGGGTCTGCCATAGAATCCGTGGTAAACGCCATAGGTGATGGAATGACCCCACAGAGTGATGAAAAGATAGCAAAGATAGTGTAAAAGATTGAACGAAGAAAGCTTGCTTGGTCAATCTGAGGAGTGTGATTATACAAAGTGTGGCTTAGCACAGTCTTGGTTTCGTGTTAGTTGGACTGAATAATTGATTTGTTGAAGAGAAGGGTAGACGAGGACGGAGAAAGCGAGAGGCAGAAGAAAGATGACTGACAGTGCCAAGAAGTGGGAGTGTGTTTGTATTATACGTTTGGATTCAGACATAATTCTGCAGAGGTTTAGCGGCGGCGTTGACGTATGGGATGATGATTTGATTAGAGAAGAAACACTGTCCGAAGAAGAAGCAGAGGGATTGGGAAGTGAAACAAAAAATTGAAATTTAATGAAATAGATCATGCTATTACTTATTTATCTAAAACAAATTATTTTTATGAATTAATATGAATTTTGTTTTTAAATCTCGTTTGATTTTTTAAGTCTCCACAACGTAAATTTTGGCTCCGTCTCCGTCTCTTATCATACCAGAAGCCGCAACGGCTGCCCAGCTTTAAGTCCCATCGACTCTCAAGTCTAGAATATACGTTTTTTTTTTTTTTTAGTCGTTTTTATAAGTATATTTTAGTTTATATTTTTTTCTGCAAAAATCAATTAATTTTAAATCTAACCGTCCAAGAGAATAAAATCAACTGAGTGATTGTTGTATGTAATACAAGAATAAGCAGTAACGCTACATTTTTTTTTTAATATTCTAAGGAATCATCAGAGATAGGACCAAAACCCATAAGCCCTAGAAAGCAAAAGAGATTACATCGCTAATTATAAATTTCCCATCTACAAATCATGTTGTTTTCTCCTCCTCTTTTTTTTTTTCACACTTGTTGGACGGAATCATAATATACATGAATTTCGAGAACTAAAATAAGAAAATATATATTAAATTATTTATGCATAAATATCGTGTTAATGCTTAAATGAATATTATTTGTTTTGAACAGTTTTTACCGTATAACTTCAAATTTTATAACTTATTCTAAACTTGCTTTCCCCCCACCCCAATTTTTTTTTTTTTTTTTTATATGTAAGATGTGATAATCTCTATTTTTGTGACATATGAATGGATTAAAACAAATTTATTAGCTTATCATAAAATAAAATACTCCCACTCAAAGTGGACTGATTTCGCGTATATGTGTGCTAACTTAATATATATTATTATTTTTTTTATAAATTATTTACTTTAATCAAACAATTCATTACAGATTTGTTTTGAATTTTATAACCTAAAATAAATATAATTAATTAGAATAAATTAACAATTCTAATTTAGGCTAAACTTATGTGGTATAATGAGATATTCACTATCACAACTCTTCTAGGAACATTTCCAATCATATGTCAACATGGTAACAGAAAATAACATTGATTGCTATTATTTCTCCAATCATACCAACATGGTAACATAATAACATCGATTTGCCGAGGGTGATACCCTACATCTGCAATTTGTAACAATTCTACCATTTTCATGTAAAACAACGAACTCCTTATAAACCCCCTTGTCTTATGTTCCTTAATTAACTCAGTCGATAACTATGGCATCTTTAACGCGTACAGACTGTTTGATAAAATCACAGACAAACATTATCATTTGCACAGAGTAAAAAACATAAAAAATTCCACAACCGTCACGCTAAAATCTAATGCAGCATCGCCAGAAACCGAAAACACACGTTTTGACGCAAATCCCATTTCTTCCTAAGTCTGTCAAAATAGTGTTAATCGTCGCTCTTTATTCCGCTATTTCAGCTGTTGCTACCGTTTCGATTCGTCATCCTCAGGTTTTTCTCAGATTAACAGATCTGATTTTGTTGTTTCTACTCTCTCTGCGTTGTTTTATACCTTTTTATTATTCGATTTTCAGTTACACAGGATCTGATGGGTAGGTAATAAGCTGTATATATTAATAGCGGCTCCTGATATCTTAATCAAATAGACACCCTTAGCGTCTCTTCTCCTAGGATTAGTTCGGATTACTTAGAAATGGAGGGATCTGAAGATACTCATTTGCATAATCTTGAATTAGATTCTTCGGATTATGGTAATGCTTACAGTGCACACCAATTTCATTCTACAAGTGCTTTAGAAATCTTGAGAGAATCTGTTAGGGTTCTCCGGTTCAATTCCTCAGCGTTTGTGATTACAGCCGCGGTGTTAATTTGCCCGCTATCTGCTGTTCTTTTGTCAAATGTACTTGTCGATAAACATGTTGTGAAGAAACTCACTTACAGGCTCTTATTAGTTGCAGAAGCTAGTGGTCTTTCACTGAAGCCTTTTGTCAAAGAGTTAGGTCATAAATTCTCTGAAATGGCTCTTTCATCGGCAATGTGCTTCCCTTTATTTGTTACCTTGTCGTTGTTGTCGAAAGCTGCAGTTGCTTACTCTGTAAAGTGTACTTATTCTAAGAAACGAGCCAACATTTCGAAGTTTTTTGTGATAGTTCGTAAAATTTGGAAGAGGCTTTTGTTAACATATTTGTGGGTGTGTATGGTGATTGTTGGCTGCCTCACATTGTTTTTTGTCCTTCTTTTTGCCATTTGTGTGGCAGTTTCTGCAATTCGGTTAACGCCTGAGTTAGTTCTATGTGTGGCAATAATAGTGGGATTGGTGTTTTCGGTCGTTTATGCCAATGCTGTTATTATTTGTAATATTGGCATTGTTATCTCTGTGTTGGAGGACGTTTCAGGGTCTCAGGCATTACTTAGGTCAGGGATTTTGATTAAGGGGCAGACTCAGGTAGGTCTATTGTTATTTCTTATGTCAACAATTGGGATGGTGTTTATTGGGGGATTGTTTGATCATAGAGTAAAGACACTAAACTACGGGGATGGATCTTCAAGAATATGGGAAGGACCTCTTTTAGTGCTAATGTACTCATTTGTGGTGCTTATTGATTCCATGATGAATGCAGTCTTCTACTTCAGTTGCAAATGTCATAGTACGGGAGCTTTGGATGGTGAATCTGAGCCAGTTTTAGAGACTGTATCTGTTTCTTCTGAATCAACAGGCGATTGACATCATCTTGTAACTTGGTTTGATTTAGCCATGGAACTCCTTTAAGTTAGTAATATGAAGATGGAGCTGCAATGAGGACTTGCAGATTTTGTTGTTGGTCACATGCTTTCATCAATGATGACGAATTGGATATTAGCAGATCTTAATACAAGGTTTGTGGCGAATGGTATGCTTATGACTCCCAACTCTTGAATAGATAATTCATTCAAGTGCACAAACAAGGTTTGTCATTGGTTTGCTCGTGGAGTTAAATGCAACAGTAGAGGTAGTTGAATTATTATGGAAGTAATAAAGAGGCAGGATTCCTTAAAAAGAAAATTTCAGCAAATTTCAACATTTTTTTTTGGGTTTAGTGGTTGGAATCTATATTTCCTATTCATTCCTTGTTGAAATATTCATATCCTGCCAACATTTCCTGATGATACAAAGTTACTTCACATTGTTCCAACTTTCTCTGTTTGAGTTCTTCATTTACTTTAATTTAATTACTCGGTTATAATTTGAGATAATTGGTATCAGCGTGGACAATGAACTTCAAAACTGATTTAGAGCGTTTGTATAAAAATTAAACTATCGATTTGTGATTGTATAAACTATCACTTTCTCAAAAGTGAAGAAGCTTAAACACCTTGAATTCCTTTGTTAAATGTACGTGGGAATTAGATAATTTCAATGAGGTTATGACTGCCAGAAATTCTTGCACAAATGCATGCTTTACTTTCAGGATTTGGCATTTCTATTTCATGCAATATCCATGCGTTTTCTAGTGTATTGAAAAACGAAGTTATATCACACACTATACAGAAATCTGGTGCAGTTCAATCTAGTTATTTTACAGTTGTCATGAAGTAATTTTTTTTGTTGCTCAATAGCTTTTCAGCTGTGTACGTTACAGGGGAAATTGCTCGTAAAAACAACAGGGTGTTATTTGTCTCTCTGTGCAGATATTTTTTACTGAATCTCCATTTTTTAGCTCATTTGTTGGTCTGTGACTCTGTATAGCTAAGCAGATTTGTCTGAGACAACTTGAAGAACCATGTCATTTCCGGTTGTCCAGTGGGAGAGAGACCACCCACGTTCAAAATGCAATGGCAAGGTGAACCTCCATTTGCCCTGTTCTTTGAGCATCAGCATGTTGCTCTCATAATAATAAATTTCGCAAAAGAAACCTTGAATTAAAAAGAAATCGCTAGTGAAACTACAAAAATAATTGAATATATATATATATATATATATCTGTGTGTGTGTTAAAGATTCAGGATAAATTGACCACCCAAAAATTACACATTGGAATACATGCAATGGGTTTCTCTTATATATATATGTGTGTGTGTGTTAAAGATTCAGGATAAATTGACTACCCAAAAATTACACATTGGAATACATGCAATGGGTTTCTCTTATGCGTTAGAAGGAGAAGAAAGCCTCCTGCTGTGGTTATGTTTCATTGAATCTTCTCAAGTTCCATCAAACCCCAATCCAGCATCTTCTTCAACTAATAATTATCAAGAAAATAACAATAAGACTGGCTTATTTTGGACATTTTCATCTAGTTTCAAAAATTTTATTATTTGTGACGAAATGGCAGCTAAAATACTAATTTACTTCGTACTTATATTTCTTTAGTACTTTTCATTTTAGTAGTTTTCAAAAGAATATTAAGTATTTAGTTAATAAATATAAAAATAATGGAATAATTTAATTGTTAAAGTATATTTTAAGTACTTATTATGTATTAATTTAATTTAGATAAATACTTTTTAAAATAAATATAAAATATATTTACTAATAAAGTGCTTGTTAGCGTTTATTGGGTGCCAAGTTAACACTGCCAAGTACAACCTAATTTAACGTTGTTTAGCTTGAGGGCTATGACATTTTTATTTTAGTTTATAGTTTAAAATATATACAAGGATATATGAATAATTAGGAAAAAAAATTAAATAAAATTTATATCCCACGTTATAATTTAATAAATTAGATAAATCTAATAATAGTCCTACTTCTGAAGCATAAATTAATTAGTGAACTGTAACATCGAATTAGCATATGGGCTTTCCACTCTAGGACCAAAACGATGCGATTTGGTAACTTGAAAACTCGGCATCCACGGTCGAATTGGCTATAAAATGTAATCTCACTCAGGTCCTGATACACGGGTTCACAGTCACCGCCACGCTCGCTACTAAAGGAAGGTAAGCAAACTTTAAACTAAGCTGCGTGCTTCGGAACTTTTATTACGCTGACCCTTTACCCTCTTCGTCGACAAAATGTTTTGAAGCAGGCTCGTGTCTTTTATCTGCTGGATAAAATGCCTAAACGAAACGATTTGTTTTCTCGGCATCACTATTGTTGTATATTTTTCTGCCTTTTGGGAATATTTAGTAATACGATTAGAAAGATAGACACTGTGAATTTTGTATTTGGGTTACCGTAATTTTTCAACTAGTTGCCTCGTTGCTTGCCATCAACGTTTTTATTTCGTGTAGAAATGTTGATGTTGGCTCATGTTCCACTTCGTAGTGTTTTAGTTGGACTGAAAATGGATAACTACCGCTGGGAGAAAGTACAGAAATTCGAGGAATTCGTTGATCGACGATTGAAACCAGACCTTGTGCGTGCTATGGGTGAACGGTATGTTTAGAATGTTGGATGGCACCATTAATTTCGGCACTAGAAATTTAGAAAAGGTTATTTTTGGTCAAAATATCTGTTTTTTGCAAAAGGTAAAATTTATGATGCTTGACACAACAAACATTGGTATTATGCTAATAATATTCATTTAGTTTCTGCATATTCTGTTAAAACAAACGTGAGGAAGTGCTTTTTGCCGGTTTTAATTGAAACTTAATAACTGACTCAAATTGCTGGCTCAAGCACTTTGAGCATGAGTGATGTTTTATGGAAATTCACTGCTTGCTTTGTTTTACATTGCAGGGACAAGGTCTTTGAGCAACAAAAGATTTTGTATCCTTCTTTTCATGTTTGTTGAGAGATATAGCTTGGTTTTCCTTTTCTTTCTAACATTATTTTTTTATTTTCCATGGATGACATATGAAATTTAATTTTCTTAAATTCAAGTAAAATATTACAGCAACCATGCGTTTTTAAGGCTTTGATTGGATTTAGAAAAAGAGTTGTTAATAGTCTCATGCGACATTCATATAAATGGCTCACTAGGTGTTAGTTAGTTGTCTTTCTTTGGATGTATGTAAATTAATATCTCAAAAGAAATCGGTTTTATAGAGCAAAAGACAGAAACTTCCTCGAAGAGGCATTGAAACTAAAGCATTTTTAATTTATTTCCTTTTCATTTGTCTTACTTTGGAAATTTTAATGAAGAGTGTAGGATCTGATAGTCTTTTCAACCAACTGGGTGATCCTTCTTTTATCGGTTTTACTTGACACCATTTGCTTATAGCTCTGATTTGCGAAGGAACATTGAGAATTTGGAGAAAAATAGCGTGACAAGTCTGAGAACATTGGTGAACCTTGGGTCTGAAGTATACATGCAAGCCAATGTGTAAGTTTTTGCTATGCTTTTTGGTGCTTAATGTTGCTTTCATGCTTATACATGTGACAGTAAATGCATGCCTATATTATAAATTTTTTTCAAAATTTGTTGCCTGGTTTCTTTTCAACTTTGGCTTAAGATCTTCGTTGAACTGTTCAACTTTTTTCTTCGAAATTTGTACTATAATTACTACGTTTCCAACTTTATTTTAACTTTTTTAGCACATTAATGTCATATCCTTTCTTGTCCTTGTTCACTTTTCCTTTTGAATGGGGGGTTTTGAGTATGCAGGCCAGATACACAGCACATATTTGTGGATATTGGACTTGGATTCCATGTGGAGTTATCCTGGTCTGAAGCTTTAAATTACATATCTCAAAGGGAAGAAAAGATTGCAAGGTATAATTTTTTTTTTGGGTTAAATAATCTAATTTGGTTTGTTGGAGTTTATTTTAAATTTACTTATGTAATGCACCTGCCTTTTGCAGAGTAAAATTAATTTGGTACAAATAACAAATAAAAATAATTTGCCAGAGTTCATGAAGTTGCTTTCTGACGGATGGACTTTCTATAGACACTGTTATTTTGATCCTTTCAAATCATTCTCTTGGAAAGATTTTCGGTGCCTGATTTGTAGTGGACTATTTTTAGCCATGTCTAACAAACACCAGTTTGTCCAATTGCTGTTTTTCTTTCTTTTTTCTCTCCCTTCTATTTTGCCAAACAGTTGTTTTTTTTTAATCCTCTTTTGATAACTGCTCTAAATGTAACTACAGGCAAATAGAGGATTATTCTCGCCTTATTGCATCAATTAAGGCCCAGATCAAACTGGTATGTTTTTATACAATGGGTTCTTTTTCATTTGTGCTTTCTTCATTCATTTTGGCCTTTCAGCATATTTTATGAAATTGCATGCTGAGTCAGCCTCCCCAAGCTCTTCTTTCCAATGTGCGAGTTTGTTTGAATAGCTCAAATATCAAGTGCTTTAATTCCGAGATATATAATCTAGAAGGCAAGGTAACAAATGGTTTTAAATGAATTTTGCATTTGGATTCTTCCATCATGAAATCATTAACCACTTGGATATCATTCGTATGAGGAAGAGTCTCTTCTTTTTCCCAGTTGGTTTACTTCTAATAATTAATTAATGATTTGCATTCAGGTTTATGAAGGGATTCGTGAGTTACTCCAACTTCCGGCTGAAACTACAATACAGGAGCGCATTTTCTAAAAGGAGACAGGAGGTGTTCAAATTTCAATAGACTCTGCGTATAGAAGTTAGTTGTCTCCTGTGAAAGTTGAAGTTCTCCTTAACCCAATTCCGTATTTTTAAAACTTTTTTATAAATTAAAAATTACGATAGAAGCATTATAAATTTTAATCAAAGAATTAAAAATTATGACAAAAAAAAAAATAGAAAAAATATTGATTGCTGTGTGGTATTGTCATGACCCTCCTAATTTAAACCAAACCATATCAAAGAAAAGATCACATCAGATCCTATCATGTCTTGTTTCATTTTTAAGATCGTACAACACATGAAGTAAAACTTCTGCATTGTCGTTGGATCTGACTTACTGTTTTTTCCTTTGTCCTCATCACTGTTAGGGAGATGGAATGAGGATCACACCTGTGATTTGAGGAATCCGGCGACGTCGATTATTCATCCAAACAAACAGTGCCTCCATTATCATGGAAATGTAATCCGGAATCAGTAGATTTTTTTTCATTAATTGTAAGAATACAATAGTAAATATCTTTTTTTTTTTAATTTTAAAACATATTATTCCATCAATTTATGAAAAAAACAATTTAATTAATATTTATTAAATAATAATAAAAATAATTAAATATAAGCTATTTTATATCAAATATAAATTAAAATTATGTTGTTATATAAATCAAGTAAAATTTTTACTCAATATAATTATATAATATATGATAAAATTTACATACCGATTAGTACAATTTATCAATTGCTCATTTGCATTTATATAATAATTAATAATAATTAATGAAAATTCTAAATTACTAATTAATCAAACTTTAAATAGTTTTTAAAAAATATAATATTTATTAATTAGATGATGAATTTTTAATTTTAAAAATTATTTATCATATTAATTTGCCATGTAATTAATGAGTGACATGTCTCTGAAAATGGTAAATTTTGAGATAGTGTGTAACATTATTGTTGATAAATATAATAACCAATTTCATATTATTTATAATCCTTGGTAAGGAGTAGAAAAGGAAAATAAAAATGATGGAGCAAAGGAAAGTCATCGTACACCTTGTATAAGGCGTACAAGGTCCCAGAAACATAGATCCAATATTGAGCCACGTGTCATAGAAATGTCTGGCTTGGTTGGGTTGAGTTCTTGGTCTCTATGTTCTGTGAAATCCCATGTTTCGTTCTCAATTCTTCTGTCCCTTCTCGTGGCTGCGTACTCCTCAAAAGTCTGTCTGATTCTGATATTTATCTAAAGAAAAGAGAGAAATTATTAATACTAATTTGTTCGTAAGGGTGAAGGAGCCCATACGCTGGCTAAGCCTCTGAGGCTTAAAAGAGAGAGAAAGAGAAGTCCGAAGAGACAAAAGGGGATGTCGATAGTCAGAGTCCAGTGCTTTTTCACTTAAAACCCAATATTTTCCTGGCCCACGGTTTGTTGCTTTCTCCCGTCATTAATGGCCGCTAGTGCCCACAGCCTGAGCCACTGAGTTGGGTTTTCTACTTACCATGTCTTTTCCTTTTGGTGGGTCAACATCAGCCGGTGGCTGCAGTGATTTTCTTTTCGAGTCCATAAATTTTAAGAATTGCTCAAATAAAGGATATATAATTATACATAAGCTGTTCATTTCTGTTGAGGGTAGATTTGGCATAATGTACTTGGTTCTGAAAATGTGGTAATTATCAATTTTAGTGAATACTATTCAGTGATTCAACATTATTAGAAGGGTAATTTAGGAATTTCATTTTGATAAAAATAAAAATATCGTTTTGATAAAAGTTCAAACTTTAGGGACACTGATGTTATTATCCCTTTTCTCCCACAGCCCATCTTCTTCAAGGTAATGCATGCATTGAAAACAGGCATATTATACACTGACACAGATTCAAGATTTTCATGATTTTAATTAGATTTATTTATTTATTTTTTCTTTTGAATCTCTTTTTATGGTCCCAAAACTGTCCTGCCCTAAATAGTAGCGGCTAGATCCTATCTTTCTGCTTATTCTTCCATCTTTTCTGTGACTGATCACGTTTTCAAGATTGTGTATAGCAGTCGATATGCAGAGTTATAGTAATGGCATAGTTTTTGTTGCATTCAGAATCAAGTGAAACTTCTGCATATGACTTCTTGTGTTATTTCAAAACTCTGTAGACTGTATTATCACTCGTTGACAAGACTTTTCAAGTTTAGAATCAACCATATATTTACTCTCAAGTTTTTAGATAGCATTCTTATTTAATTGTATTCCCTCTACTTGACCTGAAGTATGTACACAAATATCACATAACTATTGCCTAATATATATTCATGTATGGTCAGTTTATAGCAGCACAACAATAAATTTACAGTTACCCTAACATTTAATAAACAAGATAGATATGTAATGAAAAATATACTGACAGTAAGAATACAACCACTACTATACTGTTCTAACTTTATCCTATGTTCAATTCACACTTTCTTTTAATATAAACAGAAAGATAATGATTGAGAGAAACTTTTTTTTTCGTCAATGATTGTGCAACAACTGATAACTGTTTCTGGAGTCAGAGACTGAAAAATACTTCATAGAATAATTATTCCTTTAGAGAAAATCTTTTGGCTCTTTTGTTTTGTATCTAAAGTAAAGTTTGGCTTTCGTCTATATATGAACTGAACTTTACACTATACTTTTGGATTTTATTATGGTTAATTAGTAAGTTGTCATTTTCTTGCCAATTAAGAGATAGTTATAACAATATGCTTCATATAGGTAGGCTTTATCCGGTTGGTGGCAATAAATTCTCGGATTAGTCTACCAATAATCTTTATTTCTGAAAAAATAGCTAGCTATAAAGAAGTACACAGGACTAAATTAGTGTTGAATTCAAATGTACAGGGCATAAGATTCAAGAATTCTAGGTATGCAATGATGCTACAAAAACAATTAGCAGTAGAACATAAGCTTCTTAACATTCTCACTAAGCTTTGGTAGCGGGGCTGCCTTTGGAGGGGCAGCTCGACAGATTGTAGAAGTACATCCCATAAAAGTCGCTGACTCTGACCGTTCAAGGTAAAGTCTACCTCTGTATGCAGCCAAATGGGCATAGTAAGCAGGAGGCACCAATGAAACAGGTTTGGTGCATCTCACAAATGTGTAGCAGAGATTATAAACCAGCTTCTGTAGTTCATCAGAAGTGAACTTGTTATCATCCCACAAAATATGGTAATGCGTTGGCCTGCTTGTTCCCTTCACTCCCCAATGGCTACAAAGATAGAAATCAAATTCCCTTGGATGAGTTATCACAGTATCTACAACGGTTCCTGGAGGAATGTTTTCATCAAAATATTGATTCTGAGCTGAAGATGGATCGTTATCGTATGGAAACAACCTTGTGTGATGTCTCTTTTGTACTACTACAAATGTGATGGGAGGACTATAACCAGGAAATCTTGAACAAGCTTCTCTAATGGATTGCAGTTCCTCCTGCAGCACTTTATAAAATTGAGTTTCACTTACCCCATCTCTGAAGAAGATGATTCTCTTGGGAAGTTTGTTTTCTTCATGGTAAAAGTCGTCAAGTAGTTCTCCTACCATTGTACCAAGATCTTGGATAATTTCTTGTCGATGTGTTTGGGACCTCATCCTGGATGCATACTTGTTTGCCGCTGGCCAGTTCATGCTACCGACCACAGCAGCAACGGATGGACTGAAATCATCTAGTGGGTGCGGATGAGTCACATCAGCTCCCATAAAGATTACTGGCTCATGGGGCCAGAAAAGGCGGGGTATTTGAGAAGGCAACGAATTGTACAAAGCAACCGTGCTTCCACCAACTTTGGCATTTATCTTGAGAGCCAAATTAGCTAGAAACTGTGAACTCAGCTTCCCAAGGTTTGAGTACAAGCAACACTGACTTACAATCCCAACACTTGTTTCTGCTATCCGTTTCAAATCTGCATACCCTTTGTGCTTCCTCTCCATTATACATATGAGCAGCTGGAGATTGTTCCAGGCAGCTTCATGGATTTTCTTGAGTTTAGATTCCAAGAGGGATACATTGTTAAGAACTTGGGTGGGTTCAAATTGAGGGCTAAAGATTGTACTTTTGTTAAGAAAGATACCCAATTGCTCACACCTTTGAGATAGCTGGCTAATGAACTTTGGTATGGCAGACTTCTGATCATGGGTGCCACCAAAACTTATCAGTGCCCACCTCTCAATCCGAGTTCCTTCAAAGACATGACTGTCAAGAAAGCTCCATTGGCGGTCATGGCGAGAAGGAACTAAATCTCTTATGTGACCACCATCACCAAGCTTTAACTTGGGGGGGTGAAGTATTCTCCCCTTCAATCTTGTCATTTCCCTTGAGACATGGAGTTTGAAATCTCTTCCCTGGTTTCCACTGTCAGAGGAAAAAAAAAATTCTTAGAAACAACTAGAAGTAAACAAAATGTAATTTTGGAGTTGTAGTAAAGATCTTATACTGAAGTTTAACTAGTTTCGAAGTTACCTTGTTGGACCAACAGGTCCCCTCACGACTCCATCTATAATTACTTTACGTTCTTTTGGTCTTTGGCATCCCATTTTAAGTATTCTTGCAGTTTGATCATCCGAAAGCTTCCCAAGAAACTTCTGGCCCTCACAAATCATACAAAGCTCCATAGGAAGATAACATGGCTTGCTCCTACTGACCTGCAAACATGGCAAATTTCTGAATTGTATATTATAGTTGTAGTGATCTTTGAAGTAACTCAAAAGCCTTATGTTCTTCCCATCTCTGTCTCCAAACCAGAGATTTTCAGTAGCTTCCTCCGTCAATCCATAAACCCGGTATCTCTGAACTGTTTCTCTATGACAAACAAAGACCCTGACGTTCTTAAGTGCCTTTTCCACTTCTTTCTTTTCTTCACCACTCAAGCCTCTTGTCTTCCTCTGAGGAAGGTCTTTGAGAAACTCGAGATGCTTCTGCAAGTAGGGAATTACACCAATGCTTTCATGGAAAGCACTTACAGAGGCATCAACATTGAGAGCTAGTCCTTGTTGTGTTGGTCTAAGACTCTGAAAGAATCCTCTCAATCCAACAGCTCCTCCTCCAATTTCCTTAGCACCTTCCATTGAACTTGAATAAAGTGATCTTCCCACAGGTATACACTTCTCACTTGGGCTCTCCCTCAAGACGACATCCAAAGCGTGGAGATAATCCTGAGGAAGCGGAATCCAATCATCACTATCTTTGGTCAAGTAATTACTCAATTCCTTTCCATCAAACTTTGACACGAGTTTCATATTTATTCTAAAGAGTTTAACCTGATGGTGCTTCTGTGTCAATTCATTGGATTCTCCTGACGGTAACGCACACTTGCTTGTGGCGATTGGGAGGTTAATGAAGAATTCAAGCCTATCATTTTGGAATTCAACAGGGCTATAAATATTTTTTCTGCCATCATAAGCAGGATCAGCACCAGAGAGCATAGCAGAGTTGTTCTCTACCAGTTTTTGTTTGATCATTCGAGCAACTTCCTTGGAAGGCCTGGGAGACATTTCGACATTGTAATGGAAAATTCGTTGTGATGGATCAAATTGGACAAGAAAATGATTGGCAAGGAGAGAGATAACTGGCCCTTCGATGCCACCGGAATCTGGTCTCCTTGCAGCCACAAGTGCTTGTGTTTGGGCACCCACGATCCGCCTTCCATCATCTCTTTTGACTGCTACTTTGATTCTTCTTTGAAGTCCCTCTGAAGCTGTTTGCGTAAGTTACAAGAAGATAGGCTCATTCATGTTGATATGGAAGAATCTTATTCTAATTGAAGTAATATTGGTTAAGTAGCCAAAGCTGCTAATGATTACAGAACACACCACTACTTGAGATTTATGTATCAAAAAATGCAAGAAGTATCAATTTTGAGAAATAAGATTATCCTTACTCCTTAGAAAGTACTCAGATTGAAATGTTTACAAAAACTAAAACCAAAGTAGTAAATGAGAGACATTGAAACAAATAAAATTTAATATCCCTTTTTCATGTCATGAGCAGATAAATGAAGAACAAGCATGACTGAAACCAGCCAACAAAGGAAAAGTTGGATAACAAAAGCCAGCAAAAACAAGTAGAAAGAAAAAGAAAATTAATCTCCTTCACTATTGAGGGAGATTCCCCAGTTTGTACACAGAATCCTGTGATCCTCTGTATTTGAACATTTCGTTAATAGAGAACTTCAAGCTAAAACCATATACATATTTTAGAAGAACAGACATGAGAAGAAAATGAGACAAAAACACAAATAGAAAAAATAACAAAAGAAAAGTTTTAGAACTCTAAATATATTGGGTTACCTGGAGAAATTGTAACAACAGGGACACGAGTATCCGAAGAAGTGGCAAGAAGAGGATTATTAAGCTTACATAAAGGTTTTTGGAAATGGGTTTTTGATCTAAAGCTTTGGTTTTGAGGAAAAGATGGAGTTAAAGCAAGTTGCAAAGGAATAGGAGGAGGTAACGGAAGCAAAGCTGGGTAGTAACTTGGATACTGGTATTGGTTACAACACCCAAAATGATTTGAATATTGCCATAACTGATGCTGGTACTGATGTTTGTGAGGAATACTTCTGCCTCTGAAACTCCTGGTTTTGGTACAGCATTTCTGGTTTGCATTGGACTCATCTGTTTCTTCCATACGATAACGAGCGAGAAAGAAGCAAGAGCATGAGAGAGAGATATAGAAAAAATATGGGGGTTCAGCGTTATAATATATCAGACTCGGAAGGTATTTGTTGCAGAAACAGTAGTTA
>JAWDEX010000012.1:5210255-5233345 GCA_035221805.1 Trichilia hirta
AAAAAAAAAAAAAAAAAAAAAAAAAAAAAAAAAAAAGGAGAGAGCGAGCGCGCGTGGATTTTTGTTGCTGAAGTTCTTTGTGTCTGCTTCTTGATTCTTAAGAAGGGCATTATATATCACGGAGGTGAAATTTAAAGGGAAGCGATTTGTCCCCTGGGTTTGCCTTGGAAAGAAAATTGCAAATATTATAACAATAATAGCCACATCAATGAAAGGAAGAATGAGGCAAAGAGCAACCCTCACTTTGGCGTCACGCAGATGATTAACATCTTTTATAGGGGTACATATATCTCCCTCATAATGATCCATCGACCCTCTGTCAAACACATATGGCTTCACTGGTTTTCGATCTAATTTTATTTTTATTTTACTTCAAGCTCTTTGAAGTCAAATAGGAGGTGGGAAAAGCTTAAATTTCAGAGAAAAAGAGATATTTTAGCTAATGGTGATTGGACTTTTCAATTGTTTTGGTCAAATTTATTTAAAAAATACCTTTTTATACTATTATTAAAACATTGATAACTTCTTCTTGCAAATCGGATTCATCATCGCCATGGGCTAATTTAAGATCATCAAATAAAGCTTATGCTTTAATATATGTTGGAACTATTTGGGACACCATACTGCACACTTGTTAAAATATTTAAGTGCGGGTGCAATGTGAAAAGCGTAAGTAAATTAACCCCATCCTTTATTTGAATATCGACTTTTTTAAAAATATTATAGTATTATATTATGTTGTTATTATAAGGGACTATAGCCATCACCTTTTTTGACATAATCAGCACTTACCCTCTTGCCATTTCAAAAATTAGCAATTTTTAATCAAAAATTATCTTTTTCTTATAATTTGGTTCATTTACTTTTACATGAACCAAATTTTAATTGAATTTAAAATAAAATTCATTTCGGTTTATATTAAATTAGATTGGTTCAATTTTCAAGTCTAAACCACTAGACTAATTATATTTTTAAGATATTATATATCTTATAAAAGAATATTAAATAAATAGCTAAATATTATATTAATAAATATTTTTTTCAAAAAAAATTTAAACAATAATAATAGTAAATCTATCTAACCAACATAAATTCAAACAAAAAAATATAAAGAATAAAATTAAATTATTTGTAAAACTTTTATATGAGTATGATTGTTTATAATTCTTCGTACGAAATTAATTAAAATTATAAATAATTGTACTAAGTAATTATTGATATTATTTAAAAAAAATATAAAAAACTCACAATATTTTATAAAAAAAAATTAAAAAATTATAATATAATATTATAAAAAGGAAAGAAATTATTCACAATTTTATCTATATATAATTTGACTATGTTTAATTCAAATTAATACATTAAATATTAATTAATTTTTTTCTATAATGCATTAATTAGAAAAAGGAGAAATTCAATATGAGTGATTTTTTTTATAATTTATTAATAAAATTTATTGTTAATGAATGAAAGACTAATTAAAATTATGGATTTCTTTTTTGTGAAAAAATTATTTCTATAATTATATTTAATTTTTATATATTATAATTGTTAGCATATTTTAATTTTAATTAATGTAAAATATAAATAATCAATGGATAAATTTTGAGGATTATTATTTTAGTCAAACAATAAAAAAATTGACTTTAAGCATTACTAAATGAAAATTTGAAAATTGTTGTGCTTTTAAGATTTGCAAATTTTAGGAAGACTCAAAGTCAAGCCTACTGCCTCATAAAAGACCGCTAGTACCTAAATCAGTAAGTGACAAGATAATGGTAAAACAAGGTAAGAAACAAAAGAATATGAATAGAGAGAGTTATTTCTGGGTCATCAAGGACGAGAGGTGAAGAAGATAATGGTAAAACAAGGTAAGAAACAAAGGAATATGAATAGAGAGAGTTATTTCTGGGTCATCAAGGATGAGAGGTGAAGAAGATGATAAAAATGATTACCAAAGTTAATGGGTATTAATTCCTTTCACGTTAAATTTGACTTCAATTTGAAGGAGATGGCTGTCATGTCTTACAAACTGTCTCATATGAGTTCTTAAAAAGTAGAAGTAATGGGTGACCTATTACAAGAAACTAACATATGCTGGAAGGTGACTTGTTGCACGAGGCTGGTATTACGACAAAGCTTGTTGATTGTTAAATAATTATCACATTACACTTTTACTATTTTAATAGCTCGCACGCAAGAAGTTATTTAGTAAGTGGTTGTCCCATATAGATATTAATGAGTGACACACTTATAGAGCTTGACATGCGACTTTTGTTATAATAATTCTATTTTTAATAATGTCGATTTGCAGTTGTTAAAAATAAGCTAGAAAAAGGGGCTCCCAGCTTAGTTAAAAAAAAAAATTCTAGGACCCTATCCAATTGTGTCTTTGAACACTATCAAACGGCTTATCTCAAAGAATTATGAGTAGTGTCCTTTACATAGACAAAACTCTAGCTTTAAAAGTATGATACTTAGGTAAGTTTAGATCCTTGACCAGTGGTAGAAATAATGATGTGGTCAAGATGATAAAGCGAATAAGTGTTTACTTTCGTCAACTAAAAATAGTCTCATAATAATGTCTTGATTTTCACGTTAAGCTCTTCAGTTAATAACCCTAATCACTGGGGTTCTAGTTTTTTTGTTTAATAGTGGTCACTTTTCTCTCTAACATAAACAATCATGCTCATATTGAATTTTTATAAATTATTTAATTTATTATTTGTATTTTTTGTTCAAATTTATATTGATCAAATCGATTTATGGTTATTATTATTTAAATATTTTGGAATTAATATTTATTTAATATGATGTTTATTTATTTATTTAATATTTTTATAAGATATAGAATATTATTTGCATAATAAATAATTTCCTAAATTTATACTTAGTGATCTATACTTGAACCTATCTATTTGACGTCCTAAACTTAAGTTTTTTTAACTGAATTGGTTTGATTTAATTTAAATTGAATCAAATTGAATTTTCACTCAAATTCAATTAAGATTTGATTCGTGTAAGAACAAATAAGTTAAATTATAAAAGAAAATAACCTTAACAAAAAAATACTAACAGCAAAGGAGTAAGAAGTATTTTTAAAATATTAAAAAGTTAATTAGTAATTATATTAAAAAGTAGGGGGATAATTGGTATATTCCTTTATTATAATTACGCCTTTTGTTGAAAGTTCGGACGAAAAAAAAAAATTTTAAATTTAAGGACTTTTTATAATTTTTAAAAAAAAATTGATAATTAAAAAGTAGATACATTTGTTTCAATGCAAAAATACAAGCAAAACTATGAAAAAAGAAGAAATAGAAAACTATTAAAACTTATCCTATTGATAATTTGTAACAAATAATTAATAGAGTAGGATTAGAATAAGAACGTTCTATTCCATCGTTCAGTAATCATCTTTACATAGATACCAGATAGACATAGAACAGGTGTAGAATACTCTCTTATTTGGCTCTATATTCATGAGAATTCATTGAAAACAAAAAATCCCTAGTTGTATATATATCTCGTTTACCTTTTGTTTCATCTTTTATCAATGATTAATGGTAGGGGAGATGGGAGATGGGCCAATATCAAATATTCATGTTCATGCACTCACTTAGAAGATGGGTTTTCCAATATTATATTAATATTAAGGATAAATATTTGTTGGAATGTGATGGTCTAGACAATATGATTAACGTGGAACCTTAAGTTTTATAAGATTTGGACCACATCATTACCACTACACACTTACAGATCGATAGGTTTCAGTATTTTCTTACTTGTTCATGAATTCTTGACATAGATGACAAAATAATATTATATAAAGATTGGTCAGATCTTAGTAGTTTCCAACTTAGAACAACTTGACCCTTGGAACAATCACACTTGTTACGAGCATAATTCTTGACCTTAGAAATAAATAAAGTTAGAAACCCGATTTAGTTAATTAATTAAACAGTTAGTTTGCTAATTAATTATCCTCACTGAATTGAGATTATGAAAGAAAAAATCTCTCTAGGACTTGTTCAATCAACAGCCAACATTTACTAAAGGTATAATTGATGATGATGGGTATTGGGTTCATTATCTTTGTCTCACTTTCATTTCTGGCTTTATCATATAACTTTTCTTCATTGACAAGACCAGATGTGCTTTGATGCATTTCCCTGATCCTTTAATTTCAACAAGAACAGATAATCACTTCCGAAGATTGTTATCTTTTTCTTTATTTTTCAAAAGCTAATCTCTATCTCACTCTCTCTTTCTTCCTTCGTTTTTTCGTTTCTGGCCTTGACGAAATCCTCTGGTAGGTCTCAAAATGGGGACTTAGACAAAGTTTTACTGCTTCTAAAGATAACGATTGTAGATACAAGATGTGAAACAGACAAAACATATATCTATATTATTTAACAAGTCAAATTGGATATCACCTAATTGTTGGAAACGGAAAATACAAACATCTATTTCTCCTACAGAAGCAATCACTTTAAAGACTAGTGAATTGGGTTTCTCTTTTTAATTTGATCAATCTATTTGAGCTTTAAAAGGGAACAGTAGCTAATACTAGATAATTAGCTAAGCAATATGATTCCATAAATTTATGTCGAAGATTGTTTAATTAGAGCTCTTGACAACATTTTAATTTTAAACATTAATTAAGATTTTGTTTCTGATTGCGATTTTTCTCCCTCAATAAATAAATCATTAGTACTTGTAAAAACTTACAAAACAAATAACATAAATAAATACACAACAAGTAAAATGAAAGGTGTGTCCATGTTGAGAGAAGTAAGAGGAATCTCTCTATTTTCCAGGTTTCGTGTCTGCTGCATTTATTTATTTGAATTTTAATAAGAAATTTAACAGATTAATTTATCACAATCGTCATCAATAAATTCTCTCTCTCTAAAAGATAAAGAATTGGGAAATCTCTCCCTGCAAAACAATAACATGATGAAGAAAGTGGACGACTTTTTTGAAAAAAAACAAAAAAAGGGCTTTAGAAAAGTCGAAAATTCATGCATGATTATAGCAAAGATGATGGAGTAATTAATATTATTTTCTCTTAATTTGATTAATTACATCATTAGGTAAAGAGCAAATCGCCCTGGAAAATCTAGAAAATGAAAAGAATCTTGACCCATATGACTTTCGCATATTTGACTTAAATTAAAAACAAAGGAAGATATTCTTAATCATGATGAATTTATTCATGTTTTAATTTAATGGCTATCATCCGTTGTGGATACTGCATGCAGCACTTGAAATAATATGCAATCTTGACCTTGATAGATATGTTTTTAAGAAAATATCATTTGCAATGTGATTGATTGAAAACCGGCCAATAAACTATAATTTTGTTTCCATTGAGAAATACAATAAAGATCAAAATTAATGAAAGTGTGGCATTAGCATAATAATAAATAATTAAAAAATAATTAGGTCATTATATATAGAATCCCCATTAATGGTTTGTGATGTTGAAGGAGGGTCGGCAGGCTTATCAATAATCTTTTTATTTTCTTTTGAAATATATAAAGAATGATTAACTGGTCCTATTACCACTATAATTTATTTTATGATTTTTTTAAATATAAATGATTTGTATTTTAATAAAATTTATAGCAAAATTTGCAAGAACTACAATTCAATGAAGTAGTTGACAATTTTATGCTGACTTGCTATTTACTACGTAATGTATAACCTCATTTTTTGCAGGGTTGTGACAGTCCGCTGCATATTAATATGTGAAACGAGTACTGCTTGTACCAAAGCTTTAAATTAAACAGTGCTTGGTTTTAATGAAGAACCCAAAATGTGGAGCATATGGTGGATTGTCCAAAATTTTTTAGTTTTAGGTTGTATTGCATATCCTAGGGTTTTATATCAACATTTGAATGCTCTTGAGTCAGTTTATAGAGAGAATATATTTAGATAAATGTTTGAACGTACTTTAATCAACGAAATCGTTCATGTCAACATATATATAATTCTTATATAAACTAATCGCATTCTAATAATATTATATTATGCCACATTTTTATATTTTTATAAGAATAAAATAAAATAAATTATATAAAATATATATTAATATTAAAAATATAACATTGTCATGTCAAATCACAAACTTCATATTATTATGTAAAAAATAAAGAATCTTACAAATTATAGTTGAATAAATTAAATTTATACATTTTACTAAATTGTTTGATCATTAAAAATAAGAATCATTTTAGTGTGAATCATGTTCCAATCATACAATAAAATTAAACTAGAATTAATGGTTGTATGTCGCTTAGCCTATCTAATTAGGAAACTGTAATTTGAACGCATTACGCGTAAATCATGAAATCTAATTACCTTGTGATATGGTAGCTAATGGCTATCATATATATTGCTAATTCATGCATGACCTCATTAATCTAGCTGACTAGCTGGCTGTCTTCTCAAATGTTGAAGTAGAGAGGAGAAAGATCAAGAGAGCTCCAAGGAGACAGCTCACCAAATTCAAGTTTGCTACATGAATAGGAAGAATTTGAAGCGGAAGATCCAGAAGTTTCTATTGATGATGTTTGTGGAGTTCCAGCACGTAATTGTTCTTGCCACTGAAGTAACTCTTTGTGCATATCAGGTTCTTGCTTATGCAGTTCATCCTGCTCCATTTCATTTTTATTTTCCCCTTCAATATTACTAGTGTAATTATTTCTGAATTTTCCTTTTCCCTTTTCATTTTCTGATCTAAACTTCATTCGTAAACACTCAGAAACTCCATTGAAGGCATACAGAGAAGCTGATAAATTACGTTCATACTTCATCCACTTCATGGCTGGGTCGTCTACGGAATCTTCTTTCTCCATTGGCGCCATCATTTCCTCTGCGATCTCAAATGGTGAACATTTATAGCAAGGACTTCCCAATGCATCAAGAAATCTAAAATCCATCAGCTGATCGATATCGATCTTTTCTTCAAGTTCTCCTTCTAATTCCTCTTTCTTCCCTATAACCACACCCGTCCAGTTATCTCCTGTACTAGTGAAACTTGTGTCAAAACCATCAATTATGTAATTATCACTGGTATTAGTGGTACTTGCAGTAATATGATTTGCACTATCGCTAGTTTCAGTAATAATATTGGTGCAACCTTCATGCGTGTCAAAGAAGTTCCCAAAATTATGGTTATCTTCTATTATTGTTATTCCTTGATCCTGGAACTTATCAAGAGGGGAAGTGTTAGCCATGGAAGTAGACTGATCGTTGTTTCTCGCTTTGAGTCTGAGCAAGAGAAGATTGGTAATTTTTGACGGAAGAGCCGGGGTCGAAGACGGAGAGCAATGCCGGAAGTTTGTACGAGTATTGGGTCCACGTAGCAAGCAAGCAGCTTCATCATAAGCTCTTGCAGCTTCCTCAGCTGTGTCATAAGTTCCCAGCCAAACCCTTATCTTCTGTATGGTGTCTTTAATCTCAGCCACCCAACGCCCTGACGGCCGTTGTCTTACCCCGACGAAACGTTTTCTTCCTCTCCGAGCTCCGCCTAGTGCTGCCGCGGCTGCTGCCTCCTCCATAGCTTGGCTCCAACTCATGTTCTCATCACCATTATTTTCCTTGTTTTCTTCTCCTTCACTAGGTTTTCTTTTACTCATCCTAAATAATCTTGCCACCGTCAACAGTTAGTGTTTATTCGGAAATAGGTCTATTTTCTTGCTTCTACTTTCTAGTGTTGTGTGTTCTATTTATATGTAAGAATGAGACGGAGGAAGCAGTGGATCGAGGAGAATATTTATTGGGTAGTGTAGCAATCTATTGGTTGTAGCTACTTCGTTGTTTTTTGTTGAATTCGGCTTTCGGACTGTAGATGGAAGATTTCACTTTCACGAGTGAGGAGATTTCAAGAACAGATCTAGAGATAATATTAGCTAACTATTTTTATTTGACCAAGTCAGATTTGTTTCTTGTACCATTAATTCATTGAGTCTATATATATGCGCGTGCGTGCGTGTGTACCTAGTTAAGACACGAGATTAATTATTGCTTGTAAATTAAATAAAATTGTATATATTTCCCACGCTCTGCCACTCCGTAGTCCTACTATCCATTGAATCAAATTAAAAACAATCTATCATAAATTCTAATGAATAGGGCTTTCTTAATTATTGGTAATGCATTGAATGAGCCTCTTCAATCGTTTCCAGGGTTCCGACTGTTTGTAGTGCACATTTGGACAGCGAAATTTGGTATGTGTAAAGTTAATTAATTGAAGCATTTAAGTTGGTGGGTTCGAAACATTGTAGAAACCAATCTTGTTAAAGGGACATATTGTATGATTGTGTTTGTAATTGTTTATGGCCTTGAGAAACCTCCATCCCTGAGCACGAGCACACGTCATTTTCGTCCTCTACAAGATATAAACCATACACAAAGATTTTCCGATAAATGAACACGATCAGAAATTAAAGTTTAAGTGAGTAATATATTTTAATCCCAAAAGCAATCTTTATTGTTCAATTATTTGATTAAAAAAAAGAATATATGTACGGGGGCGCGCAGGCACACACGCACAAATGTCTGAAACTGTTTTCTTAGAAAATTCCAGAGGAAGAGACGAAACAGGCCAAATGGTAGCAATAATATTCCTCCTCCGTGGCTTTGGTGATGTTGCTTTCGAACTTTGAAATTACCACCATGATGAACAGAATTGGCGTCCATAAAAATTTTTGATGTAAAATATTCACTCCCTTTGATTACGAAATAATTATAAATCCATGGGCCGTTTAGGGCCAACACAATCCGTGAATAATGCTCGACAAAAGGCGTTATCAATGACCAATAGCCTCATGATACGGCCTATGATAGGATAGGATAATTTGAAATGAAGAAACTCTACAACATTATTATTATCATCCTCATCCTCATCCTCATCCTCATCCTCAGGAAAGAACATGCGGTATCGTTTGACAATTGCCAATCTTTAACGCCTGAATTTACCTTCTGATTTGTAGATTCGCGAGCTAATCCCAACTAATGCGTAGAATTTAACACGACTAATCAAAATGTTCAGAGGATTTTTGCAGCTATTGCGTTTCTGTTTAATTTTAATAGCATAACAATGAATATATTTAGTATCACACACTTTTACTTGGAATTAATATTTAGCTATCATTCACTTAATTTCGTAACAGATTTCACAGCAGCTAAAACTTTCAGTCACAACACATAAATTTCAATTATAAGATGGATTTTTAAAATTCAAAGATAAAACAATTAGGAAATGAAACAGATTTAGAAGTTCGTCAATGAAAACCAGCATTACGAAATATCTAACCAGAAAGTAAAATGTCTAGCAGTTTAAGTCTTTGGCCTTTGATGTAAGTGGACCAAAAATATTAATAA
The DNA here is from genome assembly GCA_035221805.1 of Trichilia hirta. Classification (NCBI taxonomy): domain Eukaryota; kingdom Viridiplantae; phylum Streptophyta; class Magnoliopsida; order Sapindales; family Meliaceae; genus Trichilia; species Trichilia hirta. The sequence goes on from JAWDEX010000012.1 coordinate 5,219,649, forward strand.
TCCAGAAAAAATTTTCACTTTCATCAAGGTTAGAAATCAAACAATATACAGTGAAGTGAAACCAAATATGGATTAGAGAAAACTTGGCAGGCAAGAACACATGAAAATCAATCATGGTAAACTGATAAATTCGTAAATGAAGTTGCCTTAAAGTTGCTGATATGCAAACTGCATATGGTTAATGTACATACACTCCCACCGCCGCAATTTCCCCATCTACATACACAGACCTACAGACACAAGAATGCTGACAAAGAATGCTCTTTCCCTGCATTTTTTTTTTACCTGAGTTTAAATTGAAACATAAATATATCAAGCACTGAATATGAATATGGCAGTAAAAAATAGACCCGTGTTACTAGTCACCTCAATTATGATAGAAATCATACCTTAGCCTTGAATATCAGAAGAGGATATAAAAGTACTATTAAGACTGTCATCATTGACAGAGTAACGAGCTGGCAACAGGGCTGATCCTGGTAGGCAGTGGCCAAGCAATCACAAAATTCAGTCATTGTAGTAGCATCACACTGATCATCCCCATCTTTCTTAATCAAGACCTAAGAAGACGAAGAAACATCTCAAAACAAGGGTGGAAGATATAAAGGCGACAGCCAGTAAAAGTAAATCCTGTATTATGTATCTGGTGGGGATGGGGTACAGCATTTGGCATGTCAACGTACCTCAGTTGAGTAAACAATAAAATTGGGTAGGAAGCATTTCGTGCAGTACTCATTGAAAAGAAGTGTCAGGACCTGAAGAGGAAAAACTAAGGTTGATGCTAAAGAGAGCTTCTTCAAATTAAAAATCCCCATTGCAATAGCATGAATAAGTACCAGAGAAAATATCATCAAATTATGCACAATAGGCCCAAACTTCCCAGCTGTTTCATACTTAGGAGAATATACATTTATGAACTGCATGCTAAATTTTCCAAGCATTAGTAAAGTCAAATTAGTTCCCAAAATACTAAAAACCAACAACTCATTTCAGCTGTTAAAGTAGAGCATAAATTGGTGGTCCCTTTACTTGCTTGAGAATAGTAACTCAAGCACGTCCTTAAGATTATGCTAAACAAAGTAAATAAGTAGACCATCAGCACAGTAGAATTTAACTAGGCAAATATGATGAGTATACTCACATATGACACCAGAAACAAACATGTACTTTAGAACCATTACTTTTCTTCACCAATTGATGTAGAACATCCTAAGGAGCTACGGATATATGCCAGACTTTGAAGGAAGAACTAGTAATTAAATGAGAATTATATGTGCTTTTCATTTTTGAAAGCTACGCTATTTTCCCCTCCCTTTATTTAATTAGGTGTTTAATTGTGTTTCTTTTACAACTTGATTTCCTTAACCTAGTAGGATTAGGTTTTTGATTTCAACCCTATAAATAAGGGCAGGACATTATATTGTTTCAGCTTGACATTGATAATAAAGTTGGATCTTCTTCACTTTCTTTTATTTTATTTTGTGTGACATCAACTATCCAATGAAATCCTCTGCTGGCTGTCCTAATTCCTGCATAGGTATTGTTAAACTGTATCTTGAGAAAATTTCCATGACTGTACGGTTGTCCAAAAATTTGATTAATGGAATTTCTATTAACTGGTTATTATTGCAAGAAACAAACAGATAAAGTATCTATGCTGTATTTTTATCCATTGTCTTAACTTCAAAAGTAGCTTAATATCAAATGTAAAGCACTTAAATTGAGTCTTTAAACTTAAAACACCAAAAGATCAAAATGAGAATCGGAAGATAGAATTGTTAGATAACAAACTAACCTGGTTATGGTAGATAATGTATGCAAGACAAAGGTACATAAATAAGAAGGGAAGAATTAGTGGAGCTAAAAAGAAATATGTAATACCAAGAAGTCCAAGACAAAGGTACATAAATAAGAAGGGAAGAATTAGTGGAGCTAAAAAGAAATACGTAATACCAAGAAGTCCAAAGAAAAGAATTCTTGGAATGTCATTGTGGTATCGGATGGATGGAACTTCAAAGTCATCATTAGTACTTTTGATAAAAGTTTTGCTTATTAGGCTGCATATAAGAGGGATTATTTGAAAGAGTTCAGATAAAGTGCTAGTCCATCCTGATGTGACCACATATGCAATGAAAAATGAAGCCTGCAGCAAAAATCTAGCATTGTCAGAACAACAAAAACAGTGCACCTTATACTTGATTGTGTGTATGTGCTGTTGAAGGGAGAGAATAAATCTGGGGACACAACTGGAATTTTGTTTGGTCTAAAATGGTGTATGTCTATGCAGATGAAATATAACTGTGCCCCTTACAAGCCTAACTGCTGTCTACTACAATTGTAGAGATTATGTGGATGCCAAAATGTAATTATCTTAATATGACTTCGGCTTCCAACTATTGAGCTTTGCAAGTGCCAGCTGATAAAGTCGACATTACCATCCAAGATAACAATCATCTTTGAGCTTTTTGACATTGATAAAGAGGAAACAATCTGGAAAAATTTTGAAAGTCAGACGGTCCCATGAGAGCTAACACAGATGAGGGAAGACTACTGTAATTTCTATATTTTCGCGGTCGGATGGGCTTAATAGTACATATGAAGTTTTATGTGTATGTGTGCAAATACTGCTTCTCTCAGGATTTATTTATTTTTAACAACTGAACTAAGATAATAGCTTTGTGTTAAACAGAAACTGAGATAAACTACAGAAAGGAATTAATCAATGTCCAAAAACCATATAAGTTTTATAGATATGAATATGACAGGACTTATATTTCAACCAATTAAAAACAAGTGATTCTTAAAAATATTATTTACCAGAACCAAAACAACATCAGCAAACATTTTATATTAAACGAACATCCAAATGTCCAAAAAAAAGAATTTGCTGAATTTGAGATTTTATTGAACACCTCATACCAAGACCAGGAGAGAGAAACCAAACAGAAGTAACTAGACCAGTTTCAACCAAATTTTCAATTTGATTGGGTTGTTTTCATGACCCTATCAAATATATTTAATAGGTAGCCGATGTTATGAAAGCACAGAACAAATTTTTCGAGTTTCCATCATAGCGGCTCTGAATTGGCCAATCCTCACATTTTTCTTATACTTACATTGAATAAGAAATTAAACAAATTGTCTATAGGGAATACGTTCTCACCTGAGCTGGAACAGCTAGTGTTGCAGGAATATTGTTTGGTTCAAGAAAGATATGAAGCTGGTATAGAACTGATCCAGAAAATACAGTTGCAAAATAGATGTTCCATATCGTGAACCAAAGAACTTTGTTACATGCACTCTTTTGTATGTCACTATGAGATATATATCCTTGAATGGAGGAACGGAACTCCAAGATTGGAGGCACTATTTTCAGGAACAGTATACGAATAAGACTAGGAAGGTATCCAGTAACTACTTGACTGACAAATGTTCTGCATGTTAAACATATATCATTTTATCACTTTGCACCAGCAAGAAAGTAAGAAATAAATAAACAAAAATGGATATTTTAAAATTATATTAATCCACCTTTTTCACTCATTGCTCTTAGGCCTCAGTTTGTAGTAAAGCTGTAAAATAAAAATCCTAAACTGATTGCTTAAATAGAATGCTTGTCAGGAATGGAAACCGAACGTCCGATTGATTCAGGTTGGCAAGAACTTGCACAAGCAGAACAGGAATAAGGAATAAAATTGTCAGAAGAATGCTGGCTATGATGACCACAAGCTTGGCGATCCATCTTCGCACGAATGATGAAGAAAAGAAAGGCCAATAAACATCATGAAGTTCAGGAGCTTGCCCTGTAACCCAGTGTGTGGGATTGGTTGATTATTGATTGTGGCAAGCAATTGCAGCACCATATCAAGACTTGAAGGACACAAAGGCAGCACAAATTTCCCTTTACATTGACGGAAAACTATAGATTAACAGTGTGTGACCAGAAAAGAAAAAAGAGACATCTGAAAATATAATTATTTCTAAGTGAAGAAATAAATCTAAAAAATGATACTGTGTAATTATCTGCATCCCAAGCGATAAAAATTGGTCCACAAGTAATCAAGATCAAAATACCTTTACAAATAATATATGGCCAAGGAAAGTGCAATTTTATTGTTAATGCCTTAAATCTTGAAAACTCTAAAATTCAAAGAAAACTTATTTTCATGCATAAGAGATCAGTTTTGACTTTCCAGTGTCATGAAATTATATGTTATTGTTATGATCCTGAAAGACAATGAAGTGACAAGAAGGCAAAGAAAATATAATAAAGCCAATAACGATTCCTATAAATTTTTCAAACATAGGGTCTTAAGCCCAACAATTGATTTATGGAATAAGAGTTTTATGCACTAACGAATGAATATTTCAAAAATTATTTCTCTACCCCATTTCTACAAATTAAGTCATCTGCTGCTTGAAAAACTGTACTTCTGCTCCCGCAAAAATATTCAGGGAAATTCAGTATAAACATCAGCCATTTTCCTCAAGACTTCAATTCTATTCCAGTTATAATTGACTTACAGACTTTATATTTTTCTTTCCACAGTTTCAAACTAAACAATTATAAATTTTCAATCCTGGGAACACTAATAAGTTGACAATGAATAAATTATTCACATACATCCCATGTCAGTTTTATATTATCCAACTGTATACAATCTAATCAACTAGTATCAAGAGTACCTTCTTGTTTACTCTTGCAATAAAACATGCTACTAAGCACAGTAACTACCAATTGATAAACATTTGTATTCTATAATCAATTGTTGGCTTCCTCCCTATGATTGTGCTAACCTAAACAAAACCAATGTTGAGTACTGTGGTCTTTTATCATTTCACATGCTAGTTTTCCATTCATAGCTCTTTCCTTAAATTATTAAATTCATGGCCACGCTTTAAAACTTGTCATTCAACTATGACAAACCAAAGCTTCCTTTTCACAATTCACACTCATCAAGAACATATTTACTGTGGAATCAAGAGAGCAATAAGCATTTGTTTACAGTTTCAGCGATAAACAAAATGAAGCAATAATGGCTCTTTCCACCAAGGTGTAAAATGATCAACTGTTCAATTTGCACACTGACAGACTCAACAACAATAATTGTGCACTAAATTAGATACATATGGTCCATAAAATATGCAGAAAAAATGTCTGTGTAGTTAAACATTAAGTTGTTAGATAAAATCCCAACAAAAACTGAGAAGATAACAAGAAGTAAAAGTTTGTTGAAAAATGATCAAACAATGGTAAAGGACATACATCTCCAGCCAAAGAAACCTCTGACATACGTCTCCGGCCAAAGAAACCTCTGACATACATCTCCTGCCAAAGAGACCTCTGATTCCTCCAATCCCAAGTTCTCCTCAATATATTCTAAGGTAAAGGACATACATCTCCTGCCGAAGAAACCTCTGATTTCTCCAATCTCAAGTTCTCCTTAATATATTCTAAGTTGAAGGACATACATCTCCTGCCGAAGAAACCTCTGATTGCTCCAATCTCAAGTTCTCCTCAATATATTCTAACTGTTTCTTGTAATAATCTAAAAGTTCAACCTTCTGTCCAAACAATCTGACACGCTGATACTTTTCTTGATTGGGATCTAACAGCAAGTGGATAAGCCTTCTATACAGTTTCTTTGCATCATCGAAGAAATATGAAAATAATTATTGAAGTAGTACAAAGAACGGTAGAATTCACCACAGCGCTCACCATTCACACACAAGATCAGAACTCAAAGTGTTCAGAAACATAGGGAAAATAGCTTACAATGAGACTGCAGAGATTGCTTGTTCAATGAACAATCATATGTGACAGATACGTAGTAGAATGGTACCCTTTAAAGAAGCTCTCAACACTGTCACTGACACTGATCCCAGCAGAAACAGGGATACTACAAACTAAGATGGTGGACTGATACAGTTGAGGTTTGGATGAATAAAAGTAAGCCATTCTTTTCGAACATATACACTGATATTCCTGTGGAAACAAATATTCTTCATTATTCAGTTCAACTATAAGTTATAGAAGATAATTATCATCTTCTGTAATTGCTCTTGTATAGCTTATATATCCATCAACCCATTCAGTCACTGGTTAACAAGCAATTATAGAAGATAAGTGAAGCTGGCAACCAAAGGAAACACAGATCTAAAAGAAGAAAATCTCATATATTGTCCTCCTTATAAAAAGTTTACACTTCCCAGTGTCACCAAAAGGCAGAGCCATAGGGATTGTTGAATTTGATTTGTTCAAGTATAGATATACCTTCAGGCTAATGGGAACATTGTGTCACTTACATAATAAAGTGAACGGAAGATAAACCCAGTGACAAGATACATAGTGCAGAAGTGAATCATAACCTGAAGAATAAGACCAAAACTGACGAATATAATTTTAAATTTCACTTATTGTTAGACTAACAGGAAACAACAAGATCAACCGTCACAAATTATGCTATCCCCACATATATAATATCATGCATTACAAGGGACAGAAAACCCAGTTAGACAGAACTAACATAGTTGTAGCTTGCTGCTAACTGCATTTTGCCACCCTATGTGCTTCCCACGAACTCTAATAGAGAATAGTACTATTTAAAAGTATGAAAGAACCTTTTAGAGCCACCGTTTACATTTGAAATGGTAAATACATCCAAAGAATTAATTGACGAATCAGTAAAGTCAATCTCATGCAGTGCAGTTCACTGGAAGAATACCTAAAATCCCAATAATGCCATCAAACAAAACTATTTTCAAACTGCAGTATTCAGAGAAAGCCACAAGGTCACAAACTATACAGCAAAAAACCAATGTAAATGAAGAACAGTGACAACAAACTATGATCCACCCCAGGAAGATAAAAGACAAAATATAAGTAGAGCAGAAGACTGAGGAAAACGTTTTTATGTGCACCCAAAAAACACATTGTTCAACTGCATTCAATATCCACTAGGAATGAGAAAATACAAAATATTTCTCTCTTTTGCTTGGTTGTTAGCAAATAAAGAAAATTAACCTTTCCAAAGTCAATGCAGTTAGAGACTCCATTTTCTTCCTAATTTTCTGTTTGTTGACAATTACATTAGCGACTTGTGAGAGAACTGACCTAAGATGACAGCATCTAAACCCAAGGAAGACAACAGTTCTTCTTCAGAGGTGTTCCGTGCCCTTCTGAGCCATCCAGGAGAAAGTATTAACCTTTCCAGGTTGAAAGGACTTCTCTGTTTAGAACTTCCTTCAGCATGCAACCGCGGGCTATAAACTTCATAATTACTCGGTTGTTTCCGCAATACAGAATACAAAGTGAAGAACAAAACACAAAACCCATAATTTATTCCTACTGACGTTAGAAGAGCAGATAAAATCATTTCTTCGGAATAATCTCGAGATCTTTAAAAAAAATACACTTATTGCCTGCCAAATGGAACCAGACACAAAGTAATTACCGCAAGATGCCAATATGTACCAAATGTTACATATCAGCTATAAGAGAGGTCGACAATATTTATCCAAATCTAAAAAAAATGAAAAATTTAAGAAAAGCTCTGGTTGATACAGTAGTATATTTGTGTGAGCAATGGAAAATAATAATTTAACTGATTCCACAAGAAAAACTAACTCGCATAAATTTACTTAAATTTAAGACTGTAATCCTCAACAATTTTAAGTTAAACAAATCCTAACAAAAAAGTCAAATGGAACGACCAAGTAAAACACAAAATTGAAGCAAACAAAATTGTATAATATGAGAAAAGAAACCAAACCTGCAGTCGTATGAACGTCGGCACTTTTAAAAGGGTTGAAGAGACAATGCAAGAGATTTCACCGCTGATTTCCTATTAAAAAGTCCCCTATGGAGCTTACAATAATGGTAATTTGCAGCATGCTTGTGAATTTCGTTTATTTACCGGTGATGATGCCAAGAAGTTTCAGCTGATACCACACAGGTTCGTTGGAGTAGTTGGTACAAATTTTGCAAGAGAAAAATATGTTGAAATATGCCAGTATTCTGATGAAGACCCTCTGACTGTAAAATTAGATTTTAGGGAGAGAAAAAAGACAGCAAACTTGCAGCTTGAAATGCAAAGAATTTGATTCCTTATTGTCGCCCATAAGTAAGATAGTGTCCCTCGTCACCTTCTGTTCGGACGCTGTATTTAATCTCGGAGAAGAAGAGTAATTATAACTTAGGAGAAAGACAAATTCCCCTCTACTATTTTTTGAAAAACCAAACACCCTTTATCACTAAGTTTATTATAAATACTCTTTTTTATTTTAAAAAATAATAAATATATATAAACTAAAAATATATATTTTTAGCACAAAAATTCATGATTTTTATTATATAGATTTCAAAATTTTATTTTATAAATTTTTATAATAAAATAATTATTTTTTTATTAAAAAATATTTTAAATGTAATTTAATATTTTAATTTATAATATTTTATATTAAAAATATATAAATTAAATTTAAAATACTTTTATTTGATATTTATAAAAAATTAAAAATTAATTTTGTTATTATAATTTAAAATTACAAGAATTATTTTATTTTTATTTTTAAAAATTAAATAAAAATAATTAAAGTATTTTGTTTAAATTATAAGTGACTATAACACTTTATATTATAAAAAATTTAATTTATAATTTTAAATTCATAAATACTTTTTAATAATTTATTAAATATAAATAAAAAAATTATAAATTAATTTTTTATTTATAGTATTTTATACTAAAAAAACTATAATTTAATTTTTAAAAATTAAATTTAAAATATATTTGTTTTATATTTTTAAAATTTATGAATTTACTTTTATTTTATAATTTAAATTTATATAAATATTATATTTATATTTAATAAATCTTTAAAAAATTTTATAACTATAAATTATAAATTAATTTTTTAATGTATAGGTATTATAGTCATTTAATAATTTAAATAAAAATATTCATTTATCTTATAAAAATACAAATAAAAATAAAATTATATAAATTTTGATAAATATAAAATAAAAATATTTTAAATTAAATTTTTTAATATTAAATTATAAATTATTTTAGTATAACGTATTATAAAATAAAAAGTTAAATGATAATTTATAATGTTATATTTATATTTATATATTTAATTATAAATTTATTTTTATTTTATAATTTAAATTTATATACCTTGATAACTTAATTGATAATAACCTATCTGTTAAAAATTATAAATTATAAATTAATTGATAATTTATTTTTAATTTTATTTATATAATCCAATAATTTTTTTTTTTTATTTCGATATAGAACACAATTTATTCTTATTCTCAGTCATTCTGATAACTTATCAAAAATCACTCTTTATACAAGTCTTTTTAGCCCGTGCAGCGTTCCGATCTTAAAGGATAGTAAATGACACCAGAGTGACAATACTTGAGCAAGGAGTAACTTTTGGTAAGCTTAAAGATGATAAAGGATAGAAGCGAGTTTTACATTAAAATAAGAGAAAATTTTTTTAATCTATATAAGTGGAATTAAAATTAATTATATTAACGAGACCTTTAAAGATAGTACAAAGTTAGGTGGTGATTTAGTTTTAAGAACTTGACAATTAAGCATGTTTGGATAACGGTAATATTAAAATAGGTAATCTCTTAAAAAAAATTTATATTGACCCATTATTAAGAATAAAACAATAAAGGCCTCAAAGATTGAGTTAAAGTAGATAATATCATTGATAAGAGTCCTTAAGAATTGAATTAAAATAGACAATATCTTTAACAAAAGTTAGATCGGGTTTCATAGATTAAGTGTCACTTTTTGTCCTTTAGAATTGGGTATTGTAAAAAAAATTTTATTTATTTTTATTTTTAAAAATTAAATAAATATAATTTAAATATAATTATTTAGCAATTATAATATTTTATAATATAAAAAATTTAATTTATAATTTTATATTCATAATTACTTTTTAAAAAATTTATTACATATTATATAAAATTATAAATTAAATTTTTTATTTTATAATACGTTATATTAAAAACATTTATAATTTAATTTATAAAAATTAAATTTAAAATATTTTTATTTTATAGCATAAAAATTTATGAATTTATTTTTATTTTATAATTTAAATTTTAAATTTTATATTTATATTTATGTATGTAAAATTATAAATTAAATTTTTTATATTATAAAGTATTATAGTCATTTACTAATTCAAATAAAAAATTTAAATTATTTTTATTTAACTTTTAAAAACAAAAAATAAATTCATAAATTTTTATAAATTTAAATTATAAAATATAAATATAAATTAATTTTTTATTTTATAATACATTATACTAAAATAATTTATAATTAAATATTTAAAAATTAAATTTAAGATATTTTATTTTAGATTCATAAAAATTTATAAATTTATTTTATTTTATAATTTTAATTTCTATAATTTGATTTTTAAAATGTAAATAAAAATATTTTAAATATTTGTATTTAAATTATTGAATGATTATAATACATTATACACTAAAAAAATTAATTCATATTTTTATATTTATAAGTATTTTAAAAAATTATTAAATATAAATATAAATTATAAATTTTATAAATTTTAATTATAAAATAGAAATAAATTCATAAATTCTTATGTATATAAAATAAAAGTAGTTTAAATTTAACTTTTAAAAATTAAATTATAAATTTTTTAGCATAAAGTATTATAAATAAAAGATTAATTTATAATTTTGTATTTATATTTAATAAATTTTGTATTTGTATTTATGAATATAAAATTATAAATTAAATTTTTTCTAGTATAAATTATTATAGTCTTTAAATAATTCAAATAAAATACTTAAAATATTTTTATTTAATTTTTAAAAATAAAATAAAATAATTTTTATAACTTTAAATTATAATAATAAAGTTAATTTTTAATTTTTTTATAAATATTAAATAAATGTATTTTAAATTATTTTTAAAAATTAATTTATCTATTTTTAATATAAAATAAGATAAATTAAAGTATTAAAATTTTAAATATTTTTTAATAAAAAAGTTAATTATTTTTTAAAAGTTTATATGATAAAAATATATATTTTTATTTTAAGTAAAGAGGATATTTTTTTATTTTTTTAAATGTAAGTAAAGTGTTTGTTATAAAGTTGCTTAGCGTTTGCTTTTTGAAAAAACAGTAGTGGGAATTTCTCTTTCTCCGATATTCCAAAGTCGTGTTTCTTCGTAAAAGCAACGCGATATCATCACCATCTTAACAGAAAATAAAAAAAATGGCGCCTTCATGGCTTCATCTTCTCTTGCTTCTGTCCTTTCTCTGGATGAATCTCACCGTCAAATGTGATTCTGGTAAGCCGTCCTTTTGTTACCTTCTCTAAATTGTTTCTCCTTCTTTCTCTTTTATTTGCTTTTTACCTCAATATGTAATGTTTATCATGAATATATGGTTCTTGGCTGAATCTTTCTCTCATTTTAAGCTCATTCTGTCCGATTTTATATCTGTTCACCTCTCGGTGTGTGTTACTCTGAGTTGACTTCGCAGTATGATAATAACATCTGGAGTTATTTTTCAATTCTGTTTCACTTTATTTTTCAATTCTGTTTCACTCTCTTAATAGCTTCGACTTATATGAGATCTGTTTAGGATTCCTCGATCTGGGCATTTCTAAATTTTTCAAGCAATACTTTTTAGTTACTGATCCAATGGATTTGATGGTTATGAATTGAAGTTTGTGTTCTTCTGTTTATTTAGCTAGAATTGGTGTGACTTTGATTCACAAAGTTTGTGTTACTAAATGCATTATGTTTAAATTTTGTTATCAAGCAATTCAAGTGTAGTGTGATTATATTCATAAATGTTTCTGCTTTCAATGTCTAAGACAAGGTTACTCTTTGAAATTGTTAAAATTGTTAATAAGATTGCTTATTATTAAGTTAATATTAAGATCCATCAGAAAGTCGTGATCTAACCATTGCATGAGGCTATTTGCAGTCAAAATAATACTCTGAACATCCATTTGCTCAAAACACTCGATCACCAATTTAAAATTAAAATTAAAATTTACAACCCACAAAATGCCTGTCATACTATAAAAATAAATCCATTTATAATTCATTTTACTCTTTTTCTTTTCTAAACCTCTTAACAACATAATTTGTGTTCTTACAAACTCAAAAAACGCACTACTTCTACGATTTAACTCTCAAGTCCAAAACTTATCAAACTCCCGCTCCATTGAAGTCCCTCACAATAGCTTTTTTTTTTTCTTTGCATTTATTTACATATAGAAGGAGCTAGTGCTTGCTGTTCCTTTTAAAGAAGCAGTTTCCTGCTGATGTTTTCTGTTATAAACTTTTTTATTTTCTTGCAGTAGCAGAGTTTGCTGCTTTGTATTGATTAGTCATTAATTGTTTGCAATATTTTATAGACAGCAAAAAATTAAAGACATTCTTACAAAAAGTTCGATCTTTTAAATGATCAACAGCTATAAAGAAAAAATTGGATCTATAAAATAAACTAGAATATGTGTTAAATAGGTATGAAGGATTGGTGTAAACAATTATATGTTTCATTGAAGCATTTTGTTTATTTTATGCCGGTTTCATGCTTTTGAGTATACTAGTTGGTTCAACTACTAAAATCTCTAGGGGTGGTACAAGAAGTTTGGGGTTCAACTCCTACACATTCTAGATTGGGGAGATGTTTGGTTTATTTTCTTGGAGCACTAGAAACTAAAAGTTTGTTGCATACTTTTGCTTGCTTTAATAAACTTATTGGTCAGAAAATTGAATGCTGTATTTTTCTGCCATTAATGCTTTTGTTTGATCCTCTAAACCATTCCCTCTGAAGCCCTTTTTCCAACTAAATTGAGTACATATCTTTCTAGCCCCGATGAACCTTTGAGATAATTAACTAAAATCTGAGCATCCTAAAAGTTGATACAGTTTCAGATAAGATGGTAAAGGAGAAGTCAAAGAACATTAAACCTCCTATATGCTGGTAGGGTGCTTCGCAAATGGTCTTCCTTGGAAACTTAATAGTTATTGCCCTTCTATATGTTATAATGTGTTTTACCCAAACCTTTTTGCATCTTGGAATAAATAGAGCTTGACATAATAAACACAACTATAGTCCTTTCTTTTGTAATTCCAGAAGTCAGTAGAATCCTATATGGTTTATTATGATATGCTGGTAGTGTTCTTGACATATGTTGCCAAAGACCTTGGAAAGTGGGGAGAACATGATTGATCTTAAATCAAAATGGTCTAGCATCCAGGAGGATACTCATAGATTGCTTGTCTCCGATTTTGTATGACAATAGACACCAGAAATCTCCTCTGTTTAATAAAACTTTTAGGTTATAACCTCTCTATGTTTGCACTTTTAGGTCATAAACTTTACTTTCAGGTTAGGCATGAACTGGATTTGCTTTAAACAGTTCCAATACTCTTAAGAAGAGAAAGAGTTGTGCCATCATTAAAATTTTCAGTTAGTGATTAAATGTCCTTGCTGGATGACATAATAACCACTTGAATTCTTCCTCTACTTATTTCACTTTCTCAGTATATGGGCACATGTTTTTACGGTTAAGCTGATATAAATTACTTTGTTGAAATGGAAGAAACAATTTGATAAGGTAAACATGCTGAGTTTCAAATTGATAAAATTGATAATAATAATAAACATTC
>JAWDEX010000012.1:5253395-5282919 GCA_035221805.1 Trichilia hirta
TTTTCACTATGCTTGATGACTTGCTTGAAATAGCACAAGGACACTCCCAAAAGGACTACCGGAACATGGAAGGCACACTTATCATGGCCATGAAGCTCCTCACAAAGGTGTTCCTACAGTTACTCCACGACCTCTCACAGTTATCAACATTCTGCAAATTATGGTTGGGTGTCCTCAGCCGAATGGAAAAATATATGAAGGTAAAGGTCCGAGGGAAGAAAAGTGAGAAGCTTCAGGAAATAGTGGCTGACCTCCTAAAGAATACTTTACTCGTAATGAAGACAAGGGGAGTGCTTGTGCAAAGGAGTGCTTTAGGAGGAGATAGCTTGTGGGAACTTACGTGGCTTCATGTGAATAACATTGTTCCATCTTTGCAATCTGAGGTGTTCCCTGATCAAGATTAAGATCCGTCACAGCATAAGCAGAGTGTTATGAGTGGAAGTTTGGTGTCTGATGAAATGGGTTCTGTTGCTTCAAATGAAACAGTGGCCTTTGAAGGTGCTGAGACATTAGATTAACATAGCATAATGTGTTTGGATGAGTGGAGCTGCTATATCTGATGGCATTCTTGTCACTATTTGCTTAGACAGGCATATATTCATGGTTGCAGGCAAAGATTCTCCACTCATTATTTTTGGAGCTTGTAGATGCCAATTAGCACAAAGAAATGATAGGGACAAAATCTCAAGCGACTTGTTAACCTGTTCGTTGATGTTCATTCTCATCCTTGATTCAGTGGAACTTTGGCCGAAGTGTATCTTCCATAGTTATTTGTGCTTATATTATAGTTGTATAGGTTTCTAGTGAAGCATTTGAAGGGAAAGATTTGAACTATATAATTTTGTATCATGAGAACGCAGAAGATAAGAAATTCGTCGATCTGCCGCCCCCAAGGTATTTTGTTTAGCCTATGTGATTGTTTTTGGCTTCAGAAAACTGACTTCGTACTTTGTGTTGGGGTATTTACCAAACCCGAGAGTGAAGTTTTCAATTTTTAACTTTTGAGTTAAAGGTTCAAATTTTTCATGAATTGCAAATCAGTGGCTAATTGAGTACAGTTTTTTTCTGAACCCTGAAAGAATACGAGAATCTCACCACGATGGTTTTCTAACCCGGTTACAAACCGTCTTATATGATGATTCCTTTGCTGTACTCGCTATTCTTTGGGTTAAAACAAAAAGAGGGCTATATTCGGTAGGATTTTATCACTTCCTTTGTGTGAGTTTTGAGTTTTTATCATTTAAATAATATTTTTTTAAAAATTGTAACTATTGTCACGAGTTTGCACTCCCTCAAATTTTTACAACTAAATATTATCTCTTTCTAATTTTGTACTGCCAAAATTTTTTTAATAAAATTATTTATTTATTTTAAAAGTTTATTAATTAATCAATAAAAGTTTAAAATAAATAAATAAATTTATTAAAAATATTAAAAAGATGTAAATTTTAAAAAAGATAATTGTAATTTCTGAAAAAAGTGATAAGGTTAGACATTACGGGTGGTAAGAAAAGCCGTTCTTAGTAGGCTTTGGTAAAACTAAAACGATATATTTTGACAGCTGTGAATTGTTGACTCGTGACAGCATGAAACATTGTTTCTGTTTGGAAATGCAAAATCGTTGTAAGAGTTCAGAACTTTATACCGACCATCTTTAACAGGTCTAACTTTCATCGGGAATCTCGCTGCTAGCAATTGCATTTTCGTTTTCCAATTCACCAACGGTCAATTTGAATTTTCGTTGTCCAATTAAATATGAAGAATCTAGCTTTATATCGAAAATCACTCATTTCTATAATTTGATTGATCAAAGATTTGGGGTTTGAGATTTAAATAAATTTACCCACTCAGCTGTTTTAACTTTCAACGAGAATCTAGCTGCTAGTAATGTCCAATTTAGGTACGGTCAATTTCAAGAATCTAGATTTATATCTAAAAACACTCTTATTTCAATAATTTGATTGATCAAAGATCTAGGGTTTGAGTTTTAAATAAATTCACCTACTCAGCTCGAAACTTAATCGAAAATGAGTGAGGCTTTCGAAGGATACGGCCTCCAATACTGCGAGCTCTCCACAGATCTCTACGAAAAAAGCAACTTAGTTTCTCTTCTTCCAGATGCAAGTATTATTATTATTATTATTAAAGCAAAACATTTTTCGAATTAAGTGTTGCAATCACTTCAGTGTATAAAATTTAATTGATCTCCTTAGTTGCGTAACATCGATGGTTTTTGTTGATCTAATTTTACAGATCAGAAGAATGAAAGGTTTTCGGAGATAAAATCTGGATTAGATGATGCTGACGATTTGGTAATACATTAAATTTTTTGCTTTGTGTTTAGAAGTTTCACAATTTTCTTTTTATATAGCGTGATGTATATATGCTTATTTTTAATTCCAGATTCGTAAAATGGTCTTGAGGCAAGAAGTTTGCAGCCGGCTTTGAAGGCTATGCTTCTTGCTAAATAAAGAGAATACAAGTCCCATTTGAATAAGTTGAAGAGAGAATTTAAAAGAATTTCTTCTCCTAATGCCCACGAAGAGTTGTTGGAGTCTGGAGCAGCCGATGCACATGCGGTGACCTTTTCATTATTTTTTTAATCTCTGAGTGTTCCTTGTTTGCAGAGTTCGGCCTTAGATTTCTTGTTTAATTTGAGGGAAGAGATTGCTTGACTTTATGTAGCCTAGTCTATATTCGTGTATTGTTATCTCTACTGCTGTATATTTGTTGATAGACAGGTATTGTTTTACTATTTGTATATTTTTAAAAGTAAACGTAACTGTGATGGGAAGCATTTGGGAGTGTCAGCAGAAAGTATTTTTCAGGGTAGATGCTTTTTGAAACACAGATCAAGCATTTTTCTGATCTGTAAAATGCTTAATAGAAATGTATTTGTCAATTGCTTTTCTGAAAAGCACGCCAATTGCTTTTCTTTATCCCCAGAACACCTTGTGTTTTTCACCCAAACTCTATGAAAGGAGAGGAACCCATTTGCAGGAATGCCAAAAGCAATATCAAATCCATTATTAGTGTTATGGGTTGCCATAAGAATGGCCGAGCTGTATTTGTCTTACCAATTGCTTTAGGCAATCAAGGGAATTTGACAGAACAAAAATAACTATGAATTATGACCTATAATTGTCAGTTTATTACAATTTGTTGCATTTCATTGCAATGGTGATTTATGAGTTTGTTTGATGTTTATTGCTCAATGAATTGAAGATGGTCTTGCATCTGGTGGAGAAATTTCATTGTCTGTTGATTGACGATGCAAGCTTCTGGGGAGCAGAAAGAACGATCGGCCATGTCAGTAGAGAGAATAAATCAGTCCGGTGAAAGAATCAAGGAGAGTAGAAGAATCTTACTGGAGACACAGGAGCTTGGCATCTCTATCGCGTAAGACCTAAATCAACAGCGCGAAACTCTGTTACATTCTCGTGACAAGGTATTTTTGTTTGACCTTTTTCCTTTTGGGTTATTGTTCTCTCCCTCCAGATTTTCAGTTATTTATAGTCTTTATTTTGATTATTGCGGGACCATTGAATGAGCCACTGATGTATATCTTCTTGGTGCTTGAGTAAGAAAAAGATTATTTATTACCCTTCTTGTTGATAAACCAAGGACTCTACGTGCCATAAATGCAGCAACAGTTGTTGGTTGGTTTGTTATTCGTTTATTTTTTTCTCCTTTTGTAGCTTCAAGGGGTAGATGATGCCATCAGCAAGAGTGAGAAAGTTTTATCTGCCATGTCAAGAAGGATGACTAGGAACAAATGGATCGTTGCCTCGATAATTGTTGCTCTTGTCATTTCCATACTCTTCATCCTGTATTTTAAGCTTTCGCACCACTAATCTAAACCTCACAAATGTTCAAGTACGATGAAAATCCTCAGCTGCTTTATGTGCATGTTGTATATGCAGTTACCAGTAATTTGGTGGGCGTATATTCCCATTTTCCTTCATTGTTTATGTCGTACTTGATGGCATGTCATTTTATCTTTGTCATTTCTTATGTATTGCCTTCATCTATTGAACAAGCTTACCTTCTTTGCATGTATTATTCAGTGTCTAATTTCTTTGCTCAAATCATTCTTATTAGAGCTTCTAAAACTAAACAAGACACGTTTGATTCTATATTTTTCCAGTTTGTCGGTCTCAATTCGGGCCAATCTTCAATCTATTCTCGTTTATTTCATTGGATGGTTATTTACTAGCAATTGCAAAGATATATGTTCTCTACAAATCTAAAGTCATTTTGCAGTGCGGACATTGGGAGATTATTTTACTTGCAAAATAATTCTTTATTGCAAAGATATGCATGTTCTCTACTAATCCTAAGTCATTTTCCAATGTTGTCAATCTTATTGTGTAAAGGTGCGGCCTTGTACAAAGTTATTATTAGTTGTTACTTCCTAGCAATTAAACTTTGAATTGCTAACCATGTATTTTATAAATTCCAACACCTATTCATCTCCAATGGGGTATGCCTATGCAGATGAGCATCCATCCTATTTCTGATGGTAGAAATAAAGTAAAATGGCTACTGGACGACAATTGAGATGAGAGGATTTGCAAATGCACGGCGATGGAGAGCAAAATAGGAATGATCATGAAGAAGTTTTCACCCCTTTTATATAACTAAACTGCAAATATAATTATAGCTAAATTTTATCAGACAACCTACCCAATTTTGCAATAATATAATAAGATGATCAAGGTCGCTACACGTGGAGAAGCCAGCACCCGATCTGATCAAATCAGTTCCTTTCTTTCTTTGACCAGTCCGTTTCACACAAGCTCAACTCCACATGATCCCACCACAGAAAATATCCAGCAGATTCACTAAATAGTTCACGAACCCAAGATTCCTTGTTCTCCCTTCTTTCGTTTGCTTTGTTTTCTGTTCACCTTACTCAAGTCTTACACGCCGAGAAATAGTACTATTTTCCTTTCCTTTCACACGCACGCCTTCGTCGTGTTTGTATGGAAGTCTAAGTAACTTTTCAACACGAACAAGAGAGTGATCCAAGTTACGCGAATTCAACCAAATCAGCATGGATTCACTTTCATCGGTCTCTTCCTCAATAGTTCTTCCTCCTTGCAATCCCCTCCGTTTTCGCCGGAGACAAATTTTATTCTCTCCTCGCAGTTTCCATAATCGTCTTTATTATGGGCTATCTTCAAAGAGATTCCGACACGTCTACAGTAAAGCGAGCGATGGCTCTCAAGATGATGATGACAACAATGGAAGCGAAGAAATGGAAAGAGCGCTTCACTTGGATGGCACCATTCCGGGGAGCTCTAATGAGTTCGTGAAGAGAGTCTCTTCTCGTGCTTATGATATGCGGAGACATCTGCATCAAACTTTCGACAGTAGCAGCTATGATGGTAATTTTTTTTATTGATTATTTCTCATTTTTAGCAGTCAATTTTGACTTGTTTTCTTTTAATGGGTTTTATAACTTTGTTATACGAATTCATTTACTTAAAATATTAATTATTGAGTTTTTAGAAATTCTAACTAGAGTAGCTTCACTAGAGTCGTCTGATAAAAATATTTCTTTTGAACTTTTTCTCTATAATGGATCAATTTTAAATTGCATGTACATTTGATTAGAATTTATTGGATGGGAGTACAGAAGATGATGATGTACAACCTGATGTACACCTTTCGATCTGCAAATGTAAGCTGCAACATGCCGAGCTTGCATTTGCTCTTGTTTGATTATTCTTTTAGTAGAAAAAAAGGAGTCCCCATGTTTCTTTTACTGCAAATTAAGACTTATGTTTCAGCATAAAATAAAATCTTGGGCATTTTGGGATGATCCTCTGGCTCCAGCCTCCCGACTTGATATGTATCTCTTAGGAGGACGAACTGGCTCTAAGGGCATATTCTTTTGATAATATCGTGTACACTGGACCTGGAAGAGCGAGTTTGAGCCGTGTGATTTGTTGGATAATATTTACGCTGCTGGTTCTTGATATCTTTATTTGATAGGAATGATAAAAAATTGCATTTTACTATTATGGTATGCTGTTTACAACTTCACAACTTGAAAGTTGCTGCCATGACATTTGGGTTCAGACATTTAGGTGCACTTTGAAATTAGTTTGAGCATGATTGGTTTTCCCTAGCTTTCAGTGTATTTCAACCGACTTCTTTGGGCTCTGCTGAAGCATCGTCTTTCATTAACTTATTTCCTATAATCTGACTTACGTTTCTAGTCACTAGAGACTCAGTGTTTGTGCATTTTGATAGCAGGATCTATGTAAAAAGTGAAAATGCTAATATGCTCTGAATCATCATATATATAAGCGTCTTTGGTATTCAGTCATACTTCTGATTGGTTGAGGCATATTATTCATTTTTGTTGATTAAAATCTCGCTTTCTGTTTTCAAATGTATGTGTCTGCATACATTCGACAATAGATTTTTTCAATATCTTGCATTTTCTATTGTTAGTGATGCTTATGATTTATGGTGGAAAGATTTTTCATAGGTAAATAATACCATATGTTCTGCTTCTTACCGAGTTAGTGTTTGTTGATATGTTATGTATCACTTGTTTGCTTGAGACATGTTTCACAATTGTCTCCATCATTTTTTTTATTAACCAGTATTGGATGCCAACCCCTGGAGAGAAGATTCAAAGCCTGTATATGTACTAACTCACCGGGAAAACCAATTGTGCACAATGAAAACCCGAAGGAATCGCAGGTCTGATTTGTTTCCCTCTGGTACTTATATCATATAATTACTAATGTTTCTCCTGCTTATGTATTGATTCTTTTTAACAGTGAAGTTGAAAGGGAGCTTGGATTGTTGTTTTCTAAAGGAGGCAAGCGCAGGTCTGAAATTGGTAATCAGGCTAAACAGCCTAGAGGTGGGACAAAGTTTCAGATGCTTGTGGAGGATATTAGGGAGGGAGTGCTTGTAAGTTCATTTTCTTGTGTCAGTTGTCTATTTTCAGATGACATTGACTTTCTATAGCAAATCTGAATCAAGTTCATGCATCATTAAAACTTAAAAGTGTAAATTGGGTCTTATTCATCTCTAAAATGTTCTTTGTGCTATAAGACTTTTAAATTATCATTGAGGGAGACGTTTAATTGTCGAATATTTACAGTTCAAAATTTGAGAGTTTACTTTGTAACCATTTGCTTCTCAACTATCTTACCCTCCATCGACCAAAATTCTCTTTGTGGTAAAGCATTCCATCACCTGATGTAATGGGTTGAAGCAGGCTGTTGTGATTCACCTGTTAAAAAATGTTGACTTTTTTTGCAGGTTTTTGAAGATGAAAATGAAGCTGCAAAATACTGTGACTTACTGCAAGGAGGAGGTAAAGGATGTGAAGGTGTTGCAGAGATTGAAGCCTCATCGGTAAGATACAGAGCAAACTTATAACCTGCCTCAATTTATGAAGTTTTGTGATCCTTTTCGTACTTTTTCTGCAGATATTTGATCTATGCCAAAAAATGAGGGGCCTTGCTGTTTTGTTCCGCAAAGGAAGAACTCCCCCTTTACCTCAGAGCCTTGAGCTCAATCTGAGGGCTCGGAAACGGTCACTCGAAGACCAAGAGGACGTAGTGTGAAGGTCACACAATTCGATGGAGAAGAATGTAGTACCAAAAATTGTGCTCTAAAAGATGAGAAGGACACTGTAATATACATTCATTTGACTATGAAGTAAATAAAGTGGGCATATACTTCTTTATAGTTCTTCTATTTTCTCCATGATAGTAATTGTCATGAGGCATGAGATGATTCAACCACCCTGGCCAGGTATCAAATCAATTTTACTTGGCTGCTTAGCCTATGTTTTTTTGGATGATGAAGGTTCTGCCAAGAATATTCCGTTCAAAAAAATATGAAGAATTATGATTAACTTAGTTACATTTGGGGGATGTAAACAAATCAATAAAAAATAGTTATTGAATAACAACAAACTGATTAGATTGCTAAATAATTATTCTATTTAAATACATTATAGTATTACCTTTTTATTTTATTTAGCAGTGATTTTCTTTTATATTTCAATTTTTTGTATAAGAATCCAGGCTATTGGTTATACAGTCGACAATGAATCTTTTATTATATCCGATTCCAGTTGCTTGCCGATGAGTCCAGCGGCAGCACCACCGGATATACATGTAGAGTACTAGGAGGAGATGCGTCTAAGATGGGGAAACAGCACACCATAAAAGAAAATAATAAATAATAAAAATAAATGAAAGCCGGAGGGAAAATAATGAAATAACCTAAAAATATAAAATTAAAAAAGACAGAACAAGAAGTGAAGAACGAATCTAATTCTGTTAAAAAGGTGAAAAGTTGAATAACGGATTTTTTACACCTGACTTCAACTCTCTTGCGAATCCGTATTCATTTCCCACAATCAAAATTAAATCGAAAATATATATATATATATGATCACTTATCTCCCCTAAAATTTTAAATATTATCAAATTTATTCAATAATTATCACTTACCTCTCTCTTACTTCTGTTAATCCCTTAGAAGAATTATAATTAATAACATATGTATCTTAAATAATTTATTATTCAGATTTTTTAAAATTTAAACTTTTATTATTCAAATAATATCTTTTTACTAATTATTATTTATCTCTCTTAAAGTTAGGGGTATCAATTTTAAAATATGTAAATTCTTAATAAGTAAGTTTATTTATGACACAAATTAACTATTTTAATAATTATATCAAATTAATTTATTTTTATTTAATAATTTTATCTAAAAATTTATTCTTAATTGAGTATGAATTATATATATTTTTCCGTAAGTAATTTTATTTTTACAAAATACAATTTATTTGTATAATTTTTTAATAATATAAAAGGTAAAGAAAATTAATTTTTATTTAACTAATAGCTAGTAGAATTGCATTTATATTATTATTTTTTATGAACAAAAAATTAATTAGTCTATATGATTTTAAAATATAATTTTTGTAATACAGTCTAATTATTTTTTTATTAATGACAAATAATAATATAAGAGTAGTATTAAGAATATAATTTTCTTTTGTATTAACTCTTTTGTACAAATTGCCGTGATATAATATTATCGATTAATAAAAATATAAAATTATTATAATTAATAAAAATTAATGATGTGAGCTATGGGGCAGCCATTACTGTTATGCAAGGTAGTTTATACATACAAATTTATAAATTTATATAAATGCAATTTTACTATGATATTAGAGTAACAAAAATTCAATTTAATTTATCTTTTATCTCATTGTAAAAAAATCATGCAAATAAATTACTTTTTAGAAAAGATAAAAATTACTTATATATATATATATATATATATATATATATATATATAATTCATACTCAATTGAAAATAAATTTTTGTATAAAATTATTAAATAAAACATTGAAAAAATTTGTGTGTCTTATAATTAATACTTCTATTTTAAGAGAGGAAATTGTATTATTAAAAAGATATTATTTAAATAATAAAATTTAAATTTTAAAAATGATCAATGATAAATTATTAAAATAGATATATAATTAACTATAATTATGTTTAGAGGTTAATCATAATTATTAGACAGACATTACGTAGGTGATAATATTTGAAATATCAGGGAGGGAAGTGATAAAGTTTCTAAATAAATAAATAAGATATCCATAAACCAAACAGAGCCGAACACTTAGAGCAAACCAACCACGCAAGCCATACTTACAACAAAAAGATCCGATCCGATCCGATGCAATCAAAGCCGATGACTTCGGGCGTTTCTTCCTCTGTAGATTCCACGACGCCGTATAAGAGCGGAGCGGCTTCATGGCGGACAAGCAGAAGGAGAAGGCGAGAGTCAGCAGAACTTCTCTCATACTCTGGCACACGCACCAAAACGAGGCTGCTGCCGTCCGCAAGCTTCTCGAAGAGGATCAATCCCTGGTCCACGCCAGGGACTACGATAGCGGGGCTCTGCTGCATGTGGCCTCGCTACACGGATGGATCGACGTTGTCAAATGCTTGATCGAGTTCGGAGCTGACGTCAACGCCCAGGATCGCTGGAACAATACGGTTCTGTTTCTCTCAATTCTTTGTTTGCTTATGCTAATTTCATGTTTCTAAAACATCAAAAAAATTTATAAGTTTTTTCAATTGTCTGGAGTCTTGATTTAATCGTCTATTATTATACCGTGATCACGTCTATTGAGACTTAATGGGCTCGTAAATTTTTATATAATGCTTCTAATAGATGAGTTTTTGATGGTTGTTTACGTTAAATTCTTTAATTGAACTGCAATAATAAACTATCGGTAACTATATATGTATTTGCTTTTTGAAGATTCGGATAGTTTGATGTAAATTTGGACTTCTGTCGTGACAGCCTCTGGCCGATGCAGAAGGAGCTAAGAAATACAACATGATTGAGCTTTTGAAGGATTATGGTGGCCTGTCTTATGTAAGTCCATTACTTCATTTTGTATCTTATATGCCATTTACGTGCTTGTCGCGTAATGGAAAAACTGTTAATTTTTCATTGTAACTTGAACTTGTGGCAAAATGTGCTACGTACCATCCGGTTTGGTGTTTGCACTCCTTTTATAAAAATGCAACGTTTGATTGTTCCGTTGGATTTTTTTATTATTTAGTGTCTTAATACATCTTGAGGACCCTATTATATCGTCTGTATTTTCCATTTAATTGCCTTTGTTGACTCTAATCAGAATGCACGTACTGTAGGGTCAAAATGGAAGTCATTTTGAACCAAAGCCTGTCCCTCCCCCTCTGCCAAACAAGTGTGACTGGGAAATTGACCATTCTGAGCTGGACTTCTCAAACTCGGCAATGATCAGGAAGGTGAGATTCAATTTTACCTTTCTCATTATTAATGATTTTCAAATTATAGGAGTCTCTTGCAAATAGTTTTTGAAATCTTGCTTGAGTATTTCGGGAATTTGTTTGTATGAAATCTGCCACACACTTGATTCGTACCAACATGTCAAAGGTAAACCATTTCACTTCTTGATTCATGAAATCTGCCATACAATGTCTTGGTTGATAAATTTTTCCTGTAGTTTTATGCTTTTATGGTTTGGTTTGCCTTTGACGTGCTTTACAAGGACTTGGTGCATTTGTTTATTTCTGAAACTGAGTGCAAGATGTGGCTTCAATGGTAATAACTAATTCTGGTAGGGGGTGAGATTTTAAAAGCCTGTTGGCAAGGAACACCAATATTCCAGTGTATTTTTTATGCTGTGTACTTTCTTAAACTACTTGTGATGGTTCCTTTTGTTTTCTGATGGACAATGTATCATAACTGATGTAAAAGATGAAATACATATTATAATGATCATATGATTTAGAATTGCCAGATATTTATTTTCAGATGTCATTGTTTGAATTGACGTCTTTATTGAAGGAATTCGTGATTTTAGTATCTCATATAACATGAGGTTTTAGGTGTGGTGCACCAAACTTAAAAAAATGATTGGTCAGTCGGGTGAATATTGTAGCTTTAATCCTAACCTCTTTTCTTGTTATAGTAAAGAATGTAAATTGCTTACTATTTTTCCACTTTCTTAATTCAGTCAGGACTTCAGGCATGAGGTTACTTTGCTAGTGAAACTTCGCCATCCTAATGCAGTCCAATTTCTGGGAGCTGCCACGGAGAAGAAGCCCCTTATGTTAATTACAGAGTATTTACGAGGGGTATATGAATGCATATTTGTTTCCCAATTTAACTTGAAATTCTCCATCCAAACTCTTATTAGTGGTCTGAATAAATTTTCGTAAAAATAACTCATGCTGACTTGATGAATTATTGTGCTGTTAAAGGGCGATCTCCATAAGTACCTTGAGGAAAAGTTTGCACTTAGTCCTTCAACAGCCATTAACTTTGCACTGGACATAGCCAGGAAATTCTTAAAATGTTGAGTTTACATTACTCTTTACCTCATTTGCAGTTTTTAAGTAAGCACTAGGGAAAAAGGAGCATGAGAAGGTTTTGGAAGTTTCTCCTGATTCTATGTATTAATGTAAATAGGGCCTTTCATTTATATTGATGGAGGAAAATATCTTCTCTTGTCATTTGTAGAAATCTACTTTGGAGAATATGAACAGGCTATGTTGGTTCTAGTTGATTTCGTATATGCTACAGATATTCATTAATTTTGAAAGATGAAGTATGTGAAAGTTGAAACTTTAGAAACATGACATGGCCCAAAATCATTTATTTAGCCCTTGGGCGCCTTTGTGTATTTGACTATTTCTCTATCATTTGTAAATCTGATATGGTCAGGGGCATGGCTTATCTACACACTGAGCCTAATGTCATAATTCACAAAGACCTGAAGCCAAGGTGAGCTTGTGTGTCAGATAGTCTGTTTAAGTACTTCTTATAGCTTAATTTGTTGCTCGTACAATCCACTGCCCACGGAGTATATTTAAAGAAACCTTGTCTTTTTCCAATCTTTTTCTTTATTATTGCTTATCTTTTTACTTCTATCATTAGTAATTTTGAGTTGGCATTTACACCGTTTTGTGTGTTTCCTTGTTTGAATGTTGTTTCTATGTTTCAGGAATGTGCTTTTGGTCAACTCAAGTGCAGACAACTTGAAAGTTGGAAACTTTGGACTAAGCAAGCTCATCAAGGTTCTCATGATGTGTACAGACCCAGTCAGGAAGTTGTATCTTTTGTAAAATTCTTGTTTATGAAATATGATCTTGTTGCACTTATTTTTCTTTTGTTTTCTGTACAAAACAAAGACCGCTATATGGCTCCTGAGGTCTTCAAAAACCATAAATACGACAAAAGGGTTGATGTTTTCTTATTTGCAATGATACTTCATGAGATAATTGTGTTTCAGTGATGGTAATGACATGCAATGCATTTAAACAAGCTGTGAAGCACGAGTTTTTGATTTGAGCAGATGCTTGAAGGGGAACCACCACATGCTAATTATGAGCCTTATGACCCAGCCAAATATGTGGCAGAGGGACACAGGCCAATATTCCGTGTGAAAGGATATATTCCTGAATTGAGAGAGTATGTTACTTCTATTCTTCCATGTACCAGAAAGTTACGTGTTTTGTACTGAACCACACATGGCCCACCTATGAATCAAATTTAAGGATAATACGTTCCATGGTCCAGCCACTGCTGTGATGTCAAACGCCTACCTATACCTTAATTCTTCCCCTATCAAATGATTTTATATGAAGGGATAATGACTGAAAGAAAACCTTTCTATGCCTCTGTATAATTACCACTTCATACACTAACTGATAAGCAATCAATTTGGTTGATGTTTGCTAGAGGAAATCCCATGGGCTACATGTTTCATTACATGCTTAATTTACTAATGATCTAGATTGAAAATGAGATTTTTAATTCATGACTTCAGTGAAATGTATCAAAATTATGGACATTTATATTGCTAATATCTTCTTTTTTGGTGCTTTTAGGTTAACGGAGAAGTGCTGAGCGGCAGGCATGAACCACAGACCTTCATTCTTGGATATTCTCAAGAGGATTGAAAAGATCAAGGAAAATTTGCCAGCAGATCATCACTGGAACATATTCAATGCGTAGAATTGAAGGTAGGAGGTGCTTTATATGCAGTTTCTGCCATTCACCTCCTGTACTCCCAATTGTGCAGTTGGCGTAGTGAATATATTCAACTGAGGAACCTTGTGAGAATTATTTACGTTGACTGGGTTTTCCACCATTCTGTTCGGATTCTATTGATGAACAGAGCAGCTGAACTGAACTTTTACTCATTTACTTCTGCAGTTTTTACATTTTAATAGTTTTTTTTTATGTGGATTTCAAACCAGCAAGTCGATAAGTTTTGCCCAGATCAACGCACAATGTTAAATCATCAGGAAACTCTGGACTGGCAACAAATCTTATTTTTCCTTCAAATAATTCAGTTGTAATTTATTGCGGTCCTGGGTGACCATGAAAAGTGATGATACTTAACTTCCTCTTGTTTATCCTTTTCATACGATCCTGTTATGCTGTCAATCATTTACTTTGTATCTCTTGTATATGCAGAAACTGAAACTGCCGATTGAGGAAAAATTTTAATTTTCTACTTTGGAAGTCGTCGCTATTTTCCTTGTTTTTAAAATTAAGGAATGCATGCGTGCAGACCCCCGATTCCAAATGCCATGTCCACATTTTTCTTTTCACAATCTTTTTTAAGTCTTGAATTGTTTACTAATCAATCCATAAAAGAACAATCAACGTATAAGTTTATCAGCCTCTTGGCCTTTTGAAATTGCCATCCATACCTTATACACAATTTGCGAGTATGCGGGCTGTCAAATGGTCCAAGATTCCTAAAGCGTAAACTGAATTTTCACTACTAATGGGACGTATGAACTCGTAGTATTTCCGCACCAACCATGTAAAAGTGACTGTCATATCAAAGTTAGTTGGAAGGAACCATTGAAAGAAAACACATAAAAGATGTAATAAATTCGGCTTCCTGAAAATTCAATAAATAATCTAAACATGTGATCTGCAAATTATTTTCTCTTATAGAAGTAAAATTTCGGAAAAATACTTTACAAGATCATGAAATAAAAAATTCTTAACGGAATCAAAACTTCTCTTAAATGAGCTTCTTCTTCTCAAAGAAAGTCTTCAAGTGCCATAATTGCATGCCTGCAACTGTCAAGCAAATTAACAGTGAGAGCCCACTAAACCAGGCCATTCTTGAGTTAGTAACTCGGTTCAGCTCCTGCATTTCTTCTTCTCTGAAATAAAGCAAGAACCATATTTAAAAAGTGAATGTGATATACAAAAGAAGAATATACTCTTGGGTTAACTAATAGGATATATGTTCTTTATTCAGAAGAGAAGAGGAAACATTTCAATACCTTTCACGGAGATAAAACATCTCCTGATGAATGGAAGTAACAGTATCATACAACTTCTTCAGCTCTAATTCCATTATCTGACATTCAAGAAATTGAGGCAAAGGGTTAATTTCATTCCATATCACAATTCTGACATTTGCATATATTGAAGAAAGTACAACTTGTGGGATAATAATCTAAGACAATTCTCAAGAAAAATAAAAGATTGATGAGGATATAAATTCACATCTCTACTATAGAAAATAAAAAACCATCGACTAGTTTCCAATCACAAATTTTGGCAAAGAAAGCTGCATTCCATCAAATTTAAAGTAGTAATCATACATAATTTCTAATTAAAAAGATATTATGCTAATTAATATAAACATGGATACAATGGAACACGTCATCCGAAGGGTAAGACCCATAGATTGATCTGCATATATTCTAATTCTATAGGATAATTGGAGAATGTTTATCTTCTGTCAACCAACTAACCATGCTTTCAGGAAATCAGTAGCAAGGCCGTATTCTAAAAGCATGCTGATCTTGTACTAATATCAAGCATGGAGTATTTTCTGATCAAATACTCTTTAAATGAATATTTTCCATAGATTGAAACCACACGGGAATCCAGTACAAAGCAATTTTACTTTTCAGTGAAGAAGAGTCCATAGAAACATTTACTTCCACCAGACAACAATGAATGAATATCATAAATCCAGCTGGTCAGCAGCATTTTAATTGCTTAAAGCAAATTTGTTTGATCATAGCTCAATTCACAAGAGTGGCTACCATCTAAACAGCTTGGAGTATTCCATGTCAAATGATGGTAGATTATACTCTGAGACATGCTTCTGGACAAACCATCCAATATCAAACTCGAAACTCAAGACTATACTTTCTGCTAGTTATTTTTTCAACGGAGCCACCAATGATTATCCTTGAAATATTATACACCAATAACTATATTTTATTCTGAAATTTAAAAAAACAAAAAAAAGGCCATCCAAATATTTGCATATTCATGGGCAGATGATTTCCAAAAAGTAGTCAAATGAATAATATACTTTTAGTTGCACACATTGCCAAGAGGGCATATGATTTTCAAAGAGCAATCAAATCACTAATTTCTTAATCTCCCCAAAATCACAATATGTAAACCTAATTTCGAGGCCTTCTTTCAAAGCTAACCACAAAATTATACCACTTAACTCAATTAACTCAAACATTATTCACCATTAAAAAAAATTGAATTTACAACACAAATCATACGAAACGAACCGATAAATAAGAGATTAAAAAAAATTGACTTACATCAACAGAACCTTTCTTTGCAACATTAGACCAATCCTTAGCTTGGACACCAGTCCTCCAATCAAAATCAATGGTCACCGTCACTTGCGGATTATGATCGACGGCCCAAAAGCAAGCCATATAATCTCCAGCCTCAGCCGCCGTAAATGCAAACTGACCCGAATCGACACGGTCCGCGTAATGATAACTATTACCGTAAGCTGACGTAACCTATTACAATAATTCATAATATCAATTATCATATATACAACAATTCACTCATATAAAAACAAAATATTTTAAAAAATCATTTTTTACCCTGACGGTGAGTTTGTGTGATTCGGGTAACGGCTGTCCTTCGTTAGGGTTAACGACGTTGTACTTTCCGACTGTCATCGAATTGCTTTTGATGTCTTCGGAGATGCATTTGGTGTGACCCGATTGTATCTCGAAGCGCAGCGATAGCGATGTATAGGATAAAACCCCGATTATCAAAGCGATAGGGAAGGTTAATCTGATCATATTGACAAATGATATGATTTCAAAGAAAGAAGAATCTTTTGAGTTTCTGCAACAAAATCATAAGGCTTCATCTAATCGCGAGAAGCACAGCGCCACCGTAAGGAGGTCAACTGTTCCTCGACGTGGTGGTTTGTAATTGGATGAAACACGTAAAAATATGGGCCCCTTTGAAGGGGGTAATAAATTAATCTTTTTCGGCCCTATAAATGTGAAATCGGGCCGGGCCACGCTATAGTTGTACGAAGCACACCCTCTCGTTTTACAATTTTTTAAACAATAAATTAAAAATTTTTATAAAATGGTGTACGATATATTTGTATATACCATTAGATATTATATCATATGATAAGTAGTCTTCTATCTCAAATGACTGCCCAAGGAAAAAAAAAAAAAAAAGCAAAAAAGCTTTCGAATTAAATTTGAGTTTTGAAAAACGTAAAGAAGATAAGTAAATTAATTCTATGAGGAGTAATAAATGGGATTTGGTTGTTGATGAAGACTCTTTTGTATTTTGTGCAAGCAGCGAGTGTTGAATATTGATTGTGATTTCATTAATAGGTGAACATTCATATTCATGCTGGACCAAAACTATGTATATATTGACTATCATTATTTCATTTAGCAAATGAGAGAAAAAAATAAATAAATAACGTTAAAAGCTTTCATGGGGTGAAGTATTTTGCTTTATTATTTATTATTAAATGGAAATTTGGGCAATTGATATGCAAGGATTAATGGTAAATATACATTTTATTCTTCTTTGGAAATTAAAAATGGAAATGAAAGACTTACGCAAGCAGGCAGGCTTTTGGAGGCAGCCCATATGCAAATGCAATGCACAGATTCTCTATTCACCTTTAAGCAAGTGGACAGTTTTTAGGTGGATTTGACTTTTAAAAATAATTAAATAATCTGAATATATGATAATAATTAATTAAATGAGTATATAACTAATCTGATACACTTATTAAAATAAAAAAATTTATTTTTTTTAAAGTCTTCTCATAAATATTTTACTTACAAAATATCTCTTTTAGAAACGTCGTAATAAAGTTTTCGTAATCAAAACTGTCATATTCTTAACGAGGAAACCAAACTATAATTTCATTAGAACTGAACTAGAAATATGAAAATTGATTTTTGAAAAAAATGTTTTTGAAATTTTCAGACTTTCCTTGTTCTGAACGAGTCGACAAATCTTAATTTCGTCAACTATACTCCCCAATATGGATATTTAAAGACATGTTTTCTTTTTCTGAAAGAAAAAAAGAAAAAATAAATTGGTGTTAAATTTGATTGTTTTGTCTGAATTTTATTTACAACTTTTTAAAATATATAATCTTTTAAATGATAAAAAGTCTATTCAGACTATCACTAAAAAAGAATTAAAAAAAGTATATATAAGAAAAAGGTAAAGAAATTAACAAATTGTTAATTATTTACTAATTTGCATATGAAAATAACTTCTTTAATTAAAAATTATTTACATTTTAATTAAACAAAACCAACTTCATTCGAAAGCTTGTACGAGTCCTCCGTTCCAAACCTTGGACGAATAGTAAGTGGAGAAGTTAATTAAATATAATGATATTTCAGCACAAATACGGTGAAAAGGTCAAGATTGTGGAGTAATAGGAAATACCCTTTTCAGGAAACACCACTTAGGCACAAACAGGTCTTAATCTTACGAACAATCGGAGCCGCCCGATTATTACAGTCCGTACTTTCCTTCAAATTATTCAGTGTGAAATCACTGAAGATCGAAAATATTCGGTGTACAGAATTACGCGATTGTCTCAGAAATCAGTAATAAAAAAATAGTTTAATAAAGTGAGAGGGAAAGGAAGAATTTTTCCTCAGAAAATCAGATAAAATACCCTAAGAAAAGTTTCTTAACGGTTGTTCTTGGTTGTTTCGGATTTATCTATTTATTCTCTTTTTCTCTCGTGACTGTCACCCTTTTTGGTGGCCTTCTTTTAGTGATCATCTAGCCTCAAAAAAGTTTCCAAATTTATTGAGATTTATAAAATTATTAGTCTACTAAACCCCATTCAATATTCAAGATCCTGTTTTTAGAACAATGCACGCAGTTGGGTTGTGAAAATCGAACTGGGTTTTCATCATTTTCTTTGAAAGCGAAGTTTTCATAGAGTTTCAATGAAGCGGCGATGAAGAGTGAAGAAGAGAGATGGAAGTTAGATCCGACAATGTTCAATTGAGATGTGACAAATTACAATCGCCAGTGATTCCGAGGACAAGATTACAGGTTTGGTTCATAAGGATATGTTCTAGCATATTGTTATGGACCTGTTTGGTACAGTTAGTTGCCGTTGGAGAGCTTTGGCATCCCAAATTTTTGCCTAATCTAACATATCGAATTCCATGGATTGCGAGACCTCCTCGCCACGTGGGCGCGGTGGTTCAATCGCCTCCACCTCTTGTTGCCCCAAGTGAGTTGCTTGTTTTGTTTGTGTATTTGTTTCAGTGTTTTAATTATATCTGTGGAAGTTAGTATTTTCTTTTTTCTTTTGTTTTTTGAGTTTTAGATTTCAGCCGAGTGATGAAGCAAGCCTACATTCTCTGAGGATTATGAATTATGGAATGTGGGCATGCTTCTTCTAATAATTTAGTTTGAGGATTTTGTTTAATGACGAGATTTTGGCCAACAGTATTTCATTCCTTGCTCTTGCCAGTGAGTTTGAGCTTTAATTGTCTCACAGGAAAGTTTAATATGGCATGTAAAACTCGCTTGGTATTAGGTAATATTGATTGATGGAATAGCATCAGCGAAGCTTATTAAAATTAGTTGTAGTTTTAGAAGTGATATTTTGAATTATGCGCGGCTATGACTTGTTTTTGGATTGTATAATGCAGGTTTATTTGAATGTATTTACGATCCATATGGTGATTGTGAGCAACGTACTGATGCTAGTAGATTAAAGACTATGGTGAACTTCTGGTTTCTTGATTGATTTCCAACATAGATTAAAACTCGGTTTTACTAGTTGTGAAAACCTGAAAGAGCTCTTTAATGGGTATTAGGAAGTTCTAAGATGAATAAATGAGTATAGAATGGATTTTGGTGTTGTAACACTGACTGTGTTTTTGAGCGCTAATTTACTAAAAATATGCAAGCAACATGCATTATTCCAATATTTTCTCTCCTATTTGTTATGTTGATAGATACTTGTTCAGTATAGTTAACTAAGTGTCTTGTCTCAGAGGTTGTTGATTAGCCATAAATCTTTTGAATGAATAATCAAGAGGGAACTAATATTTATAAATTAAATTTTTCCTTGAACATGAACGGTTGTATAACTAAAAATGTGGGAGAGATAAAAAAAGGATTCAGGATTTTTGTTGTGGTTATAATGGTAACGTTTTCAATCTTTTGACCTTGGTTCCTTGAGAGAAAGTCGAGAATATATAGCATAAGAATCATTTAATTTCATTTGTTTTCTTAGGCAATAGCTGATTATCTTAGGTTGATCCTTTCACTGGTGAATGCTCAGAATTGTATACATTGTTACGAACTACCCTCAATGACCAACTTGCATAATGGTTCTAATTATCAGAAAAACAATTATCATTCTTGACTCTGCAATTGAATATAGCACCTCATGTTTTGCAGGAAATTATATGAGTAATGGTTTTCTTAAAGTGTCCTGCAATGGGGGCTTGAATCAAATGCGCGCTGCGGTTTGTATTTCTTATTTTGCTCTGTTTTCCTGGTTTCTTTACCCCTATATTTAGTTAACTACTCAGCTCTTTTGACATTTTAGATATGTGACATGGTGACTGTTGCACGGCTTTTAAATCTCACTTTGGTTGTTCCTGAGCTTGATAAGACTTCTTTCTGGGCAGACCCTAGGTATGTTCTCGGTTCAGGAAAAGCTGTTTAATTTCCTTGCTTGGTGAATTCTTTAATTTTTCAACTTTTGAGTTTCTTTCTGCAGTAATTTTGAGGACATCTTTGATGTGAGACATTTCATTGATTCCTTAAGTGATGAAGTTCGAATAGTCAGGAGGCTGCCAAAGAAGTTTAATAGGAAATATGGATACAAACCCTTGGAGATCCCACCTGTTAGCTGGTCAAATGAAAAGTATTATTTGCACCTGGTCTGTACTTGTTTGGCTGTTCTCTGGAACTATTATATTCTTTATCAATGAAAGATCGTAGCCATACATTCTCTATTACATTTTAACTAATGGCAGTAGTCTGACAATGCAGATTCTTCCACTTTTCAGCAAATATAAGGTTTTGCACTTCAACAGAACAGATACACGCTTGGCAAACAATGGGATACCACTTGATCTTCAAAAGCTCAGGTGCCGTGTAAATTTTCAGGGACTGAAATTTACTCCTGAGATTGAGAATCTGGGGTGCAAATTGGTTCGTATGCTTCAAGAAAGAGGACCGTTTTTGGCTTTGCATCTAAGATATGAGATGGACATGTTGGCTTTCTCAGGTTGTACTCATGGCTGCACTCCAGAAGAAGCAGAGGAACTAAAGCAGTTGAGGTTTGTTATGTTCGAAAGCATATGCATTCTTTTTTCTTATTTTGGGGGGAATGATTCTATAAAGAATGGGTGGATGCTCTCTTTTATTCTTTATTTCCCTTTGATACACTGTATCTGAGGAAGAATGCCCTCAATAGTGGTAGTCGATAGGTAAATACGAGTTGGTCAGGTCATAGGTCATAACTCTTTTTGGAAAGAGGTCACAGGTCATTGCTAAAATCAGATAAAGTCTGCCACGCTATGCCCTCACTTAACATTGTAAAGGATGGTAAGCATGGAATGCTTGACAGTTAACAATCTCAAAATTGAGGCAAATTTTGTTATGATGATGGTTCCATCCTCGTTAACCAAGTCATGTCCAACATTTAACATTTAGACTTTGTCTGAGGCAAGACTTGTTTTCTGACCCAAATAATATTTAATTATTTTACTTCATTAAATGTATTATACGAACAAAGTGATTAGTGCTGTGCCATGTATGCAGAGATGATATTGTTATAATTTTCATTGCATTGGCCCTGTTTCAGGTATGCATACCCATGGTGGAGAGAGAAAGAAATAATTTCAGAAGAGAGGAGATCACAAGGTCTTTGTCCTTTGACACCAGAGGAGACTGCATTAGTTTTGCAAGCATTAGGTTTCAATAAGGACACACAAATCTATATTGCAGCTGGTGAGATTTATGGTGGTGAAAAGAGATTGGCAGCCCTAAGAGCTGCATTTCCACAGATTGTGAGTTTGTGACCCATCTGTAACTTATTATTGTGCAAATCTACTACCATATAATTTTATTCTCCCCTTCTAACTTTTTCAAGTCTCTAAACTCTGTTTTCTCTCTTTGAATTTTTGGCTTGCCCATTAGAATATAATCCTTTTGAGTCTCAAGGCTTAGTTATGATTTCAGGTGAAAAAGGAAACACTGTTAGATCCTGCAGAACTACAACAATTTCAGAACCATTCATCTCAAATGGCAGCCCTGGATTTTATGGTTTCTACAGCTAGTAACACTTTCATTCCCACATATGATGGGAACATGGCAAAAGTTGTGGAAGGTCACCGCAGGCAAGTATCCCAACTCACGAGAATCCAAAGCTATATCCAGTGTAGAGATATTTAAAGCCACTCCTGACTTGATCTCATACAGATATCTTGGGTTCAAAAAATCTATCCTACTAGTTCGGAAAAGACTGGTAGAACTGCTGGATATGCATCAGAATGGTACTGTTTCTTGGAATGAGTTTGCAGCTGCTGTACAGATAGCGCACGAGAAAAGGATGGGACAGTCAATTCGCCGAAGAGTAATTGCCGACAAACCAAAGGAGGAAGATTATTTCTTTGCAAATCCTCAAGAGTGCTTTTGTGAGAGAATAAATTGCGATGACTTACTAGGTCACGGTAACTCAAATAGTATACGATGACCTCAAGGCACATATTTAACCCCGTCTTCAGATGGTATTCCACACGTTTGTTCGCAAACTCCGGTAATACGTGTCAACTTTCGTGAAAGCAACAACAGCATGTGCACAGGCACCCAAGGTTTTGCAAGAAACGGCAGTAAAAATTCCTCCCGTTCTCCGTCCTCTCATTTCTTAGTCTGGTCGTCTATATTTTTTTAAAATTTATTTCCTGTATTTATTTTCTTCTCATTTGTGTTCAACGCTGTAACATAATTGCATAGTTGATCATACGGGTATTGTAGGATCTAAAAAGTAAAGAAGAATGAGCTGTTTAAATCTCTACCAACGTGTTCAAAACTACATATTAAGTAAATTATTTTGAAAGCAGGTAACCTTTTTTCCATAACTTAAAAAAAAGTAAAAAATTATGGAAGAAATCACAATTCTACCCTGTTCCATTATATCCATTCGTCACTGGCAAGAGTAGCTTGAGTGGTAATGACAAATATTCTGAATCAAAATTCCTGAAGGAATGTCCAAATTATGCTCATTTGATGAAATACAGTTTCAATTTTCAGTAATCCCAACAGAGGTAGATCTTCGTAATAAAGATATCGATTTGGGCAGCTTTTATAAAGTTGCTTATAATTTTAGCACGATCTTATGCCAACGACCCATCTTACTGTGGCTCCCAAAAGATTATTTCACCTTGTTCCCCAACTAGACCAAGATCCTTGAGTCGCCTCTCTTGGTAATATTCTAGCTCATCCAATTCCAATTCTCTCTCCCGAAAGATCCCATCAATTTGCTGAAGTACTCGCTTCTCTCCTGCTCTTATTTCAACCGCAATTCTCACCCTTGGATCAATATATACTTCTTGCAACAACCGGTCATCCTACAAGTCAATTGATACAATCATACGAGAGCATAAAATAAACTGACACTGTGGCAATGTCTAAGTATTCTCTTATGTTGACCGGAAAGATTGAAACAAATTCAGAATGAATAGCCGTTTAGTCTACAAATGAACAGCAAATCAAAATTATTGCATAAGAGCTTGGACCAATAATGCACATGATTGATTAATGTTTACCTCTTCAATGGTAGTATGATAGCCAGACAAAGCAGATTTGCAGGCATCTCTGACCACTCGGCATATAAACTCCTCATTTGCACGGCTTACAGGTAATTCCAGGTGACCCCAGATAGTGTTTCTGAAAATTGATTCCAAGAGGAATGCATCGGTTCCCCCAAGTGCAACTAAGCGCAGATACGGAAGCATAGCTGGTGGAAGAGAATGGCCCAAGGCTACATCGAAGTATGCAGTCTCTCCCAAACCATTTGACTCAGCAATGTCAAGTTTATCACCGAAAAATGGATCTGACTCAGATATCTCTAGTGTCAAGGTATATGCATTGCGATCAGACTTTGATTCAACGAAGCCATAGTCCAGAGCCAGTTCAGCATTGCTCTTGCCCAAATCATATTGGATCAGAACCTGATCAATAATAAACAATGTCGGCAGCAGCCACATAGGAAAAAATATGAGAGGAACACAACTCATCAATAAGCAGCAGGGCTACTTTAAAGTAAACTCTTGAGTGTCAGGTTGTTTATTTCTGCTTTCAATGAAGCAATCTTCCAACCTCACCTTTACAACTTATGAAATGATTTCTTTTCTTATACAAATTTCAAATTCAGTTTCTAATTGCAGCATAAAATCATATGTTCAATTTACTCATTAATACATATGCCTTCACATGGTACAGTAACTTCTATTTTAAATTTCAGCAAAAAATCATATGTTCAATTTACTCATTAATACACATGCCTTCACATGGTACAGTAACTTTTATTTTACGATCCGTTTCCTTCAAATATGCCTGAAGTCCATTTTGAATTAAGCAAAAAGCAGATATATATGAATCCGTAGGAATGCTGATGATTCAGTAGATTTTCTCACCATAAGAACCAGTTTCTGAGATGCACTTGTGGAACTACAATTACTGGAGAAATAAAATATGAATAAGAAATGTTAGAAGTTGGAAAGCTCACCTGCTCACCAGCCCTGACAAGTACAGGCGACCGCAAAGAAAATAGGAGATCCCTAGAGAAAAGACCTGCTCCTTTAATCTCATATGCATAATCTTCTGTGGTTATGCTGGGGCTATGGTTTATCTGATTAATAAGTTACATAGTAAGTCAAATTTGAGGTGAAAGAAACAAGAGGTATAACCAAAAGACAGTTAAAAATGTGTTGCCTCTACATTTTAGTTTCTTGCTACTTCAAATAACTTGGAGAGAAAAAAAAGAAAAAGAAAAAGAAAAAAGAAGGGAGGAAGCATCAACGGCCTTACCAAATCTGCAAGAGGGATCAAAACGAGATTTTGACCACGAATACGTGA
This sequence comes from Trichilia hirta, assembly GCA_035221805.1. Taxonomy (NCBI): domain Eukaryota; kingdom Viridiplantae; phylum Streptophyta; class Magnoliopsida; order Sapindales; family Meliaceae; genus Trichilia; species Trichilia hirta. The sequence goes on from JAWDEX010000012.1 coordinate 5,278,396, forward strand.
AAATGCCCTTGATCTCAGAATTCCAAAGGCCCACAAGAAGTCAACCAACGTGACAGGGTAAGGAAATAGTTGCTTGTGAGGAAGTAGGATTTCTTCTTCTACCTTTTGGTATTCATTCTGGACATATTCTTTTACAGCTAACGTTGTACTCAATAATTGGGTTCCTGCATCGATAATTATTTCTATCAATCTGCTCCAATCACCAAATCAATAAATAAAGCATGAAAAATCTTTTTTTTCTTAATCTGCTCCATTATTACGAATATTACCAGAGGGAATGCAGATAGACTTGACAAACCACAGCAATTGTTTTACAGAACATTGCTTAGCTCCATGAAATTCTCATAAAATGCATTCACCTAAAACTATAATGTTACTCAAACGTACTTATTTCACAAATTCGAGATCCCCACAGCCTTATTTTATTCTTGATCAACCGAAGTGTATCAAACACAGTGTGACACTTATATTGACTACTTTACAGAATCACGTGTTTTTACATGCTTCACCACATGTACTGATGCAAAGATCAGCAAGGAAAAGGTGGAAGTTGTTTAGATCATCAAATGAATATACAACTACACTCACTAGCAGCTTCTAATTGGCAACATCCACGCTTAACAGTTGCCATGGCATAGTCTATTAACTCGTTTATTTCAATCTAAAAGCCGTAAATTTCTAATGCTGGGAGTTGGATAATAGCCAAACTCAAGATTAATAACTTATCGTCCTAAAAGGCTAAATCTTGAAACAAGCAAAAAAGAAAAAACTTCCCTAACCTTGGAGCTCAACAAGCTCCTCTTTGGACCTGTGCTGAAACCATTAAAAGAATCCGTTATAAACCACAAAAACTCAAACCACACAGAAGTCACAAGAAACACAAACCGAACAAAACCCACCAAAACACAGTGGAGTCTGTAGAATGGGGAAGAATTTCAAGATAAGCCCGCCATGGAGAATCCTTCCTCTTTTTCTCTCTGATCAAGAACAGAGCCACGGAAATCCAAGGCTTCAATCCGCTACACACGCTTCCAATCTCAGAAGCTGCCACTGTATCTGTGTTTATCCAGAACTTCTTTGGAACCTCCAGAACCACCTCGTTTATTGCAATGTTCCTCTGGGCAACCAGTCCCAGCCCTTCAGGGACGGTATCTGGCCTAACAGGAGACTTAGCGGAGACTATGCCCTCCTCGGAGAGCCACTGCCAGAAGCTCTGAACTTCTGGCGGCAGAAGCTCAGTTTTTGTTGATTGCAGTGCAGTTACTGTGAAAGTTCTGTTTTTGAGAAGGAAAAATGGTTTCTTCGCAAGCAAATAGAGTGTTTCGGGGGTCTTTGACGAGGAGAAGAATGTTGTGGGAGATGGAGAGAGTGAGAAACTCAAGACCATAGCCATTGTAATGTGGCTTACTCGGTTCCCTGTGTGGATAATTTCCTGAATCGTTGTTTATAGCTTGTGGTTCTCAGATAAGGTGATTCCCTTATTCGATGATACTATTCATCTTAGATATTTATTTTGAAAAATATTGAAAAGAGACTATAGGTGAGTTTGCATATGATTATTACATAATAAATTTTATAATTTTTAAAATTATGTATTATATTATTTAATTATTTACAGTATTTAAAATAAAAAATTTAGAATAACCACCGTTACACTTTCTTGTTTAATATAAGTTTTAACGCGGGTTCACTTTCCTGTGCTTCTACCTAATTTTTCTGAGTTCTAAATTTTGGGCCTACAGTAGGTCTAATTATTCTCTCATTTCCGAATTATGGAGTCGTGCATTTTTGTCTTCCAACTCGTTGGCCTAGGGTTTGTGCCCTCTTCAAACTTTCTAAATTTGTCCTTGCAGCCACGAAGTAGCAACGCAAGACAGTTGTTTCTTTTTTTTTTCTTTTCAATTTAAATTCCCATGAAAATTGAACAAGTTGATGAGCAGCAAGCATGAAACGTTCTCAAATTTTCTTTTCTTTTATAATTATTTTAAAAAATAATCCATATTATTAAGGTTCAAAGTTAATCTGTTATTGATTTAGTTAGATGTCACCTAAGTTGACTTTGGGCACCATAAAACATAAGTTACTTAAATTTCGATTTTTTATATCCTACAACCATGATCAAGCTAAAAATAATATCGGCTACTCAATATGAAAATTTTAATATTTAAATTAGAATACCATAAAAAAAAGAGGAGATAAAGTTTATGACTAAAGAGAGAAAAGAGATGGAAGAGAGTTTAAAATTAGTATTGTTTTTTACAAGAGAGATGGGGGAAGAGAAGTGAATGAACCGTCTTTTTTTTTCTCCTCGAACTGTATCTATACTTTTATGTATTGTTGTCGTGTTTTACAAACATCTACATTGGGTTTATCATCGGAGAATGGGATTTGCAAGCATTAAGCACAAAGAGGTGGCATGCGAGTCTTAACAAAAGAAGTGTACTATAATCATTAACTTGCTACTTCTTCTTTAAATGGTACACACAAAAAGCGTACTCTGACATACGACAATGTCATGTGAAAATGGGTAAAAAATACTTTAGAAATATGTATTACATATGATATCTTTTGCTGTGCCCCTATTTTTAATATTTACGATCCGTCGTAATTAAAAATAGTCTAGAAAATAATAGTTTCCTACGTAATAGAAGACTCCTTAAAACCTTGTATAGGCACGTTCTTGAGTATGTCGCAAGAAAACTTATTTAAGAATTATGCTTCGATTCAATGTTAAGGCGTTGATAGGCTATTGGTTGCAATAATGCTTGTGCAGATGGACTTTGAAAAATAAACTTAACCAATGTGACTAAGATGATGATGTGGTTAATTGTTTATCTCCGTTAACTATGATGGTCCCGTAATCTTGCCTTGATTCTTAGGTCAGGATCTCTGAGGAATTCACTTGACCATATGGCCAGGTCTTATTTTATATCATTAGAAGCTGTTAATTTTCTCTTTAACACCTAGTCTCTATAGTTTTGAATAAAAAGTCTTTGAATTCTTTATTAAAAACTAGCCAATATAATATCCTATCGTTGGTTTGGCTAGTTGATGCTAAGGCATCTCAAATAATTATATTAGAGTTTGTGGGATAGGTGTGTAAATTAATAATGCTCAGCTATCTCTTTGTCATGCCTTTAATGTATCACCACTTTTACTTGTCTTTGCCTATTTTTCAAAAATTATCCCTTTGGTTGGCCATTTCAATCAATGTGGCTTACTCGAAATCACTTACACGTTAAGTATTCCATCAATTTTAATACTAACATAGCCTTATTTGGTTCTTCCATTCTACAATTAGAATTAGATCTTTTTTATATAAATAAGGATTCTTTATTCCTTATAACTTTTATTTCTTTTGCTCTAGCTTTCAAACTTTTGCAGCTTCTTTACAACTATGCCATAGCGATAACAAGTGCAACTCTATAATTTTTAACCTTTCTATTGTGAGACCATTGTGTAGTAAGTTTTTAATACCTATTCATTGTCAATTTTTTACGTTGGAAATGGTTTTAATTCATAAAGGAAATGAGATGATAGGTAGTCTGGGTATGCAAGGGTTGGGGGTAATAACGAAAGACATGGCAGTGATGGATGGGACCTTTTAAGTTTAAGGTCCAAGAGGTAATGTTTGACTAGGACTTGTTGCATAATTTATAGGGAAAATGATGAACGCAGAAGGCAATCGAGAGGCCACCAAAAATAACATTTAGCCCTTGGTAGACTCTCTCACTCCAGCTTAAGAAAAGGGTAAAGAAAGGAACACCGTTGCTGTACAAGTTAGCTTAGGGCCCTCATAAAGTGGATTAGTTATCGTTTATCGTTATTGAGGTAGACTTAGTAACTTATTGTAATATATTTTAGATACTATATAGTATTAACCTTCAAGTTTTGGGTTTTAGAAAAGTTCTCAACCGGCTTTTTTTAGGCTAGGTGGTAGTAAATGAAGAGCAATTTTTTAGTAGGGCATAATTGCCATTGCAATCCTATTTTACTAGCATTTTTGATGACTTTAAGATTATAATGTAATACCCATTTTACCCATTTTTTCTTTTTATTTCCTTTCATTTATTAAGGGCAATTAAGTAATTTTTCATTTATTAAATTAATTTGAGAATAGAGGCAGATTCATTTCGTTCCAGCAACTTCTCCTCTACCATTTTTTCTTCCTTTTATACTTTCTTCAATTTCTTTCAAATTACTCATTTTATGATTGATTAAAGTTTTATTTCTTTTTACTAAACTAGTATACTTAACACGGGCTGCACTTAAAAACTTTGTTTGGGCGATTTGGTCAACGATGAAGCCAGAAAGAGAGCAAAGTTACTATTTATAATTTAGGACTTTTTATAATTACTTGCAATTTGAATATTTAAGGGTTAAATTGACTTCTTAGTATGATTCTCAGTATTGTTACTATCTTATTTTTATATTTCAATAAATTTTTTTGATAATAATTATTATTTTGTTATGAAAATAACTATTTATTGCGATTTTTTTTTATTATTATACTCAGTTAGGTTA
>JAWDEX010000012.1:5283019-5309932 GCA_035221805.1 Trichilia hirta
TTGATAATAATTATTATTTTGTTATGAAAATAACTATTTATTGCGATTTTTTTTTATTATTATACTCAGTTAGGTTACAACTAACTCGATTAGTTATAGATTAGGTATAATAATTTTTAGAAAAAATTGATTGTATATTAATGTCGTAGTTAATTTTAAATGTGTATATTCTAATCATAGTTTTAATAACTAGTATAACCGTGATATAAATAAACCGAAGGAGCAACCACCCAATCTACCTTGATCCAATTTTTATTCAATTTTTATTTTAGAAATATAATTAGTGAGTGAATATTTACTACTTTTCTTAAAATTTTATTTATTTTATTTTATAAAATTATTTTATAAAAATATGTTATTTAAGATTATATGAGAGGCATTAAATTTATTGTTATAGTAGAGATCAGGAGGAGGGCTCTTTATTTGTGAAGTTATGATATTTATTCATTATGATAATTTTGTTATAGTGATACTGATTTTCTTGAGAAGCCGAAGGCCGATTTTAATGCTTATGCTTTGATATTGATATATATGTTATGATGTTGGCTACATGATAAATCATTCAGCTTTTCTTATACTTTAAATCATGTTTTCTAAATTTTTGATTCGTATGATTTGGTCTATATTTCTATTTTATGATACCCTCACTAGGATTCATAAAGAAAAAAGTTATTATATTTTAAAAGCACCTCCTGATCTCTGTTCTTTATAGGTATTGGTACATGTGAGAAGTAAGAGGTGAAGGACGGTCTGATCTCTAATCCATTTCTATATACATCTTTGCATGCGTTTCTTTTAAATTAAACCCTCTAAAAATATAATTTTAAAAGGTATATAAGCATATTGTGGATGCCTTGAGATTATAGTTTCATTTGAAATTGATTCGGTTTTAAACTTATATTTTTTTATTTATGATTATATATATATTTATACAATTTTATACTGTTTCAGTATCTACTCACTAAGTTTTTCTCAAACTCACCCTACTACAGTTTTTAGTGTATACAGGACTCCGTTCTTAGATGAGGACCTGTAAGATTTTTATAAAGAGTATTGAAATTCTAAATTTTCCTTACAACTACCTAGGAATTATATTTTGCATGGGTCCATTATTTTGTACATTGGGTACAATGCTCGATGATGTACATATAAATTTATATATTATTTATATGTCTTACATATATTTTTATATATGTATAAATATACATTTATAATCTCTTAGTGTATGAGTGATATGATAATAGTGGGCATAGAGCCTTTTTGTTATGAACTTAAATTGCACACTTATCATCTGCATTACATGTTATCTATCGAATCTGTCTGAAGCTTATAGAGGTAAGATATCACTGCTTCCATGCTATCACGATCCCAACTAGCGAGGTGTGATACCTTACAACTAGTTAACACTCAGTAACTGAAGGATTTTTAACGGGTTATTTTTGCTGAAGGTTCACTACAAGTATTTTCGTTAACAATAAAAAAAAATTTTTATATTTTTTTGAAGAATGATCATGCAAAAATTATATGGGCTAGGGTTTAACAAGCATTAAAAAGTAAAATTTTCAAAATTAACCTAACATATATAAAATTAAGCTAACAATTAGCTTAGAGATGAAGATAAAAACCTTAAAGTTACAAGATCTCCAAGAAATCAAACTTAAATACTTGAATCTTGTCTTGGCCAAATTTTAAAGAGAGAAGCAAGCTTGATTCCTTTTTAAAACTTATGTATGTCTAAAAGATATATCAAGAAAATTTATGAAGAAGCATTATCATTATTTTTTAGTGATTTTGAAATATGTGAATCAATTGAAATAGGTATTATTCTATATTAGTTATTATATTTTTATTTACTTTTAGTTAAACTTATTAAATAATTTACTATATTGATGTTTTTGTATAGATGTTAAAAATTAACATAGACTAGAATATTGAAAACTTTGATGAAGTTAAAGGATTGCTGTTGAAATGCTTAGCAAGATAAATTATTTAACAAGTTGCAATTATATATTCATTGTCTTTTTGTTTAAATCATTTTTAGATTTTAGATTTGGACCATTTGGTTAATTCCTTTGTGGATTTTGGCACGGTATTATCATAGAATTCATAAAGGATTTAGTAGATCAATGAGAGTTTATCGTTTGTGATTGATTGTCTTTTGTCCGAAGCTTTAGGAAAGACATGCTTGAATATACATAGAGTTTCTCACTCTACCTTTTTTTTTTTGCATTCTATATTTTCTTATTGAATAGAATATGATATTGGTCTATTTTTATTTTATGCTATAGTTGATGAGAACTTATTCATTGATGATGTTGATTATTGTGTTCTGACCTCTATTCTTCACTTGTTATATATTTGCTTGGCAATTATATAAATTATTTTGTATGGTAATTGAATTTAAATTAAAAGTAGAATTTTATTTAGTGATGTATAGGAAAAGAGAAAATTTAATAATCATTATTTTCTTGCTACTAAAAATTACTATTAATTATATTGTTTATTCATTTGAAATTGGGTCAAAAAAGTAAATTCAGGCCAAATCTTACGTTCTGGACTTAAATTAAATTAATAAATATTTTAATTTAAATTTAAAGTCTAAATTGTGGATCTAAATCAATCCAAATCGCATATAATGCGATTTAGATCAATTGCAGTTTGTACAATGTTATTGAATTGATTTTAATTGTTAAAAATATAAACCGTAATATTTGGATTGGTTTGAAATTTTTTCTCAAACCGATCGAAACCACAAATGCCCACCCCAATCCATTAGGATTAAAACATATTAAGACATACAATTAGGGTTATCCTTCATAAATTGATAAAAAAATCAAGAGAATAATTATTGACCTTTAATGATATATGATGAAGATTAACCTCTCACATGCTAATTCTCTAAGAAAATCAAACCCAAATACCATATCTAGCCTTAGCCATGAGAGTGAAATAGAGAGCACTTGATGATTTTTTTTTTAACTTTTGAAAAATATGGCTTAATTCTTGAAAAATAAAAAATGACCTCTATATATACACTTTACATCATTTACTTAAATGTCTTTGACATCTAAGTCAAAGAAAAATGAGTCTCAAAGTTTGTCGTACAAGCTTTGTAATAATGATATGTAAAATAATAATTTTACCTTTATTAAATCTTTTAATGCCAAATTTATTCTAAATTTAGTCAAACTTACTTTGATCAATTTTATTTTAATTTTATGTTTAGTATTAAATAATAAATAAAATATTATAACTTATTTTAAATTACATTTAAGTCATAAATTAAGTCTTTCAGAGTTGTTAAATTATTTAATGTGTAAGCTATTTATACTTTTCAACCTAATATTATTTTGGACAGTGCTAGCTTTCTTATGGCTAATATTAATTCTCTATCAAAATAAGAATGAGTATAAGTTATTAATTGTAATATTTTAAGTTCACTATAGTATTGGCTGTAAGTTAGATTCAATCTTATCAAACTCATTTGTAGCTATTTGAATACTCAATAATTATGATTAATATCTAATAATATGTCATAATTTATAAACCACATCGAAAAAATTTTTATTGAACTTTTTATAGCCAATAGTAATTTTGTATGAATAAAATTTTTTTGTTTGTCTAATTCCAACTAAATTAGAGTTCACGAGTGTCAAAATCCTAACCTCAATTTCTTTTGAGATTAAAGGGCATCATGTACTCAACTCGTTACCATAAAATTCTTTCGTGTAACTTATCGTTAGCTCCGATCAAAGACTTGGGTTTTAGGTGCTAATCAATATATAATTGAGAATTTAAATCTGAACCTAATTAATAAAACCTCAAGATTTTTAAAACACGACAAAAGAAAAAAGAGACAAAGTTCACAATTAGAAAGGGAAAATAGTTGGAATAGATTTTGGAGTTACCATTATTTTTTATAAGGGAGATGAGGGAGGAGAAGCGAATGAACTGTCCTTCATTTTTCTCTTTAACTAGGTCTATATTTGTAAGTATTATTGCCATGTATTACAAATATTTACATGGGGATCATCATTAGAGAAAGAAATTTATAGGTGTTGAGTGTAAAAGGGTGGCATGCAAGTGTTAACAAAGGAATGGTATTATAATCATTAACCTATTAATTCTTCTTTAAATGGTATACACTTAAAAGAGTACTCTAATTAAATAATAATTATTAGTATTGTATGTTTTAAAATTATTCATGTTATTAGTTTTTGACATTTTATATTGAATTACTAATGTAATAAAAAAATTATTTCTCATTTATATGTGTAAACTGTTTCTCTAATTATACTAATGATTGAGTATACATATAAATTACCTGATAATTTAAGTATTTAAAATTATTTTCTATGAAAATAATATCGACTAGGCATCAATATTGTATAGTAAGTACACTGAATGTCTTCGATGAATATTATGAGATGATATTAATACATGTAATATGATAGCCATATCATTAAGACATTAGTGTGAAATAATAATTAAAGAATTATTTTTTAAACGTAATCAAAATTTTAATGAATCATGAGAAAGTATATTATCAATAATTCATCATATGATTATACTAGTGTATTAATTACTATTTAAACCAGAGATATTATGATTATTAATCAGTATAAATACACATGATTTATATAGTATATAAATACAAGACTAATTATATCTTATACATATAAATTGATTTAGTCATATATTATTTATATCGAGAAATAAATAATTATTAAATAGAATTCATTGACTTAATAAAGAAAATTTCGAGGTTTCATTGACTCGATCCAGATTCAAATTCTTAGTCAAATATTAGTAAATTATTGAAAATAAAATTTTTGGCCAAAGCATAAATGTTATACGAAGAATTTATAGTGACAAGTTCAGGACATATTGATTAATTATCTGTGTTTGACTAAATTTAGGATTTTAATGTCAGTAAACTCTAATGTAATTGGGATTAGATGAATAACAAGAGATTATTTATACGAAATCTATAATTAGATATAAAGGATTTGATGAAATTTTTTTTTATTATAGTTTAAGTATTACAACATGTTGCTAAACGTCAACCATAGCATTGAATATCCGAATTATTCGAAATAAATTTAATAAAATTAATTTCAACTTATGGCAAAAGAGTAGTCTAATTAAATAATAATTATTGGTGGTGTATGTGCTAAAATCATTCGAGTTATTAGTTTTTGGCATTTTATATTAAATTACTGATATAATAAAAAAATTATTTCTCATTTATATATGTAAACTATTTCTCTAATCATACTAATGATTGAGTATACATATGAATTACCTTGATAATTTAAGTATTTAAAATTATTTTCTATGAAAATAATATCGACTAGACATTAATATTGTATAGTAAATACACTGAATATTTTCGATAAATATCATGAGATGATATTAGTACAAGTGATATGATAGACAAATTATTAGGATATTAGTATAAAATAATAACTAGAGAATTATTTTTTAAACGCAATCAAAATTACGATAAATCATGTGAAAGTATATTATCAATAATTTATCATATGATTATACTAATGTATTAACTGCTTTTCAGACCAGAGACATTATAATTATTAATCAGTATAAATACATAAAATTTATATAGTGTATAAATACAAGATTAATTATGTCTTATACATATAAATTGATTTAGTCATATATTATTTATATCGAGAAGCAAATAACTATCAAATAAAATTCATTGACTCGATAAAGAGAATTTCGAGATTCCGTTGACTCGATTCAGATTCGAGTTTTTAGTTAAATATTAATAAATTATTAAAAATAAAATTTTTGGCTAAAGTATAAATATCATATGAAAAGTTCGTAGTGACAAGTTCGACACATATTGATTAATTATCTATATTTGACTAAATTTAAGATTTTCATATCAGTGAACTCTAATTTAGTTGGAATTAAATGAATGAAAAGAGATTATTCACACGAAACCTATAATTTGATATAAAGAATTTGATGAAGATTTTTTTTATTATGGTTTAGATATTCTAACATGTTGTTAAACGTCAATCATAATCATTGAGTATCCGAATTATTCGAAATAAATTTAATAAAATTAATTTAAGCTTATAGCAAAGATCAATTATTTGTTTCCATTAATTGTGAATAGTCCTACAACGTTGCCCTAATTTTTAGGTCAAAATCTTTAAAAGGTCTACCCAACCATGTAGCCAAGTCTTAAATTTTTGTTACTGGTAGCTACTAATTTTCTCCTTAACACATATCACTTTCTAATTTAAGTGTTGTAATCCCAAATTTTTTATATTACTCAAATAGTTTTCACTAGTTAAATCAATTAATACCTATCATTAAAACGTTTTTAAAATTATAGTAGACACTACTAATCCCATAAAGCAAGATAGTAAGAGTAGAATTCCTTCAGTGGTTTGGCTATTCTTGAAATTCTTCTTCCTTCCTACTCTCCTCTTTCTTCTTTTGTCTTAAAAGTGGAGTCTGTGACACTTAAATTTTAATTAAAAAGAACAGATCCATGATAAATTCTCATGTAACCTATTTGCTTCACTTCATAACTGCCATACATATATAAAAACAAATGAGAAATGCATTCATTTAAAATCAAAGGATGAGAAAGCAAAGAAACAAAACCGAGAGAAGAGGAAAAGAAAAAAGGAGAAGAAAACCGAAGAAAAAAAAGAAAAGGGAAACGGAAAATAGAAGAAAAATAAGAAATTATTTTTACTAAAAATAGTATTGGTTAGTTAAATTTAGATATGATTATTTTGTTTATAAAGTCAGACTAGTTGTATTTTAGTTTTTACAATACATATTTATTTTTTTAATCAATTGTAGAGTTTTTTAGACACTCATAATTGACTTGTGGGACTGTGAATAAAAATTTTTATACTCGTTTTTATAAATAAAGTATTATTCATATGTAAATTAATTACATAGTATTGTAATTAGTCTCATGCATAAATATCTTTAAATAATATTATTATATATTTGATATATAAAGTGATCAAAATACTGTTTTGCACCAAAAGTGATTGTGACATATGTATAAAAATGTTTGTGATATGATGTAATTGAGGTCTCCGGGATTCATTTAGACACAAATGAGCATTGAGCCATGTGTGAAGACTCTTTATCCTTCAAAGTTACACGTGTATATTTTAATATGATATTCAAGTGATGGTATGATGTCACCTGACTGTTTATATATTTTATTTTTTTATATGGATATAGTTTGATATGTATATATGTGAACTTATGATAAGTATGACTGTTTATATATTTTTTTTTAAAGGAAAAAAAAATTTCAACTTATTCTTAGGAGCATATGATGGAGGTCTTGTCTGTTTAATAGTCAATAATGAATATTTTGATTCGAACAAACCAGTCCATGTAATCCAGTGCATAAGTTAGAAAAATATATTTTTTCCAAATTAAATTAACTAACTAAATTATAAGCTCACTTTTTTTTCTTTCATTTTTTTTTTAAATTACGCAAGATCCGTGCAGTTGAGAGTTTTATTATCAGATGTTGAATTTGCTATACGCATATTACATGAGTTCTTTTTTTATCGGATTTTATTTTCATCTGTGCATAATTTGATATATATATATATACTTATGCTACGTATAATTGTGTATATGTGTGCATAGTTCTTCTTCTTCTTCTTTTTTTCCCCTTTCACCTTTTTAAATATATATGTTGAAAAGGGCATGGGTCTCTTTCTGTGAAAATAATAAAGATTTAAAGTTGCATGTGTTTATATCCGAGTATTAAATTATATACAAATTGTAAATTTTAAATAAAAATAGAAAGATTTTGATTTATTATGCAGAATGTGCCCCGTATTTGAGAGAGGAGATGGGGCGGGTCTTGTCTATTTAATGGTCAATAATGAATATTTTGAACATAACAAACCAGTCCATGTATTCTAATGCCCACAGTGAAACCTATTTGGGAGCTCAAAGCTCCATAGTGTTGGTGGCTATAGTCTTTTTGTTATGTTCTGAATAGTATTACCGTATTAGTGGAGGTTGAAAACGAAATCTTACTTGCAGATAGGCAACTTGTGGTGGTCGTCAATATTGTGACAGTCCTGCACGAATAATTCCTACCTATGTCCCAATCAAATGAATAATTTCAAGACATTTTCTATAGTTGACAGTCGACAAAGCCTTACCAGTAGTTTGAGAAAATGGTCAATTAGAATTTGAATGGGCAAGAAAGTTCCGCGGGAGAATAAGCTCCAGGAAAGGAAAGCATTTGCACCAAGTCAGATGAAGTATCATGCTTACGTGGATTGCATAATCTATGCCATGTTCGTCTTGACTCTTGTAAAAGAACGAACGATTATTGTTCATGCAACACATTCACATATTAAAAAATTATGACCGATAATTCATAATAACATAGTAGCATATTCTAAACTCATTTGAATCCCAATAATTTGTTAATAGTGTTAAGAATCAACATTATTAATAGATTATAATTTTATTAATTATTTATTTAAATATTTATCATAGTATTTACTCATATATTATTTTACTTTTATCTTATAACTAAATACATTTTAAAAAGTGACAAATATATTTTAAATTATAAATTTGAGGTCCTTTTCGAATTAGCACAATCAAACAATAATATTGCTCAACATGTTGCAAGACTTAATTCCTTTTGCGTACTATGGAACTGGATGTAAACATCGAAAATTTGGCCTAATTTATTTAAAACAATTATTTATTTCAGTTTTAACTAAATATTATGGTTTTTAAATATCAAATTGAATTCTATGTAAAATAATATGTCAACGGATAGGTTTGTTTCTGAAAAAAATAAAATTCACTATTATATATATTAGGGTTAAAAATTAAGTTCTTTTGGTAAGGATTTAGTGGCGCAATAATCTTATATTTAGTAATGAGTGTGTGAAGCTGACCTCTACATGAGGATAAATCGCTACATAACCAGATAATGTCGATACTAATGGAGTTATCCCATCCTTACCAAAGCTTTTTTCGAATCGAAAAAAATAATTTAGACCACATGTAGACTTTAACCTACAAATAAGGAGAAGAAAGAGTTGTACGTAAATTTTAAAGTCATTATAAAATTGTTAAATTATATTTAAGATCAGTGTGCAATTTAGACCACATGTAGACTTTAACCTACAAATAAGGAGAAGAAAAAGTTGTAAGTAAACTTTAAAGTCATTACAAAATTGTTAAATTATATTTAAGATCAGTGTGCAATTTATAATTCAAGTAATCATTAGCTAACCCAAATTTATAGGCAAGCAACCTCCCCAATAAATGCAAATTCTTTATTTTTTGACGATTGCACAAATACTTAAAAGAACACGCCATTAACTATTATAAGTATTCACACCTTTCCACTATAAAAAGAGCTAGATACAATCAACATTAACATACTTAGTATCGATATTTATACAATTTGTCCCTTCTTTTTTTATAATTTTATCTTACTTTATTTTTAATTTTACGCTTAATTTTAATATTAAAGTTTATATACAAAAAAAGTGGACGTTACTTTTAACTTAGTTTTCTGTATTTTCAAGTAATCAATAGGCCATTACCATAAAAAAATTTACTGATTCAAAGCGAATCCCATCAATCTAGTCAACAATCAAAATAAATCAAGACCTATTTAGTACTTGAAATCTTCCTCTCAAAAAATTTTAAAAATCAACAATATAATTTTTTTTAACAAAGACAGCATCATTAAATGTCACATAGTGTATCCAGTTTATTGATAAAAGAATTTGTACTACCAAATTAAATGAACCAGAAATGCATACAACTCTTGGCTGCTTATTCCGACTCAAGGGCTCCATATGAATTACCAGCTATTAACTACTAAGTCAAGCCTATATTGACTTTTGACAATTTCAAAAGGTTCGATTTCAATAATAAAATTTGTAACTTATTCAATAATCAGTTCAGTTGTGCATCAACACTTAATTTTTGACCATATTTTTAGTAATTTTTAACAATTTCAAATTCTGAATGCCACTTAGAAAAAAATCGATTTTATTTAAGATTTGGATTAATGTATTGTTTATAAGAATAATAAAATTTTACATTTACTAATTACCTTGTTGAAGATAATGAATTGTCAGCTTGACAAATGCATAAAAACTTTGCCAACAAATTTTCCAAAAGTTGAAAAATAGCGAGGGAGAAATGACAATTTAATAATTTCAATCAAGTTTGAATTAGTAAACGACTGTTTGCAAAAAAAAAAAAAAAAATTAGAATCAACTATTAAATAATGAATCGCATAATTAAATGCTCATTGCCGTAGTTGCATGGCCCCTCTACTGGAAGCTGGGGAGAAGGAAAAGTAAATGATTTTACAAACTAGGGCAACTTGTTACTTGGATTTTAGGAGTTATTATCATTTACTTTTCCACAAATTTAATAATATTTTATTTAAATAATAAAAATATACGTTTTGTTAACTAGTATCGTTGGACACTTGTTAAAATTTTATATTTAATAAATTATATTTTTTTAAAATATTAAAATTTATCATTAATTATTACATTAAATACTATAAATAATAAATATAAAAATCTTTTTTAGTAAAATTTTAAAAATATAAAAATAATTATTTATTTTTTTAAAAATATTTTTTATAATTATTTAGTTATTTTTACTTTTAAATTATATATATTTAATTACTATTATAAATTAAAATAAATTAATATCTAATAATTAAAATTGAATGCTTATCACCCTCTTGTTGATAAATAAAATTTTTTTTTTTAATTTTATTAAATTACTATCATTACTTTTATTATTAAATATAATTTAATAACAAAATAAGATTAGCAAAAAATTAAAATATTATTATTAAATATTTGATTATATTTTTATTATAATAGTAATTAATTATATACTTTTATAATATAAAATAAATAAATAATTAAATAAAATTTCATTATTGTATATAAAAATAATTATAAAATATAATTCAATAAATTGGATGTAAAATTCATATGGTCAACAGTGGCGACTTTCAGCACTTAATTGTAGAGCTGTCCATAGATTTAACTGAATTCACATCCGATAGACTAATTTATGGCATGAAGTTTTTCAATTCAATTCAGTTCACGAATTGATGTTAAAGATTTTTTAATTCATTCAGGTCCAAAAGAAACTTCATTGGCATTCGATTCGATTTGATTTATTAAAAAGAAAATTTTAAATCCGAATTCAACCTACTATAAATTAAAAAATATTATTCTAATATCCATCTATTAATTAGTATATTAATTAAAATAATAAGAAATAATATAAAATTTATTTAAAATTTTAAACAAATATATTAATTTAAAATAAAATAATACATAAAAACAAATATACAAATATGTTAGTTTAAATTAAATAACAAACAAAATAAACATGCAAATAAAAATTTAATATTTAATTTTTAAATAATAAAATTTGAAAAAATTAGTACGAACAACAGCGCACGTAGATGCAGCTTAACGTGGCCAAATGTAAGTGCGACATGGAACGCTGGGTAGATAAACAGATTAAAATATGTGACGTGAATTGCGCGACTTTATGAGCGCGAATTCAGATTTTAAGACTTGTCAGGTTAGAAAATTCAAATTTTATATTTATTATTATTATTATTATTAAATAATAGAATTTATGCAATACAATAATTTAAAAAGAGATGGGCATAAAGTAGTTCATTACGTTATATTTTATTTAACTGATAATTGAATCTTAATTTTGTTATGATTTAAATAATGTATTATATATAATTATACGCGCGCGCGCACACAAATTATTGTGGATTAACATTGCAAGTTTTCAATCCAATGCATTGCATGCTAATTTTAAAATTTTCAATTCAACCTTAGTTATTCTTAATAATTAGAATCATGACAATATTTCCTGTTATTCACGTAATGAAACTGTATCTGATCTTGCGTGATTATGATGCGTTATACGTAATTGCATTTTCAAAACATTTAGTTCATATTCATGAACTCAAGTGACGGACATTGGAGAGTTGAGTTTCACCAACGAATAACATTGAAATTTGATCATCTGACATGACGTACATAAAAATACACCCAACATTCATGAATGGTAGCTGCATCAAATTTTCCTTTCTTATCTTCTTCACCGTCTTCCCCTACTTTTAAGAAGTATTTGCTCACTTGCTGTTTCATTAGCGACACTACGATCAAAATTTCTTTCCATTTCTAACACTGTTTTCGGAAGGGAAAAATGAAGTTTGGAAAAGAATTTGCGGCGCAGATGGTGCCGGAATGGCAAGAAGCGTACATGGATTATGTTTTTCTCAAGACCCTCTTGAAAGAAATCCAACTTTTCAAGCAAAGGAATCGGCCCTGGCAACACCAGGCAGGCTGAATAGAAAGATGATATTATACAGAGCTTTCAGCGGCTTAACACAAAGGCACAATCCAATGAGCCCGTCCCCTTCGTCAGATATTGAAAGCCAAGCGATTTTGGTGAATTCTGTGAGCAGAGACGGCGATCAAAGTTACGAACCAACATTTCTTATGCAGGCAGAAGAAGGAGAAGAGTACGAGTTCGTGTATTTTAGAAGGCTAGACGATGAATTCCATAAGGTGGATAAGTTTTATAGATCGAAAGTGCAAGAAGTGATGAAGGAGGCAGCAATATTGAACAAGCAAATGGATGCTTTAATTGCTTTCAGGATAAAAGTAGAGAATCTGCAAGGGACGTGGCTCGACAGGTCAGTGGAAATGACTCGTCTTGCTTCGGATATTTCTGCTTCCACAGCTGAATTGTTGATTTCTACTCCAGCTGGAGCTAGAACAAGCAGTAAGTTTCATACTATTCGCAGTGAACAGATCTTTTATATATATGAAGTGTGCGTCCATATATAGCTTGCAAGTTTTGGATTTCTTTGTAACGTTTGCAGAAAGAGATCAGCACATGGATGTGATCAAAGAGAATAAACAAAGAAGCCATGGTCAGTCAGATGAATCAAGCGATGATAACCAAGAGACCAATACTAGAAAACAAAAGGGCGTTGACTTGAAGACAAAGAATAGACCAGCTCCATTGGAAATACTTCACCATGTGAAAATAAATAACACTAGAGAAACTCCTCGTTCGACAATCAAAGGTGTTCTCCAAGTTCCTCACGAGACAGAACTCAAATTCAGCAAGGAAAATCTGGGCAAAGTTGAAAACCAACTTAAGAGGGCTTTTGTTGAATTTTACCAAAAGCTTCGTCTTCTTAAGAGTTACAGGTAACAATAATTGCTGATGTTATAATCATCACGTTTCTCCATTAGCTTAATTTTATTTACAGGTAATCATTTTAGTATATGGAATCTGATACTTGTATTTATGAATGAAACAGCTTTCTAAATACGTTGGCATTTTCAAAGATTATGAAGAAATACGACAAGGTATACATCATCTACGAAAAAAATTCGGACTTCCTTTTCTATCAAGTTCAAACTTTACTGTGGATTCACATCAATTTCTCTTTCAAAAAATTAAAAAAAATATTAATTTCATTTTTTCGTCATTGATTCTTGTAGATCACTTCGAGAAATGCCTCAAAATCTTACATGAAAATGGTGGACAATTCCTTTCTTGGCAGCTCTGATGAGGTGAGAAGTCTGTAATTATCTATTGTAAAGTGGGTGTTTGATAGAACTAAAAACTTCTTCAAGCTGTTGTACTTGAAGTCACCAGTGCCCAAAGAAGTCTTGGCTTATAAAGTTTGATCCGAAATCTACTCTTACAGGTGTCCAAGGTTATGGAAAGAGTTGAAACTGCATTCGTTAAGCATTTTTCAAATTCAAACCGCAGTAAAGGAATGAACATCTTAAGACCGACAGCCAAAAGAGAAAGACATAGAACGACGTTTTGCACAGTAGAATTCTTATTCAGCCTCGAATAATTACATATAACGGAATTGGATTATCTTCTTTTCAGTTGGATTTCTCTAGTCTTTTACTTTCTCTTCAACAACTCTATGGGAAAATTTTGCAGGGTTTCTTGCAGGATGCACAGCTGCTCTTGTAATCGCCCTCATTTGGATAGTACGCACTCACCGCCTTTTGCAAAAACCAGGACATAAACCATACATGGACAACTTGTTTCCTCGTTACAGGTTGCACAACTTGTTTCCAAAAATTTCGTAGCATATTTTTTTGCAGCTTGTTTGCATTCAGAGTCCTGCACACACTCATGTATGCTGGCAATATATACTTCTGGAAGAAATATCGAGTGAATTATTCCTTCATATTTGGTTTCAAGCAGGGAACTGAAATGGGATACCGACAAGTTTTACTTGTCTGTTTTGCCATTTCGCTACTAGCTTTAATTACAATACTTAGCAACCTCGACATGGACATAGACCTCGGAACAAAAGGTTACGGTGAATTAAGTGAAGCTCTTCCTCTGATTTTGCTTGTGGTACAGATCATCGAACTGAAAATACCTTTTACTGTTTTTTCTCTACAGGATTTCCAAACTCATGTACTAAACGACTTCTTTCCTTTGTTGTGCAGGTCCTATTTTGCCTGCTGCTCTTACCATTCAACATCTTATATCGCTCAAGTCGCTTCTTATTCTTAGTATGCTTGTTTCACTGTATTGCTGCTCCTCTCTACAAGGTAAATATTTATAGGCATATCCTTGTTAAGGATAATAAGAAAGAATTACCTTGAAGTGGAAAAGTTAACTTTAAACTTTGCTTATGCTTCAGGTCACACTCCCAGATTTCTTCTTGGCAGATCAATTTACTAGCCAGGTTCGTGAAATGGATTATTATATTCTCTGTCAAATCATACAAAATGCTTCATATAGACTTTTATTCAATATATATTTATTAAAACTTTCTATAATTAATGTTGCAGGTGCAAGCTCTTAGAAGCCTGGAGTTCTACATTTGCTATTATAGTTGGGGAGACGTCAAACATAGAAAGCACAATTGCAAAGGTAGTGATGTATACTACAGTTTCCTCTTCATCGTTTCTGTATTTCCATACATGTCTCGCCTTCTTCAGGTACACAAACAAACTAATCCTAAATTTTAATTTTGTGCCGAAAGTTCTCCAAAGCATCGTTGTTTAAGAAACTACAAGTAAAATGTTTCCAATTTTTTGTTTCCAGTGCCTCCGACGACTGTTTGAGGAGAAAGATCCGATGCAAGGATACAATGGGATAAAGTATTTCCTGACAATTGTTGCCGTTTGCATGAGAACAGCACTGAATCTTGACAAGCATAGTCTGGGTTGGAAAATAACAGCATGGACGTTCTCAATCATTGCAGCCATTTTTGGTACATATTGGGACCTTGTTTTCGACTGGGGACTTCTTAACCGGCGATCAAAGAACCGTTGGCTGAGAGACAAACTCCTTGTACCACAGAAGAGTGTATATTTCATAGTAATGGTAAGAAAAAACAACACATTTTATGAAGCCTTCATAAATAATTACAGGCTCTAAAACAATTGCAATAATACTAGTATCTGACTCTGACCGTGATCATGATGATGAATTGCAGGGCTTGAACGTTCTTCTGAGATGGGCATGGTTGCAAACTGTGTTGAATTTGGTTTCCATGAAAACACCATGAGTACAATTGTTGCTAGCCTTGAAATCATTCGTCGTGGCATATGGAATTTCTTCAGGTAAACAACAATATTTCATTCACCTTCATAATCATGTCGGTAAGAGTTCACTTTCTTTTTCTTTTCTTTAAGTTAGTAAAGTTCACTTTAATGCTGTTCTCTTTGATCAGATTGGAGAACGAACATTTGAACAATGTTGGCAAGTACCGTGCATTCAAGTCGGTACCACTACCTTTCTACTACGACGAAGATGAAGATAAAGAAGAATAAGAAAAGGATGCACGAAGAAAGAAAAACGTTTCAGCCGATGTTATTGACAATGATAATAAGACAGAAATTTATGCCCCCAAAGCGCACTCAAACAGGTAAGGTGACGCTTTTGATTCGGGAAATCTTGGATTCGATCCTCAGTTTTACTGTTGTTTTAATTTAAGTTATGCACTGTTAGACACGCCTCAGTCTGACCAGAGTCAGAGTTGTGGATTAAAAAAAATAAATAAAAATTCATATTATTTTGTAAGTACCAATTTTATTGAGAAAGTCCTGTCTTACTTGGGATGGACACGTGATGGACACGTTTTTGACGGTCCATTTTAAGGGAGATGGGGGCGCGTACGATTTAATTTAGTAAATTTGCTTTATCTTTGTAAATGTTATCGTCTTTATCAATTTTGGCGTAAATGGTCAATTCAAGTAGCAAGGTTTGATTCATTCTATTTATTTACTTTTATTATTTCAAACAATAAAATGGACAATCTGACAGAAATCTGAATGCATTAGTTACCTGCCCCGATTACTGAAAGCTAGGGAGGAGGTAAGTAAGTACTTTCGGAAATTAGCGCAACTTGTTTGGATTTTAGAAGCTATTCCGAGCGGAAGGACTGATCTTCAATAGGGTCAAAGTTTTTCTTTTGGCTCATAAAATCATATGCTCAACTGTAACTGCTTGCAACACCTAGTTGCCAAACTTTCACTTAAATTTTTCTTAAATCATTAATTTCAGGACAATATTTCTTGTTATTCTTTCACACGCTCAATAGTTGGGTTACTGCATCTATAGTGAGAGAGAAACTAATAACGAATTTCATACATAAGGCATGAAAAATCTTTTCGTTTTCAATCTGCAGATTACCAGAGGGAATGTTTGTAGACTTACCAAAACACAGCAATTGCTTAATTATAGACTGCCTAACATCATGAAATTCTCATAAAATGCATTGTTGGAAAACTATGACGTTACTCAAAAAGTATTTGTTTCACAAATTCGGGATCCCCACAAGTTTATTTTATTCTTGATCAACTGGGATATAACTAACACAGTGTGACATTTATGTTGACTTAATTCACAGAATCACGTGGTTTTAATTGCTCCCGCAGATGTACTGATGCATATAACGGCTATATAGCTAACCCAAAATTGCCGAGGAAAAACCAGAAGTTCTTTAGACCACCAAATGAATATACATAATTGCAACGGGATTCTGTATTAACTTGTTTATATCAATCTAAAAGCTATACATCTGTAATGTAGGAGACTTCGGACAGCCAGGGCCATAAGCTCTGAACTTCTGGTGGCGGAAGCTCAGTTTTCGTTGCGTGAAGTGCAGTTACTGAGAAAGCTATGTTTTAAGATGGAAAAATGGTTTCTTCGCAATGGAATGGAGTGATAAACTCAGGAGCACAGCCATTGTTATTAGGGCCTTGCTCGGTGTGCATTCTGGTTACACCAGATTATTTGGGCTTCTAAATTGACACTGCTATTGGGGGCTTCCTCGGTTTACTTTCTGGTTCGGCCTGATTATTTGGGCTTCAAATTGACACTGTTGTTAGGGGCTTACTTGGTTTGCTTTCTAGTTGCAGCTGATTATTAGGGCTCTGAATTGTGTTATTATAAGTTAGGGCCTACTGAATCTGAAACCCTTGTAGTATCACTTTTTAAACCCATAACAGGTTCCGGATTCTGGGCTTTGCAACTGGTTTGGCTGGGGCTTGTAATGCAACGGATGACAATTGTGTTTTTCTATTATTGTTATTTAAATTCCCATGAAAATAAACTTCTATCTTACTCGATGAGCAACAATCATGAAACATTCTTAATTTATATTCTTTTATAATTACTTATAAAAAATATAATTAAAATCACTTTCTAATTTAAGAAGTTTGAATTCCAAATTTTTTATACCACTCTAATAGATTAAATCGATAAAATCAATTAATATCCATTAAAATTTTTTTGAATTTTTTAAATATTTTATTTCAATATTACAATCTACTGACAAAATATCACGCGTGTACTTGAAAGTAGAGTTTTAATAGTACAATTAAAATTCTGCTTAAATTTATGCTAAGATAGACAGAATATACTCCAATGATATAAAGGGTCTACTTTTACACTTGCTTATAAGGGAAATACTCAATTAAAGCCATATCTCAATGGATGGACAAAATTACCTATTTTGATAATTCAAAAAAAAAAAAAAATTATTTTAGAGGTCTATACCAAAACTATGGACACAATTTACTTCAAGTATAGGAGTTTATTTATGCATTTATGTACAAAAATAAGGAACGAGACACTAAATTAAAATTATATCCCATTTTAACATTACAATTAAAACTTGAGGGTCTAAGTTAAATTATGGATGGAGTTTATAATAATAATAATAATAATAATAATAATAATATCTACACACTTATTTATAAGAATAAAAAATAAGACCTTTAATTAAAATCATACTTCAAAGAGTAGACAAACTTACCCTAAACTCTAATGGTCGTGTGATCGGAGTATTGGAGGTTCCAAGTCTTCGAATATTTTAGCGATGAGCTGGTTAATCAAAAAATTTTCAAAATTGAAGTACTAAAATACAATATTATTTCTCTGTATTATGAAACAAGAGAGTAAGTATGTAGTGTACCTTGAGTTGATACGGCTATTCTTCAATTTTTCTCCTTTTTCTTCTTCTTTTATCTTGAAAGCGGAGTGGTTCAATCTTTGATTAGAGCAAACAAACGCATCTAGTAGTAATCCCAAGTGTCACAACCCTAAATTTTAGATATACAACCCTAAATCTTGAATATACAACCGGGGAAGGATTAGACTATATAGATGACTTTAGGATTAGAAACGGTTAGGTGCGAAGAGGTAAGCTCTCTGCACTATGTGGACATGTGATTTCTTTCGAAGTTTCACCCACTCTTTTAGATATGCGGACATAAAAAAAAAAAAAAAAAAAAAGAAAGAAAGAAAAAAAAGAAAGGAGTGACAGCCAATTTGAATATCAGAGTTTGATATGGCCCTAAAGCAAAGAAAAGCAGAATTTGAAATATATACTATTATCGAATAACCTTTAGGAAGGAAAGCGTAATGCCTAAAATTGAATCATATTCTAAAATGATTTGAGTGAATAATTAGTCACAAATATTAATTTGAAATAATTATCAAGTTACTTAGATAAATTATAATACAATTATTTATTTAACATGTATATATAAATATATTAGTATTTATAATACTGTTTATTTTAAAGGGTAGGTAGGATCTCTTAGATTTAAAATTTTGAAAGTGGGAGGAAAGAAGTTCAGGGTCGAAGTTATTATTTTTTGAAAAATAATCTGATCAATTGCAACGGATTCCACCTCCTAATTGCCAAGCATAACCTTAATACCATAGTTTTTTTCTTAATCATTAATTTCGTGACAATATTTCTTGGTATACAGGTAATTAAATCTTATTGACATATCCACGTTTAACCTTGTATCATTATACATGTGGGGTGCGAAAAAATTAAGACTACTATTTTAGTTAATCTTCAATTCCATGACCATCCGTTAGTATAGTAGATCTTACGGGCGATTCATGAATCTCAAAGCTATTAGAGGCTCACATCACCAAAGTAAGTCTCAAATTGAAAAAAATAAAATGCACTCAACTTTATGCAGACTCCAACCTATAATAAATAAAATATAATGAACAGAGATCACACATAAATCTCAAAATTACTTCACATTAAAAATTTTATATCGTATAAGTCATGGTCTAGATATTTATTAAGTTGGCTTACGCAATGATCCATTGTTCGATGTTAGCATGCAATTATTCTGACAAACGTCATTCTCTAATGATTACAGATGCGAAAAGTTAGGAGGACATATGACCAATTGCTATAAATGCCAATATCTTTTTACTGTAAAAGAGGATAGACACAGCAGCAAATTATATATCCACTTCGTATTAATATTTTTAAAATTTTCACTTTGTAGTTAATATTTTTTTTTCTTTCCTCTTAATTTTTAAGTCTGACTTAAATATCAAAATTTATACGTTAAAATGTCAACATTACTCCTAAGATGTAGCTAAACAATTTTTACTGTTTTTCTCCACTGGATTTCCAAACTCACGCACTAAACTAACTTTTTTCCTTTGTAGTGCAGGTTCTATTTGCCTTGCTCTTCTTGCCGTTCAACATCGTATATCGCTTAAGTTGCTTCTTCCTTTCATCATGCTTGTTTCAATGTATTGCCACCCCTCTCTACAAGGTAAACAAATAAAGGCATACTCCTGTAAGGATAGAAGGAAAGAACTGACTTGAAATGGAAAAGTCACTGAACTCTAAACTTGATTGTTTCTGCTGTAGGTTACACTCTCAGATTTCGTCCTTGGCAGATCAATTTACTAGCCATGTTTGTGAAACGGATTATATTCTCTGTCAAATAGCACAAATACCTTAATTTTTGTACTGAATATACCATTAAAAATATTTATAATTAATGTTTCAGGTACAAACCCTTAGAAGCCTGGAGTTCTACATTTGCTAGGATAGGAAGACTTCAAACATAGACAGAACGCTTGCAAAAGTAATAGTTGTTGGTATTTTAAGTATTTAAATTAAAAAACTTAAATTCCACTTTGAAAACAAAAGGCTCTACTAAGTATTTTATAAGTGACAACAAAGTTTATGAATTTAAATGACTAACAAGATAGATTTTGTTAGAGCTTTAAACCCCCTTCTATGTATTCATTTGCAATTCCATTTGCACTTTTAAACACACTACTATGTATTTATTTGAAATTTTACAAATTTCAAAAACCTTAATTTTATTTATCCTATTTAACTTCCATTTGCACTTTCATGTATTTATTTGTAATTTTACAGATTTCAAAAATCTTAATCTTATTTATCTTATTTGTAAAAGGAGAGAAAAAACATAATAAAAAAAGAGTACATATATTAAATATCAAATCTGAATATATTTATTTATTTATTTATTTTTTTAACTTTATATATATATATGGTTGTATCTATTAGATAATGATTAACTAAGGGTCGTATTTGTTGATAATAATTATAATTTTATATATTTAAAACCTTAATTTTATTTATAAAAAGAGAAAAAACTTAACAAAAAAATAGAATTAATTTACTCTACTTTACTTAACTTTTAATTTGCAATTACTTCAATTACAAAGAATTAATAATTAAATAGTGGTTGATAATCTATATCTCCTTTCGAGCAATTAAAAAAAAAAAATACTATCTTATAACATTATAATTATATTATAAATTTCTATAATCAATTTTGTTATTTATAAATTTTTTATATTTTATAATATAATTTAATAGTATATTCGTTCTGTTGTATATATTTTTTTAATATACTATTTATTAAACTCTGTGCCATAGTTCCATCAGTAGTGCATACCAAACTTTCAACTTCAGCGTTGTTGCAATTCCATGCATGTCTCGCTTTCTTCGGGTACACCGACCAAGCAATTCTAAATTTTCATTTTGCCCCAGAAGTTTTCCAAAGCATCGTTGTTTAGGAAACTTGTGAGCTGCGACAACTAAGATGATGACAATTTTTTTTGTCAGTGCCTCCGACGACTGTTTGAGGAGAAAGATCCGAAGCAAGGATAAAATGGGTTAAAATATTTCCTGACAATTGTTGCCGTTTCCATGAGAACAGAACTAAGTCTTGACAAGGGTCTGGGTTGGAAATAACAGCATGGATGTTCTCAATCAGTACAGCCATTTTTAGTACATATTGGGAACTTGTTTTCGACTGGGGACTTCTTAACCGGCGGTCGAAGAACCGTTGGTTGAGAGACAAACTCCTTGTACCACAGAAGAGTATATTTTATTGCTATGGCAAGAAAAAACCACCCATGAAGTCTCCATAAATAATTGTAGTGTCTAAACCAACTGTGATAATAATAATTATCTCCGACTCTGATCGTGATGATGAAATTGCAGGTCTTGCACATTCTTCTGAGATTTGCATGGTTGCAAACTGTGCTGAATTTCGATTTTTCTTTACATAGAAACACTACAATTACAATTGTTGCTAGCCTTGAAATTATTCGTCGTGGCATATGGAATTTCTTCAGGTAAACAACAATATTTCATTCACCTTCATAATCATGTTGGTAAGAGATCATTTTCCTTTTTCTTTTCTTTTAGTAAATTTATTTTAACGCGTTCTCTTTGATCAGATTTGAGAACGAACATTTGAAAAATGTTGCAAGTACCGTGCATTCAAGTCCGTACCACCACCTTTGAATTATGATGAAGATGAAGACAAAGAAGAATAAGAAAAGGAACCAAGAAGAAAGAAAGGTGTTTGAGCGGACGTTCTTGAAAATGGAAAGATGGAAATTCAGATTATCTTTTCCTTTTTAGTATCAATTTTGTTCTCTCTCCCTGTAAACGTCAATTATCTTTAACAATTTTGGTGTACATGGTCAATTCACGTGGTAAGATTTTGATTTATTCAGATGACCTTTCGGCTTCTGGGCTCTAAAACAGAGTCAAAATGTCAAAACACGTGACTATGCAAGGAAAATTTTGACTAGCTCAAATTCGTTTTTGCTTTCTGCTCCTGAGATATAAAACAAAAGTAAGAAAATGTTAAAGCCAGGAACAAAACCTATGGAAACAGATCGATGGACATGTAGGAAAAGTAAAAGTTGGTGTTTGGTAATTGTCCCTTTGTGTGGCTATCGATTAAATTTCTGACGCTATTCGTGGATGTTTCCTTGATTGGCGTGGAAGATAATTCCAAGTTTTGCACAAATCATTACAATGATAACAGGGCATTCCCAATCAACAAATTCCTGGAACTAGAAACAACATAAACAAAATTAGCCTTTGGTGGAAAAATTATTCTTTTACATCTACTTTCAAATTTGGGCCAGAGTACAAACAAACAAGTAGTTAACAGTGATGCTTTGCAAATTCGCCTACAGTTAATGTTTAAGCTCCATCTTCATCAAGCCACAAATGGCAATTCAGAAGTAAAAGCAAAGTGTTATTGAGGCTGTGGGTAAAACTTAAAAGTTTTATACATCAAACATTAGTAATAAAATATGTAACTAAAAATTAATTTTATTAAACACATTTTTAACTTAATAGAAACTTCATAGTCTTAAATAAGGTCTTTAGGTCAAATTAACACCTTGCTTCTTAAAAATATTATTTAACTATTAAAAATTCTATTCTATTCATAAGAATAGTATTAGAAATACAATTTTTTTTGTTCAAACTCTTGTATACCAGCTAATGTTGTGCGATGTGATAGTATAGATTGTCCCACAGTCCACATTATTTATTATTAATAATTGTATTTATTTTGTATTTTTATTAACCAATAATATCATGCCTAAATATATACAGTACAAAGGAGGCCAGTACTGGTGAAAAATAAGCATCACCTAAATGTATGACTGTAAAAATGTCAAATGGTCCACTAATAATCGATTTATCTCCTTACATGCATTACTGTTCTACACATTGAAACAACAATAGCCGAGAAACAACATACTCATCCTTGCCTTGCTCTTCCTCTTTTTTATAATTATATCCGCCCCTTCATGCCCACAGGTTTGAATTCAATGGTTTAACTAAACAAAAATGGCTATTAAACCACTGTGCTACAACCCTTAAGCTTCCTTATCCACTCAATCCCCTTGAATTTCAATTCCAGGAACTATATCGCTTAACTCCGATTCATTCTAGGTATCATAGTATACAGACCGACCCATACATGGATCCTAAACAATCTGACTCTCGGTTCAACTTCCGAATAGCATACATTGCCCTGATTAATTGTTTGAGAAGTTATAAAAGAAGCAGAGAAGAAACACAAAGCATAAAAAGTTTGATTTTTCTGCAAAGCCAATAGAAGCCTCTTACCTTAAAGTTTCATGGAAACATGTCATATGAAGACTCTACATTCTTTTAAATATATCAAACGCAGGAAAATGCAAATTAAAGAAGGATATCCTTTGAAAATCACAGCCCATTCATTTGAAAAACAGATTCCCCAACTCAAACAGAAACTACTAATCACTAAATCCATTGTTCTCTACCAATATGATAATTGCTCCAGACGAATTAGTTCTCATTTCTTATTGGATTTCTATAAAAGTGATTAAAAAATAATCTTAATGAATTAACCTACTAAGAACACAGGAACATCTGTCCTGAACCACAAGCATGACTGAAAGTGCCTAGTTGTAACAACAAAATAATAAGGAGGCTGTGACACGGACCAATTAAGGGTGATCACTTAAGCTTAGAGAGTCCACTCTTTTAAACCCAAGGAATAATATCAGAATATAAACAAGCACACACCATTAAACAACCTAATAGTGAAACGCTTTATTCAGCTAAATATGGCATTTAATAGGACATTATAACAACCAATTATCACAGAAATGCGATGCATCTATCTCTTTATGAATGAAAGGAGGTCCAATTATCATATCAACTAAATCAAACATCGAAACTTAATCAATTCACTGACATTAGCACAGCAAAGCAAAAGCAAGAAGACCAAGATCCAAATGAAATATGTAAACCAAAAGCATAACAAGTCATCATGTAACAAAATATGAATAATTCTCCAGTCAAAATATCATTATCCACTTATTCTAAACTCACGGTTACATTTGTTAATCAATTTCATTTCTCATAATAATGTAACCAGATTCAATCTCCCTTCCATATTTGTATCAAAACTCAATGGAACTTATTTTCCCCAAATTCCTACTAATTCTTCAAAATCAGCACCATATTCATACACAGGTAAAATTAGTTGTATTAAAAACAAAAAATTTAAGCTCAAACCATCTCAGTTTCCGCCTACACGCTCATTTCTCTTCGAATCATTCAGCTGCGCCGATTCCTCTGATTGCTTCTCTTTCTCCAACTCCTTAACAGCCTCTTCATGAGCTGCTTTCTCAGCACGCAAAATAGGCTCATAGTAATCAGCATGAGCCTCCATACACTTCCTCAAAGTACTGGTAGCTTCAAAACATTTCTCAACTACATCTTCCTTGTTCTGCTCAGATTCTTCCACGCATTTCTCCCAAGCTACAAAGCTTTCTTTGCATCCACCGCCCTTCATAAACAAGCAAAATCCGCACTCTCCCTCTGCTTCCTCCGCTTCACCTTCAATTTTCTCTTCATTATAACTCACCTCCTCTTTCCCTTTCTGAGTTTTTTCCACTTTGGTGTCAGTTGAAGAATCTGAGATTTGGGGTTTTGATTCTATGGTTTTCTGGTTGTTAGTAATTGAGGATTCTTCGGAATCTGATTGTGGTTGGTTTCTGGGATCTGAAGAGGACATGTTAAGGTTTACTGAGTTAGTAGAGGAATTTGAATTTTCAGAATCGGTGAGATCCAGTTAGTCGGAAGGTGGGTATTTAGGTTTGCAAGAATCGGTAGGGTTTGTTGGTGTTGGGGAAGCTGTTGACGAGAGTACGCCTCCCATGGCCCGTTAAAACCTCTTAAACCCTCGACATTAGTTCAGTGAGTTTTTCATTTTTTATTTGACATATATATATATATATATTAAAAAAAAAATGTGTTACACTCAATTTGCCACCTGATTTTAATTGCACAAAGGAACGGAGTTATATATTTCAGTCTGTTTAAATTAAGTTTTTAGCTAGAGTTTGTTTACGTAGATAATTTATCAAAATAAAAATTACTAGTTATTGGAAAATTGACTGTTGCTTTTATTTTTAAAATCATTGAGCAATTTAAAAATAAAATTTTTAAATAATGGTATGAGAGTAATAATCAAGTAAAATATTTTAATAATTAAAATTCTAAAAGAATTAAAAAATTTAGTAGTTAAGCAAACTATTTTTTAAGTGCGTATTATTGTCTTTATTATATTATTATTATTATGTATTCACCTGTCCTATAGTTTTAGTAAACTAAAATTATTTATAAAAATAAAAGAAATGCAAATTGATGTAACATTATTTATATTATTGTCATATATTCACTTATCATATATACTTTTAGGAGAGGTAAGAAAATGATAAAAATAAAAATAAAAATATACCATATATCATGTAAATTAATGTATCAGTATTATATTATTCCTATATGTTTTATAATTTTAGGAGAATAAAAGAAAATTCGTAAAAATAAAAAATAAATTATCTTTCAAAATCAAATTAAAAATGCTAAATAGGGAATCATCCACGACCTCTACTTATCAATAATCTCTTATTAAACATAAACTTATGAAGTATTGAAAAAAATAAATAAATAAATAAATAAAACAAAAAGAACATATTTTTTTTGGTTTTAAATTGATAGTAACAGCTACATTCTCTTGAAACATAATATTGTGTATGCATGCAATTAAAACTGCAGAAATAATAATAACCAGCTACAGATTCCAGGACCAGGGACAACAAGATGCATCCATGTTTATAGTCATTGATGAAAAGCCAAACTGCTAATGCACCATTTAAAAAGTCTATATGAATCATTCTTTACATTCGTTAAAGATCTATTAAGCAATTTGATATTACGCCTCAATGCTGTGTTACATTTCCAAGTAAAGAGTTGTATAAGGTCAAAAGCACATGATATGTAAATGCTCGCGAACCATTCTGGTTTCTAGATGCAGTATACGGCATATGATCCTCAAAGCAATGGAGCTTCTTGGATTCAACGCAACTGGATGGTGATTCTAGTGATGCTAATCGTCTTTATCGTTTTATCATCGTAGTAACTGAAGGGAAGAGGAACTGACTTGAATGCTTGGTATTTGCCAACATTGTTCAAGTACTCGTTCTCCACCCGAATGGAACATGCTCATTTCTCTGTTTTTGTTGAAATTATCAGTAAATGGGTGACAACACTGTCGTACAATATGTACAGAATGTCGGGAGCAGAAAACTGGAGATAGACTGTACATGCTGGCTGAAAAATATTGATCGTCTACGTAAATTCTAGAATTAAAAAACAGATTC
>JAWDEX010000012.1:5322606-5339032 GCA_035221805.1 Trichilia hirta
CATCAAGAGGGTGCTCTTGAGCCCCGCGCTCTTTCGAAAGTAACCACTAATCTGCTTACACATGGCTGTGTTGCGAGTTACAAGGAGGTGCCGTACTTAAGTTAGGTCTTTTTAAGAAATAACAGGTCGAAATCAAAATATTTACATTTAATAAAGACCATTGGCTGCTGGAAGCACTAAAATGTTCAAGTCAAAATTCTAAATCATCTCGATAAAATTAGAATCATTCAAATTTCTATTCTCGCTCTACGACAGCAAAAACTTGGGGGGCTTATATTGATGACTTTCACTGACCAATTATTTTTCGTCCTCAATTTTTGTTATGTGACGACCCGACTCGACCCTGTCGCCTTAGTTTCTTTGATTTTCCAACTGTAATCTTAATTATCGAGGCGATATAATCTCAATATTTCAAAAATAAGAGAATCAAATAGGAAGAGTGAGTGTACTTTCCTAGAAAATACTTGACCGTCCCATCATATTAAGAGGCATCTTGTCCTATAAACTGCAGACATTTATTGCGTCACTATAGTCTGACATAAGCAAGTGGTGAAAGGACCTTTCGAATAATCATGTCGTATTCTGCCTAATCAAATTTTCGTTCTTCGTGCTCATACGTGCGAACGCTTATAAATGATGAAATTGTTACATGAAAAGGGGTTTTCTCTTTTTCTAGTTAGAGACAAAAAAACAGAGTTTTATTAGCGTTGGCTAGCCCTCACCAAAGATATTTTCGAACCCACTGTCCCGGGTTAATAAATGTCCAAAAACTCTTCAGTTTCATTCTCTCTTTTACCTGATATTTGATAACACATTAATTTGAACATCGGAGTTTATTTGTCGGTAATCCGGTTTCACTCCTAGGTTATTCTCTCCTTGATTTTAAGTAGCTTCTAGAGCTAACAATTCTGAAATCGGGTGTCGCTTTGTGCAGTCCTTACAGTAACAGCAATAGAGAAATTTTGTGGTCTGCTAAATTTTTCGTCCATAAAAAATTTAGGCATCAACATTAATTATTATATTAAATACTAAAAATTATTATAAATAATAAATAT
Source organism: Trichilia hirta (assembly GCA_035221805.1). NCBI lineage: Eukaryota > Viridiplantae > Streptophyta > Magnoliopsida > Sapindales > Meliaceae > Trichilia > Trichilia hirta. Next base: position 5,323,662 of record JAWDEX010000012.1, read on the forward strand.
AAAAAATTTCTTAAAAGTATATGTTAGCAAAATTTATTAATTATAATGTTTATATAAATATTTATTAATAAATTATAATTTTTTAAATCCATTTTTTGTTGAGGGTTCATTAAAACCAGGTTTAATGTTTATTTATAATTCAACTAAATTTTTATATTAAAAATAAATAAATTTTATTTCATTATATTTTTTTTTAATACGACATATTTCACAGTAGGAGGGATTTAAAAGCATGCCGGAGAATTGGGTCAATCGCAAAGTTCCTTCAATTTTCTTTTTATGGCCATCATAAATTTGATTTGTTTTTCTATTATGGATTAATTTTTTTTTTTTCCTAAATGAAGAGTTTGAACTTTTCATTATAATATATGAATAATACGATGATATACCTTAAATTTCTTGTCTTGGTATAAATTACAATTTCTTTTCCTTTAGGAAGTTAGTATTTTATTTTCATTATAAAATTAAAATATTTTTATTTATTATTTATTAAAATTTATTTTTTATAATAATTAAATTAGGAGAGATTTCTTTCTTATTATTTTATAATCTTTCATCAATTAAATGAAATAAATTTTTTAGCAACACTAGATTAGATAAAAGATGAATATATGTCTTTACACTAATTAAGATTGGAAAAATCTTTTTAAATTCTATAAACTATCATAGAATTTGGTTGCTCAGAAGACTTAGGCTTGATTGAGGAGATTTGAATCAATTCTACAACTAGTCTACTTCTGTCTGCTGTGGACTCTTATGTTTAATTATAATATATTTGATATTTAAATAAATTAAGCATAAACATTGAGGACTTTACTGCAAAATTTTCATATGTTCACGTTTTACGGTTTTCTAGTGATGGTCCGCACTCCCAGGAAGTCCGAAATGCTAAAGTTAAGCTTCATATGGATCTGAATTCGTTCAGGAGACGGTTTTCTCATATAAATCGCACAGATCAACCGCTCACCGATGTAGCACGAGCTCCGTTAAAGAGATTCGGGCTCAATACTATGAGGATTACCAAGATTTTGGCGGCTTGTTTAACCATTTTCCCAGTTCTTGTCACTCTCTCCTTGATCCTTCGCCACCAGCCGGTTGATCATATCGTAAGATTTGCCGACGCCAGAATCTTGGACGGACGAAATGTTTCTTCAGTAAGGAAAGGTGAGGAAAACCCTGTTCTCGTCCGTAATTCTGCGAATATTTTTCATATAATGTGTAAATGAGATTTGAAAGTAAATGTTTTGTGTACATGGGATCTTGAGTTGCTAAAAATAGTGAATTTTGGAAGTTAATAAGCTGCAATCAAATGAAACTGTAACAAATGGAATTGACTTGATAGCTTTAGATCTAGCAAGTGGAAGAATTCAAATTTTCTCGTGCATTTTTGTTAGACTCCCAAAATTGGTTTCATGATCATAGATGGAAATGCTACTTCAATTTACTTTCTTTGGTGCATAGGAGCCACAAAGTAGCTACATTTGGGCCTTGTTTGTTATTGAGGTGCTTTGATTTTGAAATTTAGGGAATGTAATAAACTATTGTCAAATATAGGTGAAAAAATAGGTGGTCCTTACGGAAAGTTGTTGTTTGTCGAATAATTTGCCTATTATGCTTTCAGAGCATAGCAGATGCACCACAATGCCAAATGAAGCCTTAAGTTATGTTTGAGATTGATTTGCGGTGGATTAAAAATCCGCAATTTCTGTGTAAGGAAATTACTAATGTTTAAGTGAGTGCGTGGATGATAAGTATCAGTTGTCAAATTAAGTGGATGTTGGCAATACTTTAGCTATTGTTCTTTCAAAGTAAAACGGAAGCATAATATTTTACAAACATACATTTAGGCTGTTTTAATTAGTTATTCTGTCGGATATTTTCTTCTAACTCCAGTTTAATGAAACAATCGTATTGTTATCATGTGTAAAATCCCCAATGTATAACCCTGTTTCTTTCAGCTTTTGTTTCTTTATTTGTTTATAATCTATGGAGTATTTTTGGAATTCCCAACCACAGTTGCTGCACTTCCCTGAATCAGCATCAAACACTTTTAATAAACCTTCTGTTTTATTTTGTATATTTTGCAAAATCGTATCTGCGTTACGGTTTCTTATAAAATTTCAGCAATCTGATGCGCTGGGAGATATTATTTAATGTTTATGTTATTTGATAACATTTTTTTATTTCTTCTATCCAATTTTACAGGTTCAGTAAATGATTATCCTCAGCATGATGACCTGCCTAGAGACAAACTTCTTGGTGGACTTCTTGTTGATGCATTCGATGAAGGTTCTTGCTTAAGTAGGTATAAGTCTGTTTTATATCGCAAAACATCACCTCATAAGCCTTCTCGCTATCTCCTTTCTAAACTCAGAAATTATGAAGCTCTCCACAAACGCTGTGGACCACATACTTTAGCCTACAACAAAACCCTCAAGCAACTTAGCACTCACCACAATAATGGCTCCACAGACTGTAAATATATTGTTTGGGTATCATATAGTGGCTTGGGAAACAGGATTGTATCCCTAGCTTCAGTATTTCTTTATGCTCTCCTCACAGACAGAGTCCTCCTTGCTGATAGAGGAAAGCACATGACTGATCTCTTTTGTGAGCCATTTCCTGAGACATCATGGCTTCTACCACTGGATTTCCCCATCATGGATCAGTTCAACAGCTTTAATCGGGAGTCTCCTCATTGTTATGGGAAGATTCTAAATGATAGCATCACAAACTCTTCAACAATATCATTGCCATCCTATCTATATATCCATATTGTTCATGATTATGACCATTTTGATAAGCTCTTTTTCTGTGATGAATATCAAGCCCTTCTGGGAACAGTTCCTTGGTTGATAATTAGAACAGATAATTATATTGTGCCATCGCTCTTCTTGATCCAGGCTTTTGGACATGAACTTGCTAAATTATTTCCTGAGAAAGGGACTATTTTCCACCACTTGAGTCGGTATCTTTTCCACCCTTCAAACCATGTGTGGGGGCTAATCACAAGGTACTACCGGGCATACCTAGCCAAGGCAGAAGAGAGAATTGGAATTCATGTAAGAGTTTTTGATTCACGACCTGGTCCATTTCAATATGTGATGGATCAGATTCAAGCCTGTACTCTTAAGGAGAAATTGCTGCCTGAAGTTGATATGCAAGGATCTGGTGTCAGGCTATCAGAAAAATCTAAAGTAAAGTCTGTTCTAATGACCTCTTTAAGTGCAGGTTACTATGAGAACTTGAGGAATCTGTATTGGGAATATCCAACTGTGACTGGGGATGTGGTTGGGGTTTACCAGCCAAGCCATGAAGAGTTTCAGCGGTCTGAGGACCACTTTCACGAAAGGAAGGCATGGACTGAAATGTATCTTCTAAGTTTGAGTGATGTGCTAGTAACAAGCCCATGGTCTACATTTGGCTACGTAGCTCAGGGTCTTGGAGGCTTGAGAAGCCTGAAAATGATAAAGCCCCGGATCCACCCTGTGTGCGGGCCGCGTCAATGGAACCTTGTTTTCATGCTCCTCCATTTTATGACTGCAAGGCAAAGAAGGGAGTTGATACAGGTAAACTTGTTCCCCATGTGAGACATTGTGAAGATATGAGTTGGGGCCTTAAAGTGGTCGATAGTATGTTAGAATTTCCCTTTATGTGGCCCACATGATTAATTAATTAATGAAGGTAAAGAGGTAAACTCTATTTCTTTAATTGTAGGAAGGTTGAGAGGTTTAAGTTTTAAAGATCTACCATAAAAGAATCTCTATACTAGCCTAACATATTCCTGCAACTAAATAATTTCATCATAGATAGGCTTAGACGGGAATAGGCTAGAAAATGTTTTTGTGAGTGAGTTTGAGTGTTAAAAAATTGTAGAGACTTGTTATTTGGACAATTATGATTGAATGGATGTTTTGTGTTTCAGTTTGACGTAGAATAGTGCTGTATAGCCTTCTTTAAACTCTATTGTTCATTATAAATAGTTCTAAAATTACTTTCAGTTATATATGTATTTTATGTTGGTGCTAGTTGGTTTAATTGACAAAAACTATTAGGTGGCGTAAGAGGTTTGAGGTTCAGATTCCATTTATACCATATTGAAGAGGGATTTTGGTTATTTTCTTATAATATTAGAAAACAAAATTGCGATCTATTTGTTTGAAAACATTAGACAATTTTAATGTGCCTCGTATGAACATACATACGGCAATTTGATAAACTACAAGCATATTATTTGGCTAGAATCGGAAGAACGAAATTTTTAGTATGTCAATGATTCATTTATGATTGCAATTTGAACTTTCAACGGCTCTCATTAATTTTTAGACCAAATTTTATCATAAGTTCTGTAATTCTTGCTCACTATTATGCATGTACTAGTATACTGTGTGTGTATAAATTACGTAGTGTAAAAGAAGATTCAAAGCAATTAGTTTTTAGGAAAAATTCAGAGTGTGTTGCTAGTGATGATGTATTACTTGTATGAAAATTCGTCGCTGACAAAACTTTTATAATAAAAACACTTCTGTTATGTCAAACTTATTCTGAGCGTGTTGAACTTTACACAATGAATCCAAACAGACCGTCGGAATAATAAATGAGCATTTAACACCGCACACCCTCTCAGTGTGAGCTCTCCCGACTGCCAAACATATACCAACTTAATTGATATATGTATAAATTCTACAACTTTTGAGATAATAAAAGGATTATGACCCTTTAATCAGAAATAAATAATGAGAAACATACCATAATTAGATTGTTTAAACAAATATTTTATTATTACTTTCTTTTATGCATTACACGTGATAAAAAAGTTAAAATATGATATTTGTGTTGGTAATTTAAAACAAATTATGTAAAGGAAATATAATCTAAGTTAGAGCTATATTTAAATAAAAATAAACATATACTTTGAAAATTTTGATTTATTTTAACGTTAGATCAAATATTTTCAAAATGTGTTATGGACCCAATTATGATATTATTATTTTATATATAAAAAAAATGATAAAATATAATTTTTAAGTAGTTATTTTTTTAATTTAAAAAATAATATAAATATTAAGAGGCAAGTTAAGATGAAGAATTATAGCATTTTCTTGTTCATTATTCGAAATAAAATTGGGGGAGAGAAATTAATCTCTTATTCCTAACTCAAATTTATTTAAAGAGCAAAAAATTAGTCTCAATCTACGGCCATATATTTACCCCATATATATTTGTCATTCTTTGTACTTTTACTATCTATTTATGAAAAAAAATTCAAAGATAACGCTCAAAACAGAAAATTAAAATAAAAGGTCAGGGAAAAAGAAAAATACAAAAAGAGTACGACAATTCTGGGGCAAATTTTATGGCCCAAATTCAAGTTCAGGCCCCCATTAGGTTAATCAAGTCCCTCTTCATCTTGCTTAAACGACGTCGGAACTGTCAATAGCGAGAAAAGGAAATTGAAGTGAAATCAGAAACGAGCCGAGGAGACTGCAAAATTGAATGGAATCGGAGAACGACTTGAGAAGACAGCAACATGTCGTTTATGAAAGGAGACTTACTAACGAAAACTAGAAAACTCGTCAAGGGTTTGGCCAAGGCAGAACCTGTTTGGCTCAAAGCCATGGAACAGTAAGTATCTTTACGATTTCTATTTCTTAATTAGAAAACATTGTGATTTTTATCCATTACTTGTGCTGAATATTATTATTTTTTTTTTTTAAATCATTGATTGTAACTTAGGGCTCCGCCTGCAACATTCCCGCGTTCTGATGGGAAAGTTCAGAAGATTAGTCTACCGGAGGATGTCTACATAAAGAGGTTCTTTCAGAAGCATCCAGATTCGAAACATGAAGATGCCATCAAGTACGCATTCGGTTTTTCAACTTGCAGTTTCTATTTTTCTGTTCATTTGTTATACAAGATTGCATGGATTGTTACTGTTTGAATTTTTTCGAAGATTTTATCTGTGTATTTATAATAAGAAAGCCAGTTTCTTCTGTTGAGCTTCCATTAGTTTGATTGAAAGTGATTGAGTTAGATTGCTTTTAGTGATTTTGGGTCATTACATTGGATTCATATGTTAAATCAACTTGGTCGAGTCATTTGCTGATTCAATTGTTATTTTTCTTGGATAAGAAGCAGAATTTGATGTCTCCGGCCACTGCAGACGCCTGTATGTTGTTTGAAAAATGGGCAAAGCAGTTTATGGTCATGTTGTGCTTAATACTAGTTCATTTGTTGCCAAGCTGAAATTGCTGGGATGGCATTCTGTTGATGGTTGAATTGGATTCCTTTTGAAATTTTAGGATTGTTGGAATTGCAATGACTAGCTATAAAAGTATCAAGTGATAATAACATGTGGGCTTTAGAGAGAGTATCCCCGCTACTTGTAGATGAGTGAGAGTGTTCACAGAGGAGATTTTCAAAAAAATATTTTCCTCTATTAAGAAAATATCCTCAGGAACGCAACTGTTTATTTGATTTTTCACTCAACTCAGTTAAAGTAAATTACTTGATTTATTTATTCTGACCCTGACACTTTGGAAATATAACAAAGCTAAACTGAAATCAGTTTTCATGCATTTGGATGATATAAGAGCTTTGCTTCTTTGAGTTATGGACATTGGAGAGTTTATGTCTATAGTTATTTTCTTACTATGTTCTTTATCTTTGCTTTTTCTTTTCACCTTAATTGAATTTGGTTTGTCTTCTTTCAATATTGAGGCCTTCTTTATTTTCAGAATGGAATTCCACGATGACGGGATTAATTTATGCTTTATGTTTTGGCAGGTTTTCAGGTTTTGAACCTGTCCCAGCCCGTATATATGGTTTGCGGGTGCTTGAGCTGAAGGAGCAAGGAGTTAGTGAGGAGGAAGCTATGGCTGTGGCTGATGTATGTATAGTGCATTTCTGAATCCCTAATTCTTCTACCTTCTCTCTTTCCCATTTTCCTCAAATTTACTGCTATTATCATTATTTCTTGATCTCTGGATGCTTGGGTAGAGTGAATGGAAAAAAATTACTAACTTTTGTTTTGGTTTGTTTCTTTTCTTTGGGCATTATTACAACTGCTATTATGCCTTTCTAGATGGAATATCAAACAGAGAAGGAAACAAAAAATAAAGCATATTCCGAATTGAAAAAGATTGCTCGTCTTCAGGGGAAGAGGCCTCCGCCCAACCCCTATCCCAGTGCTATAAAGGAAATACAAGCAGAGGAGAGGAAGTACGTTCATGACCGTTTCCATAATCCCAATATACTCAAAATTGTTCAAATGATGAAAGAGGAGAAGGCACAGGCGAGAATGAGAGGAGGTGGCTGGTAAAATTTATACTGAAATGAGTTTGGCATAGAGTCACCATCATAAGCTTGTGCCACCACCGTTATTATTTCTAATGATCATTTTGATTTGTCAACTACAAGATATCATTACTTGTAGGCTTAATTTGAGGTTGTGGTGGCATAAAACTTAGTTTGTTGGAAAATAATATTATAGTTTCTCTTGTACGTTCTAGTATTCAATAGATCATTTGTTCTGTTATTGTGTTTGATTCCTGTTTAGATATATACTTGAGATGTTTTAATCTGATGCTTATACGTTCATGGTTAATGGAGATTGCATCTATTTGAAGTTAAAATGTTATAGAGGGCATAATTTCACAACGCCAACGGGTTAAAAAATAAAAACACAAGATCGTATTCCATTCTAACCTGGCGGTATGCAATCTAACTTAGATGGGCATACATGATATTTTAACCAATTTTTGAACGTGAAAACTGGTCAGATAGGGGACTACTCCTTGCTTAACCAAATAATTTGAGCACTAAATATAATCACTACGATTTTAAGCCTTGTTCTTTTATATGAAAGAGCACAAGCAATGCTGCACGGGTATTTTTTTTTCCTTTTTTAGAGCAACTTTGCTGTTCAAAGAAGATTTGCTTTACACTGTTGAGTTGTCTAAAGAGCCAACAGAAAGATTGCCTCCCTTGGCGAAAGATTAAAAAGAAAAAGAAGGGGTTTAAAGAATAATGAGTTACCGATACCCTGCTCGAGGATGATGAACGTACAGAACGAAAATAAAGCTTATTTGGACACTCTTCCCTTTTTTATGATGGAAAAGAAAAACGTCTTCATTTAGGATTTGGGTGCGAATGACTTCCCCTACGAGTGACTTCCCCTGCGAGGGTGCGTTATCCAAGGACATTAGTACCTAAAGGCAGTTAAATGTGGAGACAGGAAACAATCCCCTCAAACACTATTCAATTGTAACAAAACGCTTCTGAGGTGTCATAATTTCGTTGGTCCACAACAATTTACCAAGCATCCATTTTCTTTCACTGCTCTGCAGCCATGGAAGCTACAGCTGCATCAGCGGCGGTTTTAGGGATTATGAGAGCCGTTAACTTCGTTTCAACTTCCCCAACACTAAGAGCAACTATCCCGACAGCCATATCACCACCATGGGTTTCCAAAAAACCCAACTTGCTTGCTCTTTATTCCCCAAATCCTGTCCCAAGAATTAATCTTCTCTCGTTCCTCGCCCACTGCTCCACTAAGCCAGACACGAACGCAGACAACGAAACAGACCAAAATTCAACCTTTGAACCCAAATCATGTTCAGAAACCAACCAGAACATGTCACCTTCAAATTCAAATGAAGTGCTTCCCTCTTCTTCGTCGCCATCGCCTTCTCCTTCTTCTAGAGGACTGGTGTTTGATTTGGGTTCGATGAATTCATGGGACAGCGTAGAAATTGGTTCTCCAGTCGTCAAAAGATTCCTGAGTGATGATGAAGAGAGATGGTACATGTGGTACCATGGGAATTCTAGTGAAGATCCAGGTACAGATTCAGTGGGTCTAGCAATTTCAAGCAATGGAATTCACTGGGAGAGAGGTAAAGGGCCAGTAAGAACAAGCGAAGACGTGGGTTTGGTCATGAATTGCGGTGAAGATTGGTGGTCTTTTGATACGCTAAGCATTAGGCCCAGTGAGGCAGTGATCATGTCCAGTACTAAGGTTAGAGCCTCAAGTGCTGTTTACTGGCTTTATTACACCGGTTACAGTGCTGAGAAAGTGAATTTGTTTGATTATGATTCTTCAGTCTTGAATTTAGAAAACCCCGAAAGGTTTCGCATTAGAAATTTGAAGGGTGAAAATAATGTAACTGAGAAGGTTTTTAAGTCCTTGCCAGGCTTGGCAATAAGCCAGGATGGAAGACATTGGGCAAGAATTGAAGGGGAGCATCATAGTGGAGCATTGCTTGATGTGGGCTCTGGTGAAGATTGGGATTCGTTATTCATTGCTGCCCCGCAGGTTGTTTTTCATGGAAATGGTGATCTAAGGATGTATTATCATTCGTTTGATGTCGAAAAAGGTGAATTTGGTATTGGCATTGCAAGGTCTAGAGATGGAATCAAGTGGTTGAAGTTGAGGAAGATAATGGGAGGAGGATTAAGAGGGTCTTTCGATAAATTGGGAGTAAAAAATCCGTGTGTCATTAGGAACAAGAAAGATGGTAAGTATGTGATGGCATATGAAGGTGTTGATGCAGATGGGAAACATAGTATTGGATTGGCAGTGTCAACAGATGGATTGAAGGATTGGAGGAGATTTCAAGACGACGCCATTCTTGAGGTTGAAGCTCAAGATGAATGGGATAGTAAGGGAATTGGGTCACCTTATTTAGTGCAAATGGATGGAGGTGGTGAAGAATGGAGGTTGTATTACAGGGGTGTAGGAAATGGAGGGAGAACCGGGATTGGTTTGGCAGTTTCTGAAGGAAGTGATATTAGAAGGTTTAGAAGATGGACAGGATTCCATTTATAGGTTGGATGTTTACATATGCTATTTTCTTTGTTCTGTTTCTAATTTCAATCAGTGTAATTAGAATATTGTTTGCAGAATTGGATGAAGTATCTATGATTTACAGTCAGAATTTACACTGTTATTTTGGCTGATTGTTTTAAATGCCGATACAGAATTGTCTACTTGAAAATCAATAAGCTGGATCAATTAGTTTATTGTCATTCCTCTTTGGTTGAAAATAGCTGCCATTTGAGGTTGGTCTTGGATTAACGTTAATTGAATGCTGTAAATTCTCAGATGTATCCACAATTATAAGTTCTCTGATCAACAGTGTATGCACAATTCCTTTTGAAGATTAACCTCAAGCTAACAAACACGTAGAATGTCATTCGCTTTAGATGAATTTGTAATTTATTTATATTCACGGAAGACGACTAGAAAAATTATTGCTTGAAATCTCTAAAGACGTCTGCAACCTGACTGAAACAATAAATTGTTTTTTGTAATTTTCAAATCCAATTCTGATCAATATCTGGTACTAAAAAACAGATCAAAAGGATTCGCTTGACCATTCGATCAAGGAAGTTCGCAGCCTCGTTCCAGTTGTAAAGTGTTACTGGGTTCCATATTGTATTTTGGACGAACTTTCTAACTTTGGAATTTGGGCTCATAGTCTCAACAAACGAACCTAAGTAGGTGGTCCAAAGATAAATAAATACCAAGATTCTTTTAGAATTTTTAACGGGTGAATAAGCCTAATCATCTACCAAACAATCCAAAACAAATGTAAGTAAACTTATCCAACGATTACATAATTTATAACGAGTATCAAATGAATATAATCCCATATAGTTTGTAATAGAGAAGGCAAAAATAACAATAATAATAAAATAAATCATTCCAAGTCAAAATGTATATGAACCATATTTGGAAATAATACGCATTTAAGTGACTTCAAAAATTTAATTGTTAAATTGTTTGATAAACAGCAATTTTATTTCAAGGTTTATATTTATCAATTAACAATGCATTTATTTTAATCAAGTTCGTAAGCTATCAAAGAAATCATAGAATAATATAATAATAAGTATAATACCTCCAATTATATTTATTTTTGTTACGGTGATGTGATTTTCGTTTACAAATCCTTCAATTAATCAAATCAGTTTATTCAAAATTATACTATTTTTATAATATTTTAAAAATAAGATTAAAATATATTTATTAATATTAATTTTTAATAAAACTTATTTATATTTTTAACGAATATTTGACGTCTCGGAGTGGATGGCTGTGACTGGCTGTCACTTGAAACTTAACAGCAATTAAGCCCAGATCCCCGTCCACCTCGCTTTTGACTTGCCGTTTTGCAAAATGGAAGATTCATTACGGCTTTGTAATAACTATTAATCCAGTAAAATCACCACTGTACTACTGCAGAGTGTAGGAGTTGGCGTGAAAACAATCAAGCAATAATGAACCCAAAAATTGGACAAACAGCTTTGTATTGATCGCACGGAATCCAGTCCTATCCAGTGTAAGATTCAATCTTGTTCACCAAATAAACAAAAGGGTATCAGCGAGAAAAGAAGCAATCTTGCACATATCCAAATAAAAATGAAATATAATTGATTGTTCGTCCTTCTGTAGATTGAAGTAGAAATTTCATAACATGAAGTCTTGTCGACCGCCCAAGAGTTTGTTACTCGTCACTCTTTATCATTCCGTCAGATGAAAGACAAAGCCGCGGATCGATCTTCATCCTACGCTCAAAAAATATTCTATTGTGAAGTCAAGACACACGAAAGACTAATCAGGAAAATATCTGAATGGGAATTTGCTATTGTAAAAATAGCAGCTATTATCAACTTCAAACACATTCCAACTCTATTATGCATGCAAGCAACCATTTCGCCGGAAAACGGAAGGGAATCACAGAGAAAGAAAACACGCACATATCTTACCATAAAAGTATGTAGCATGCAAATGACACGACAAAGGATTCGATGAATATTTCCTAGGAATCAGGTTTGGCACATCGAAAACACGAAAGCGTTGAACTCAATTGCTGCACTGATCCAAACAGGACAGATCCAATTGATAAAAGGGTGCATCATTCTATCCAACGCCTTTATAGCTAGGTACCATGAAAGCTTCAATCTCTTAAGAAGAACACCAAGGTCATCCCAGTTTTAGGATTCCATCAAACTTTTAAAGTATTAGACTCCTGATGGGTAATTCAATAATGTGGACCATATAATAGTGTTTGAATTGTAATCACCTTATTCTCGTTTCAGATGAAACATAAACAAAGGCGAAGACTCACTAAACCCCCAACGGTAATTCTCATGTGCAAGACGAGAGTCAGCAAACACTAAAAAAAAAAAAAAAAAAGTACTAGAATACCTTATGGTAAATAGTCCCTTCCATTGAACTAAATTCCAATTCAGCATCATGACATATAGCACTCCAGAACAAGTAAAGTACATCTACATTTTCTAAAGGTTTAAATTTCAACTTCAGTTCAGGAAACTCCTGGGATAGCACAGAACTTGGGTCCAATCCATTGTATATTAGAAATTGGTGTGAAAATGCTCTTCTTGTGAGGAGCAGTAGTGTTGTTTGTACTATCCTTCAAATCTCTCTTTTTTCTTTCTCTTCCTCTCTTTAATGAGCTTATGACCAATGATCTCACCCCATACTCTTTAATTCACTTTACAAGATGAAGCTTAATAAATCGACAACAACGGCGGGGATACTTCTTTTACAGAAGCAACGGTTATTATTTCCAAGAGCTCATTCATAATTTTTTTATGTATTGCAAGCATGCTTATGCTTTGCTTGACAGGTTATTAATTATTGTTAGTTGACTTTTCTCAATAATGAAAGAATTCCAATTTTAAATAAAACTTAAAACCCTAAATTATCATACAAGAACCTGCGAGCATTTTTACACCAATTTCAGCCTTGTCATGTAGGAATTGACTAGAGCAACATATGTATACTCTAAATTATTATCCAAATAATGAATCTTATATTCTTTGACATGGAAAAATTAGTATAACTACTTAGAGATGTATAATATTACTCTTTTAGAATATATTATTATATATTTTTTAATTTAAAAATTTTATAAATTAATTATGTCAATGGTTACAATTAATATAACATGATAAGATATTAGTTAATAGCTAGCTGTACTACTTTTAATTTATTTTATATTATTTATTCACTTGTAACATTATTTCTCCATAGTTATACTTGAAAGTTACAACATTACCCTCAAGTTATTCTTAGAGATTATCTAGTTCTTAATTGTAGAATATTCTCAAGTTTTTGTTTTATCTAACTGTATATTTTTGCTCGTTGAGCTTTACAATATAGCTATAAGAGGCTTCTTCTCCAAAATTATTTAAAAAATAATAAGAAAGAAAGTCACCGTCATCTTAATTCTAACTATACCCTTTAACTATGGTCTGTGTTCAAGTCACCTTGTAGTCTCGTTCTGAGCAGGCAATTATTCTATTTCAGTCCATTAAGTCATTCATTGTCAAAGATAAGACTAGCAAAAGCAAACAATGGAGGCATTCAAGATGTTCGTTTCACACTACATTAAAAAGAGCCAACCAGATTAGATAAGATAATATTTATTGCATTAAAACATAATAATTATAAAGATAAAACGAGTTATTATTAATTATTATTCCTACCCTTTGCCTTTCTCTCTTTCTTCGTAGTTTACATCCCTCCTTAGTGCAGATAAGGGATGGAGATTTAATTTCCTCATTATTCGTTCATGTGTTTACAAATAGACATACAACAAAATTATTAACCATAACAAAAAAGAGAATAAAAGCGAGAAAGAATGTTACAGCGAGAAAAGAAAAATGTAATGTAAACAAACAACAAAGCTTGAACATCACTGTGATTATTTTCGTGACTGTCCAAAAAAAACAGAATAATAAATTATATAACAATAATATAATTTACTACAATAATTATTGTGTAATTTGTACAAAAAAATTATATTTTTAATATTATCATCTATAATACTATGAATATAAATTTTTTTGTATAAATTAATGTTATAACATTATATAGTTTATTTTTTTAATTCCCATAAATTTTTATTTATTTTCCTAAATTTGTAACAATTATACAATACTATTACATTAATAAGTATAATAAATGTATTTGTACAGAGTGTTTGTAAACTTATCGTTAATCTCTTTTTCATATATAAATTTGATCAGGAGGGAATTGTAAAGGAATAACATTGCAATGTTTCAATGAAAAGTATTTCTCACACCTGTATTGATTTCTTATAGTAATATCTATATCTATATCTCTCTGTACATGATCTTAATTGATTTAGAACAGGTGCTGTGTGATCTGCGGATATGTATTCTAAAGGGGTGAGTGTCTGGCCCGTGTATAGCCGGCCACCGCAGTGATGACTGAGTATAGGAGTTTCCTCGTCATCCAAAAAAAAAAAAAAAAAGATCTATATCTATATCTATATCTATATATATATAGAGAGAGAGAGAGAGAGAACAATTGTCCTATCTAAGGAAGTATACATTCATTAAGACTAAGATACAACTGTTACAAGATATGGCTGTTACAAACAATGAAAAAAATAAATGTATACTAAATTTGGGTTGCACTAATTATAGAGAATATTTGCATGGATCTTAGCTAGGTGACCTGTTCATCTTTTGATTCACTTTCCTTAATACGTCCCCACAAGATTGGGCTGCCATTGGCAAGGCCAATCTTGGTCCTTAAAATTTCTGTGACGTGACTGTAGTTTTGTCATTAGATCTGCCAATTGATCTTGAGTATGCACATGAGAAACTTTGAGTAGATTTATTTGAACTAAATCTTGAATGAAATAAAGATCAATTTGAATATGCTTCATTCTAGAGTGTTGTACTGGTTGAAGCTGAAGTGAGTGGCACCAAGATTGTCACAAAGAAGAGATAGTGTTGTTTTGATTGCGAAGCCGAGTTCTTTGAATAAATTTAGTAGCCAGATGGTTTTAGCTGCTGCATTCGCCAATACTTTGTATTTTGTCTCGGTAGATGATCTAGCAACTGCACATTATTTCTTGGAGCTCCATAAAATTGGATTAGAGCCAAGAAACGTGATGTAGGCTGAGGTTGATTTTTTGTCATCTCAATTTTTGGCCCAATTAGCATTACTATACGTTGTTAATTAAGTTGTTGCAGATTTCTTTGGTTGGATTCTATGGAATATTGTGTGCTTTAGGTATTGAAGTAATCTTTTTGTTGCCGTCCACTGTGTAACAGTAGGCTTATGGATAAGCTGTAAGAGTTTGTTGACAGTAAATGAAATATCTGGGCGTGTTAGTAATAGATATTGCAAACTTCCCATAACAGCTAATGGAAGCATTTAAGTAAACAAACAAAGATGAATCAGCATGTGAATTGTTGAACTTGAGATCAACAATGACAGATTTAAGAGCAGAATATGATGCTCTTGTCGTGTGTGTATGATTATATGTATACCATAAAATGCAGCAGAAATAACAATTTTATCGGGG
>JAWDEX010000012.1:5343099-5357493 GCA_035221805.1 Trichilia hirta
GCTGCAAATTTACTTTTATTACTCATATTTTAGTTAATATTTGATATTTTAATTTTTATCAAATATACTCTCAATTGTATTGTTAAGACTCGACTCAAGAAAATAGAGACGTCTAAATCAAAAAAAATATGTGAAATGGGAAATTTGCTATTGCACAAATAGTAGCTACTATAAATTTCAAGTAAATTCCAACTCAATTATTCATGCAAGCAACCATTTGGCCTGGCAATGGAAGGATATCACATAGAAAGAGAAAACACATATATTTTACCATAAGTACATGTACCATGCCAATGACCAAGAAAAAAGATCCAATGAATATTTCATAGAAGTCAAGTTTCCAACACCAAAGACATGGAAGAGTTGAACTCAATTGCTGCACTGATCCAAACAGGGGAGGTCCAATTCTGTCAAATAAGTTGTCAATTGATAAAAGGGTGCATCATTCTAGCCAAGGCCTTTATATCTAGCAGTCTCTTATCAAGAACAAGAAGGTCATCCCAGCTTTAGGATTCCATCAAATTTTAAGGCCAATAATTAAAGCATTAGATTTTTGATGGGCAATACAAGAATAATGCTTGAATTGCATTCACCTCATTTTTTTTTTTTTAATAAGAAACCTAAACAAAGCCAAAAACTAACTAAACTTCAACAGTAATTCTTGTACAAGACTAACTAAAAAGATACTAGAGAACCCAATGGCATATACTCCCTTTCATTGAACTAAATTTCAATTCAGCATCATGACATCTAGCACTTCCCAACCAAGTCAATCCAAGTACATCTACATTTTCTAGAGGTTTGGTTTTCAACTTCGGTTCAAGAAACTCCTCGGATAGCACCGAATTGGGTCCAGTCCGATGTACAGTGCACTACACTGGCTTTATTGCACACGATTTAGTTATGAAATGTAAAGATTACAGGGGTAACAAAATTTTCTATAGAGATTTTAGAAAGAGTTCAAATTGAAGATCACAGTCAAAATCACACGATTGGTAAAATTATCAAGTTTGTTCCCGGTTTAGCATGGAGCCAAGATGGTAGATACTGGGCCAGAATAGAAGTAGGTAATCTCATTTAGGGGCCCTTCTTGACATGGGTCCAAGCAAGGGATGGGATTCGTCGTTTATTGCCATGCCGCTGGTCGTTGTGCACAGCAGTGATGATCTCAGGATTCATTCGATGCTGAAAATGAACACTTTGCTCTCTAAGACTTTCAAGATCCCGTGATTGATGAGATAGTGGTCAAGTATGCTTCAATTGAGAAAACAAAACGAAATATGCACAAACCAAAGACAGAGAGAGAATGAGGAGACTATCTAATGGCATATCAGGATCTTGTTGCAGACCGCAAAGGAAGTTGAGTGAGAACACCATGTCTAATTCCAACGGAAGATAATGGAAATCTGTTGAGTCCCAATTTTCAATATTGAGAATATAGAAAAGAGAACAAATTTTGGTGGTTGGAACTTTCGACCAACGTCTATGGAAAGAAATTGGTGGGAATGTTTTTATTATATTAGATTTCTTTATAAAAAATTTTCTTTTGATTCTCGCACATTTTTTAGATTTGATACCTTGCGTTCTTGAAAATGATCCTCTCATATGCTACCTCACATTCTTTTAGTAAAAGTTTATCAGATTAGTCTTTTTCATTTCATGAGGCTTTGGTAATCCTTATATCAAATAGTCTTATTTTATAGTCCTTACAGAATTAGAATAAGGATCAGTAAATTGATCACTTACAAGTAATATTTTATACAAATCTACTTATTTTCTTTTTCAATAATTTTCTTTTTTACCACGTGTCACTCTGATCACATTCTGTATATAAATCTCTTAGATCGGGCCGCGTCTTAGGACTACGGAGATCAATGGAGATTGTATTAGTTTGGTCTCGTTCAAGGTGGAAAAACAGGAACACGAATGGCAGTTCCAGAAGGTGGTAACATCAAAACTTCAGAAGAATTGCAGGATTTCACTCATAAGATGAATGTACAGTATCAGTTTATGTCAACCTAATCAGTACTCGTTCAATCATAAACGTTTTTCAATTTCCCACTCAACTAATGTAATCAGCAAGTAACTTGAATGATTGCAACAATGATAAATCAGATGCTCTAATTATGAAACAACCTTGCTCCGAGTACAACCCAAATCTATCAACTTTTTCTCTTTTTTGGCTCTTATTATTCAATGTTCTGTTCAATCCTTCAAATCTCTCTTACTTTTTTCTTTCTCTTCTGTAATGAGCTTATGATCAATGACCTCATCCCATATTCTTTAATTTACTTTAAAAGACACAGCTCAATTAAGCGACAAAAATGGCGTACACAAGAATGGTTATTATTTCAGAAAGCTCACTCGAATTTTTTTTTATGTATTGCTAGCATTCTCATGCTTTACTTAACCGATTAATTTTGTAGGTTAATTGTTGCTGGTAAATTACACTCAATGATGAATAAATTCCAATTTTAAATAAAACCTAAACCCTAAATTGTCTTACAAGTGAATTGAGTGCATTTTTACACC
Source organism: Trichilia hirta (assembly GCA_035221805.1). Lineage (NCBI taxonomy): Eukaryota > Viridiplantae > Streptophyta > Magnoliopsida > Sapindales > Meliaceae > Trichilia > Trichilia hirta. The sequence goes on from JAWDEX010000012.1 coordinate 5,345,632, forward strand.
AATTTCATCCTTCATGTAGGAATTGAGTAGACCAACATAAGTATATCCCAACTTGTTACCAAATGATGGATGTTATATTCTTTAAGGTGAGAAAATTTGTATAAATACTTAGAGATGTATGATTTTACTCTTTTAGAATATATTATTAAAAAATATATTTTTTATTTATAAATTTATAAATTAATTATATCAATGGTTACAATGTAACATTATACAATATTAGTTAATAGCTGTAGTACTTTTAATTTATTTTATATTTTATTCACTTGTAACATTATTTCTCCATAGTTATATTTAAAAGTGTCAACACTTCTCTCAAGTTAATTAGTGGAAAATCCATCTACTTCATAATATTAGAATATTCTCAATTTTTTATTTTATATGTTCTTGCTCGTGTGGCTTTACAATATAGCCAATTCTCTCATAGATTGTTTAAAAATTAATAAAAAGTCACCTTACCGTCTCCATCTATGACTCTTTTGACTATTATTTCCTGACATTAATTCATAAATACACTCTTTTGACTATGGTCTTGTTTGCCGGCCGACTATCAAGTCATTTCAGCGTCTCCGTCTGAATTTCAGCCCATTAAGTCGTTCATTGTCGAAGATAGCCCTAGTGAAAGCAAACAATGAAGGTATTCAAGATGTTCGTTTCATCCCATTACACTACATTAAAAAGAGCCAACTAGATAAGATGAAATAACATGTATTGACATTTATTACGTTAATTAAAATATATTAATTATAAAGAAAAAATGAATTGTTATTGATTTAGATCTCCTTATCCATTACCATTCCTACCCTTTGTCTTTCTCTCTTTCTTCGTGGTTTACATCCGTCCTCTTGTGCAGATAAAGGATGCAGATTTAATTTCCTCAGTATTCGTTCATGTTTTTACATAAATACATACAACAAAATCATGATGAAAAAGAGGTTGAAAGCGAGAAGAGAAACGTGTAATTTAAGCGCACAACACAGTCCCGAAGATCACTGTGATTATTTTCATGACGGGGGTAGAAGAAAATTAAAACAAAAAAATAATGTGACTATCATATATATTATTAAATTAATATGTATAATAAATTTGCAAGAGTGTTTATACTTTAAAAACTACTCTTTCGTATATATATTTTAATAAATCTGGTTCTGATGGAATTTCACAAAATAACAAAAATCAACTATGAATTAAGAGGACATAATAGACTTTACACAGGAAGGCGGACGTAAAATTTAGACCAAGAAATATCTTAGAAAAGCGCCCACCAATAAATTTGGAAACTCATTTTCACAGCCGTTCTCCGTGCTTGTGTTGTGCGTGCACAAAGGCATAACTAGCAAATATCATTGATATACAAGAACAGGAACAGTTTCGTTGGTACAATTGAGAAGGAATTAAGTCCCCATTTGAGGAATACCGTTTCCTGACTTAAAAAGGAATTAAAATTAGAATTTCCTTTCTTTTATTTGTGATGGTCAAATTTACCTCACCGTAATTATTGTTTAATTAAATTAGTGTAATAAAAATATTCACGGCATGTATATTTCACATAAAGGAAAGTTGTACACGAGTGTGAGTTTGAAATAACCCTTCAATTTAGTGCTACATAGCTCATTACCGAGAATGCATTTTCACCAATTTGTACTCAATGAACTACAGAATAAAAGGTCAAAAAAAAAAAAAAAAGAAAAGAAAAGAAAAGAAAAGAGGAAAAGCCCCCTGAAGTAATTTTCCAACAGTCAGTTTTATTCGAAAGCCTTACTCCACCGTTACATTAAATGCATGAATGAAAATCAGTCTAGTATCTGATATCTAATGTTAAAAAATTTTTACAACACTGGAGACCAAGTTGTGGAAGCATTAACCAAGTTAATTATGCCATTCCAGTAATTTTTGTTGTCTTCAAAGTTCCCATCGTAGGTTATTCCATTGGAATTCTCTGCAAGCATTGACGAATTACAAATCAGTATGTCCGATAAACCGTCCATGATATTCTCCGCTGCCCTAAAAGAGTCTTGAAACCATGCAGCAGCAGCTGCACCACCATCTGTAGGGTACGTTATTTCATGCAACGCCGTTGAATCATCCAAGTTCCCTTTTAACCCTTGCAATGGGTTCGGCTCAAAGCATGGAATTGAATTTCCGACAAAGTTGTCGGCAAATGGAACAGATGGTGGGATAGTTAAAATGCTTTCTTGGAAGTTCAAGGTTGATGTAGGGGACTCAAGGTTGTCCCTGGCTACACCGAACATACCGGAAACAACTCCTTGCCATGCTTTCAGTACGTCAAGGCACTGTGGTCTAGCTCGCAGTGAGGTAGCTTTGTTCGGAAGTGGAGACGAAGTGGAGTCAATTAGCTGATCTTGAGGAGGGTTATTAGACACTAGTTTCGACTCTCTGACCAGTCTGGCTTCAGCTTCAAGGCGGGCACTCTCCCACTGAGCCATGTGGCTAAGATTTGCAGCGTCTTTAGATTGACCAATTGTAGAGCCGAGGGCGTTGGTTTTTGGCTTGTGGGTAACTGGATCAATTCCCATCTTGGTTAGTCTCTTCTTCAGATGGGTGTTCCAGTAGTTCTTGATCTCATTATCAGTTCGTTTTGGTAAGTGAGTTGCTATAGCCGACCACCTGAAACATATATGAAATTTTAGGAAAGGATTATTCTATGAAAACAGCTTTGTTATTAGTAATGGTAACCAATACTCCTGAAAAAAAAGATAACCAGCATTCAGAAAATAATAACACAGTTGGCTAGTTATATAGGAATCTAGCTAATGGAAGTATTACGAGTCATTAATTTTATTTCCAGCTAGGTTAAAAGATTCTGGAGGCCTTTTTGGGTAATAATCTTATTCTTTTTCCCTGCCGTGTTTCCGTTTTCATCAGAACGAAATGGAGACATTTAAATTATAAAGATATCATTAGAAGCTGACAATGCCCGATAATGCCTAAGACCAAAAAGAAGCGTGATATAAAAGGTGTTTCCGTAATCATGACTATTAACTTAACTGATATTCAGGTAAGTGAGAGTTTCAGTAACCTTAACTTCTAGTGTTCTCGTAAGTCTATAAAAAAAAAAAACTACTTAACATCAAACCAAAAAGATTAAGATTATTAATTACCTGTTTCCAAGAAGGGCATGGAGTTGAATGATGGTTTGTTCTTCCTGCAAACTGAATTTCCCTCTTTTGATATCGGGTCTTAGGTAATTAATCCACCTCAGTCTACAGCTCTTCCCGCATCTTTGAAGTCCTACAAACAAACCAAAAGGTCAGAAAGAGATGAGTAAATCTAACATATGTTCTTTGTTCCGAAGTAATCCTTGAGAGTTGAAAATCACCAGCTTTTGCAGGCAAAGCTCGCCAGCTTCCATGGCCATGTTTTTCAATATAAGCCAACAGTTTCTGATCTTCTTCAGGAGTCCATGGCCCTTTCTTCAAACCCACTTTCTCGCAGCAAGGAGACCTCCCCATTTATTTGGGGAAAAACAATCCGTAAAATTAAGGGTTTGCGAGAATCGAGAGAGAGATGAGCGATGGTGAATACAAAGAAGGCTGCCTATCAATATATAGAGCTAGCAAAATTTTAAGGTTAAATTTGAGGTCCTACTGATATTATTTGACCAACGTGACCTGGAGGTGGGAATTCATATACTTCAGTTTTCTTCCTTGTAGCTATTTAATTTTCGATCGAATGTAGTTAAAACTTTTCGTGAGGATTCCCTAAATTTGATGCACGGTGTAAATTTTTTTTTTTTAATTCTTTACTAATTTTTAAACATACTGACATTAAAATATTAATAATAATTAAGTGTATATATCTGCCGTATTAATACGCAACGAGTGATGGGTAGGGACCCCTCGAGTTAAGACAAGAGTTGAGAAGCATTATCTTCCTTCATCAACTCTTGGAAGCGATGCAGGACTATCAAATACAACTAATACCAGTAGCTCACAGGTAGTAGCATTCAATTGATTTGACAAGCTGACTCTATTTATTTAAACTAATTCCAATACATTTGTTTTTATTTTGTTTTATGCGATAATGATCAGTGAAATTAAGAATGTGAAGAAGCTAAAGACGAATGCATCCTCCTTGCTAGATTATAAATAATTTTCTGACATTCGTTTAATTTATATTTCTACCGAGTAACTGCAGTCCTTACACAATATTAACAAGAAGAGCAATGAGCTGAAAAATTTCCTGTAACTCTCTTAAATTCAAAAGTTAAGATTAGTTATTACGAAAGTTTTTCTTAATATTAAACTCTACAGGAATACTGCTAAATATTAATACACAATAATGCCCGAGGAAAAGAGAGTAATAATTATTAATAATGATTTATGGAATTCAGCCAACCTAAATGTTGATCCAAATTGATGATTTTGATATCTATTGCTCTGCAATGGAAAATACTGGAAGTCATGTCCTCAGCAAAGAAAGCAGGACAGTAGATAACTACCTAGAAAATTAATTGATTTAAGATACCGTTAATCTGTTCAGAATTTATGACAACCATAAATCTTCATGAAGCTTTAAAGAAATTTAAATTATGAAATATTAAAAATCAATATGAAACAATAAAAATAATTAATTTGAATAATAGATATGTATATATATTTATGTATGATATAGTTCGAAATCAAGAAACTAATATGGAGCAAAGATTCATAAACATCATATAAATATGTTTATTACAAATGTAGCAAATTTACTTATGTGTAAATTATACGATTGTCGAACAAGTTGTTATATTGATTCAATTAAAATTTATTTTGAAGATACTTGACAACAGATTAAATCTAACGTTTGTTTTCATGGAACTGGCCGATGTGCACCTGGGGGAGTTGAAGGAAGCCATAAGTGTTAAAAGTGTGCATAAAAAGTCTCAACGATAACTTGAAGTGGTCATAAATGAATGGCAAATCTACGCATACCTCCCCTAGTGTTTGAAAAGTTACACTTATAAAAAAAGAATTGTTTAAATTAATAAATACTATCCCTCTATTTAACTTCTATTTTCTTTGACCCTTAGTTTTAAGGGTAAAACTGTTATTTTAACCGGTATATCACAATAAGTCAAAGTAAATTTTAATTTAGTCCTAAAGTATTAATAAATATTACGTAAATTACTTTATTTTATGTATTAGTTCAATTCAATCTTAAACTTCCTCATTTTTATCACTTTAATTCAAAATATTTTAGTCTCTTTTACTTTTATTATTCCACTTCAGCATTTTTCACTTTCTCTTATTGGATTCATATTTTGAATTAAAGTGATAAATATAAAAATTTTAGGGATGTATTGGACTAATCCACAAGACAAATTAAGTTAGATAATATTTATACAAATATTAATGCTTTAATTAAAATTTATTTAGTCAAAATTGATATTTTATTAAAAAATAAAGTCAACTAACAGTCAACTTGGATGAGTGTTAATTTTAGCGGACGGTACTTGTTAATTTAAATAAATTTTTTCCTTGAGTGTTACTTTCTCGCCAAAATAATGGTAAGCTTAACGAGAGAGAGAGAGAGAGAGGATAAAAAACTATAAGTAGAGAAAAGAAGAAAATTAAAAAAATAAAATAAAATAAAATAAATCTTGGTAATTAAAGGATTTGGGATGACTTTTTTATTTATAACTCAATAATTATACCTAAAATAATATTAAAAGTACAAATCTTTTATATAAGTTTTTATTTACAAATTAACGTACCATGATAGTTTTAATTATCCTTTAATCCACATTATTTATTTTTATAATAACATTATTTTATAAATTTTTTTTTATTATTGATAAAATGTTATGTCAATTTGTGAACAAGATTTTGCAAAAAAAAAATTTGTATTTCTATCACCACTCTTATATTTTAGTATTACATTATATAAATTGATAATTATAATTTTATATTTATATTTTAATTAAAATTTAAGTTAAGAGAGCTATCATAACAATGAAAACATATGCGTTTAATCATTTTCATAAAGTCCAACTATATTTTACAAATAGACCGAGGTTCAAGAAGGACTAGAGTAAATTAGACCAATCAATTAAATTGATAATGTATGATCCGAAATCATCTTTATTTTTATTGCTCTTATCCCTTTCACCTCACAAGTTATGTTTCTTTCTATTCGTTGGCATATTTTTTAAGTAATTCACCTTTTTTATTAGGTAAACACGTATATCTTTTTATTCTATAAAACTATTTTGTTATAGATTTTGTCATGTATTATTTCAAGTTTTTACCAAATTTCTTTAACTATAATTTCCTTTGAGTTTTCTCTCAAGATCTTGTTCGATAAAAACAAGGTTAGAGCATTTCTTGCTTTTTTTCAGATTTTTTTTTTGTCTTCAATAGTTTTACCTTCTTCTCTATTAAGTATCGAGTCTAAGCCTTCATATTTAAATAAGGCTCACATTTTTATCTTTCATATTAAAATTCTTATCCCTTGTGAATTTTTAATAGTAAATTTGATATTTCGTATTCTTGATTTTTTTTTTAATTTATTCTTTTTTATTAAACTAGTATATCAGTTGTTGAGAAAAATAAATTAATAAGTTCTTTGAACACTTATTGCAATAAAAGTTATACGATCACTTAATAACTTTTAAGAATAAAACAAAGATTATAATTCACAAAAAAAAAAACACAAACCACATAATTTAAAATAAAATTTACAGTGAAGAAGAATTTGTTTAATCAAATATTTAATAGTTATATAATTAAGAATAATACTTAAGTCTATTATTCTTTTTTTTTCTTCTATTCTCTTTAAATTCTCTATTAACCGTCGGTTCTTTTTTAGAAAACTTTTTTCTTAACTTAAAAAATATATCACTTAAATAAGATTTCTAAACAAATTAAAAAATTTAAAGTCAAACTTAATTAATAATAAATGTTATCCATCTCTTTAATATACTAATTCAATTAATTGAATTTTTTGATTTATTTTATCGAGTTTTATGTACTCTCTATCTTTTAATTTTTAGTAATTTGTTGGACAGTTCAAACGAATTAATTTTAAAATTGAACCACTCTTCACAACAGGTAACGTTGTGGTATTGCACAATTAATATAATTAATAATCCATGTACCACTCGATATAGATATATCGTTGCTTCTAACGAAAAAAAGTAGCAAATTTGTTGCTGACATCCAGTTGATGCTGGGTTCAAAATTCCACAATTTGACAGCCCATCTTTCATTATAATTATGAGTCACATTTAACAAGCATCCAAAATATCACTTGTACGTATAAAGATTATTATTATTTTTTATTAATAAGAAAAAAGAAAACCTTTTGGTACATTTGATCGAGAGAAAATTAAATATACCTTGAGATTTAACGTTGTCAATCTTGTTCTTGCAATTTTCAAAACAAACAAATTTGTCCACAAACGTGAAATTGACTAAGTTATTTTGTAATATAATTTTAAAATTTTAATATATTATATAACATAAAATTTAAAATTTACAATGTAAAATCTAAATCTTAAAACATAAAAATTTAAATAGTGTAAATTTAAAATTTTAAGTTAAACAGATCTAATATAAAATTTAATTTTCAAAATTTAAATTTTATATTAGATTATATATTAAATTGCACAATGTATTGATATAATGATACATTGAATTTATGGTAGTCAAGTCTCCACCAGATGGATTATCATTTTCGATGGTTCAAATTGACAATCCATTTTTATTTTTTATTTTTTTACTTTAACAAAAAGCTAAACAAAAATGTTCACAAAGAACTCTTACATATTTATGGAAAAAATAATGTAATTATAGATTTATGTTTAATTTGGACGTTTGACTTGTTTTGAACTCGCCGGATTTCATATTCTCCTTTTTAGATTTGAGAAATTAATTTTAAAGATTAATAATATTATTTTAATTATAGATTCGCTTTTTTTACCCCTTTGCAGGTCTATGTCCAGATTATTGTTTTCCTTATTTCTTTTATTTTCTGGGATTTTTTTTTAAATTTTACTAATAAATATAATTTTAATTATTTTAATAACGACATATTTATATTGTTTTTATATTTTGAAAATTAAATAAAAGATTCTTTCAATACAATACTTGAAATAGTTGAGGCATATTTTATTTTAAGAGAAAAAAGAAGAACAAGACGAACATGTATTTGATCAAATAGTAAAACTAGATGCAATTTATTGTATTTTTTTAAGTTGAACCGTATGGTCATAAAAGGCAGTAACTGAATATTGATAGATGAGTTAAAGAAAATTGAATGTTATTGGCAATGAGTTGCACGTGGCTTGGGTTGTTTAATTCTAGCTTTTTGGTAATTCAATTTAACAACCCAATCAATTAAATGAATATAAATCACAAAAATTAATCCCTTATTTATTTTGACTGTTGAGGCAACAAGCGGTGCCATAATTATTACATTAAGAGAAATTTGCATTGCTTTCCATGCACTATTATTATTGTTATTTATTATTAATGTTTAATTTTTGAAAGGTATGTTTAAAATATTAATTGAATTGAGTAATTTCAACCCAGCACCTCATTTATAATTGAAGACAAATTCCCAGTCATTGGCTTCATTATTATTATATTTCGTGGTTTGATGGTCTCCCCGTCTGTCTCAATTATAAGGATATTTTGTAATTTTATTCTCATAAAAAATACTAAACATTAAAAAAAGTATTTTAAATAATTATAGTTTGTAATGAAATATTATTCATTTATTATATAATTACATTAATAAATATTTTTTTAATTTAATATTAATATTCATTAATTAGTCTGTGTTAATTCCATTTTATTAATATTTGCATTTTTATTACTATTGTTTTTAAAATAAGAACCGCTGGATCATTCTCAGCAACTAATTGTTTCAGTTGAATATCATAAAAAATTGTAACCACTTTAAATACATAACAACAACTATCAGACGTGGAACCTCAGTATCCACAAATTTATTAATTAGCTAAGTGACCATTTAAAGAGTTGCCTGCTTTGGTATCATAAACAGAACACAACTTTTAATATATAAATCAATTAGTTTATTATTATTATTATTATTATTATTATATATATATATGCTCTCATTTCATATCAAGAGCTTATACACGGTTGTAATAGATTTATTAATATAAAATTATAAATTTACATTTGTAGAAGGACAGGGAAAGAAGGCGGCAGCTACTTCAAAAAGAGAAGCAGAAGTGCTTATGTATTCTCAACAATCGCAAGCATTGATTTCGGTGGCCGTGTTTGTGCATTGTTACAATTTGTTTGATAATTATTTTTATTGCTTACCGTCTGTTCACATATTTAGTGTTCACGTGACTTTTTAATTTGATGTCAAGTACTAATTTTTCGGAGTTTCCATATGGTGGCAGAATACTGTAAACATGATTGTGTAAATGATGTGATTGGTTCGATAGAAAGTAAGAGAAAATGTTTGTTATATGCATCGAATTCCATACATTCTTTTTTGATCTTATGTAAGGGAACACAATTTAATTTAGTTCAAAACCGAATTTTAAATTTATACAAACTCCCCCAAAATTTACAAATATAGCAATTAAATTATGGTATGGTATATAATTCCTTTTCCTAGTTGTTTTATTTTTATATATAACATGCTTTGGTCATAATAATTTAATTTACGCACATTCGTCACTTCAGTAATAAATTATGCCGAAGATGTTGTGATACCAGCTAAATTATTTTACAGTGTCATTTGAGAGAGAGAGAAACTTTGATAATATAATTGAACAAAGATATAGTATGTCTCTTAAATTTTTTGTATCATTTTAAATATTATCATCATATTTAATTATTTTAAAACTGAATACAAATAATTATTTACGATTTTCTTCCTTAATCCTTATTGTCTAATATTATTCAACTAAAAAAACAAGGAAGTCGAAAATTTACAAGAAACTACTGCAGACGGTTGAATTGAAAGTGAAAACTCTTTAACGTGCACATTTATTGCGACGATATTACCAAATTCACGGCAGTACAAAATACATGCATAATAACCACGTTTATTATTATTATTATTAATCATGAGCACGACATTTACGATTGGTAATTACGATCAAATGGTACCAACAGTGGTGTAGGCTATCACAGTAAAGTAGCACAGTCAAAGTATTAAATAGGGCAACGACTCTACTTATTATTGTCATAAATTAAATATTTAATGATCGATTTGCTTTTTTTTTATTTTTTTATTTTTTTACGAAACAAAAGGTACGCAAAACCCAACAGAATGATATTATTTCATTTAATATGGTTATGGATGCTAATGGATGTGTTTAAATAATAATAAAATATAAAATTTATAGTGAAGAATATAAAAAAAATTATTATTAAAAAATAATGATATAACGCATGCTTGAAATATAAAGTAGGAACAACAAGAATTAAAACTACAATGATTTTTAACCAATCGAATAGAGAGAGGAAAATTTTTTTCCGGTTGTCCACCTTAATCGTTATGGGCCTAAATTTGCAATGCATGGATCGTAGAAAGGGTAAAAGATAAGCTGTGGAGAGCAAAAATATTATTTTTTTAGGGAGTAATTTTCAGAGATACCTCTTTTAAAATTTTAAAAATTAGTACTTTTGGGAAAAATAATCCATTATTTTATTGACTAACCCGATATTTGTGATCATTTAATTATCAGTGCTGTCAACATAATTTTATGAATGCAAACATTGGTATTCTTCTACTTCTCCAGGACGCTACCAATGGAGCCGCTGCATGCATGCCTCTTACGAAATACTCACAAACCGCATTATCTTTAATCTAAATCCAATGATCCAATCGTTGTTCTTTTAACGAAACTGTTACTTGATATTTTATTCCCACGTCACCAAATTGAATTCTGTGTTTGTCTAAGCATTGTTTCGTCCATGCTGGAGCCAGAATCAAGGAAGTAATTTTTCAGGGTTCTATGGAAACACATAACATATAACAAAATTTTTTTATGAAAATTAATAGAAATCACCACTTTACGGTGAAACTAGTTACGTTTAACTGTCATCAAACATTAGTTGACTATGCAACCCAATAATTTTATACTTAAAAGACAAACAAATTCCTTTCTTCTTCGGTATTTTCTTGCTCCAAAATGATTCCTGTAGCTTTTCCAATAAAAAAATATACATGGGATCCACCTACTTGGGTCATATACTTACTGACAACTTCTAAAATGAAACGAGTTATGGAGTTTTGCTCTCTACAATTTTCAATCCACTTCAGGTGTAAGTCTATTAATAATTTTTATTTATTCCTCCATGTGCAAAAGATTTAAATAACAGAAAATTGAAATAATAAACATGTTTGCAGTTTCTTTATCAATTCTTATCTTCAGCACCGGGATTGCTCCAAAATTCTCGGTTTTTTCCACTTCATGTATTTCTTTTTTCTCCAAATTCTTTCCTTGCACTCACACCATCATCAAATCTCCAAGAAAAAACATATTTTTGATCTTCTCAAAACTAGTTGAACCAGAGGAGGATATGTTTGATATATCCAATTTTTAGTAAAGTTGTAAAAAGTATTTAATAATATCAATTTTTAGTGCGATTCACTTATATTTTAATTAATTTTTAATATTATAGATTTAATCTCATAATAATTATGAAATAAAAGCAACTTGTATAGCCATAGCATCTCAATATCGTAAAGAAGACAACTTTAAATCGCAAATGTCTTTGATACCACTAATAGAAAATCGAAATATAAACACAGCAAAAAATCAAATAACTTTTTGATTTTGAACTAAGAATCTATGCGATAAACATAATATTTTAATAATTAGATAAATTTAAAATTCATATATTTTCGTTTAGATGAATTGAC
>JAWDEX010000012.1:5362393-5380406 GCA_035221805.1 Trichilia hirta
CACTTATTCAATTTAATTTTCTTAATCCCTAAAAGTATATTTTTTTGACCAAACAATTAGTCACCTTCTCACTCATATGACTTAGCCTTCTATACTACAATTTTGATGAAGTATCATTCTCTAACATATTCATTAAGCTACAAAAAATAAAACCTCGTATTATATACAAATTAGAAAGCTTGTTATCTTTAGCCACAACTAATGAACCTTTAGTAAGTTTTTATTGTCCATCTCTGAAGATATTACAATAACCATCATCATCAAGCTTTTCTATAAAGATCAAATTCAAGCGAATGTCAAGTGCATGCTTCATGTGATTACGAACTAACCTTGAACCATTATTAGTTTTTAAACAAACTGTTTCCATGTCAAACACATTTATCTTACCATCATTTTTCATCTTCAATACCCTAAAGTCATCGAATGTATGAGAAGTGAACAATTCTTTTCTTAGAGCAACATAATAAGAAGCACCAATATTTATCATCCAACTTGTCTTATGGCATATCAAATTGATGACACTTTCATACAAATAACAAAAAGATTACCATTAATAATAGTAGTAACACAATTTTCATTATCACTGTCTTTCTTTTTTTATCTTATCGCTTTTTTTAGCTTAAAACAGAACTTTTTGATGTGTCCTATTTTATCATAATAATCATAAGTAACATTCTTGTACCTGAACTTTAACTTACTTTTATTTTTATCTCAACTTTTTTGTTCTCTGAATTTTCTTCTCTCTTTATCTTTAATAACTAGAATATCTGAGTATGAAGATGATGAAGATGAGTTCTGAGATCTTCTTCTCACTTTTTTTATTTAAAATACTACTCTTAACATATCTATAGTCACCGTGCTACTAGAAGCAGAATTGGTCAAAGAAACACAAAAAATTTCTAAAATTAAGCAGAGTATTAAGCAACCAAAGACCTTATATTTCGTCATTAAATTTTACACCCATTCTAGACAACTAATTAAGAACATCTTAAAAATTATTCAAATGATTTGAAATAGGATTGTCCTATTTGTATCTCAAATTTATTAACTACTTAAGCAAAAATAGCTTATTATTACCAGTTTTCAAAGTATAAAGTATTTTAAGCTTATTTTATAAGATTCTAATATGTGTCTCATTAAAAATATGATTAAAAGCATTATCTTCAATTTATTGCCTAATATAATCACATACTTGCTAATGTTAAATTTCTCAATTCTTATCAGACATAGACTCAGGCTTCTGAGTAGTAAACATAAACAAATGCATTTTTTTTTATAAATAAAAGATATTTCATTTTACCCTTCTATTGGTAATAATTACTATCATTCAAACACACTATTTTATTAATATTTGCCTCCATTATTCAAATAAAAAAATTATAAATATTCAACCAGTAAACTCTGATACCACTCTGTTGGGATGAGGTACTAAAATAATGTAAAACCAAATAATACAGAGAAATAAAAATTCAGTCCAAACTTTTCTTTTTACTTAAATATGTTAAAAGCACGAAAACTCTAGGATAATAATAATGTGTGACAACAAATATAATAAGTAAAAAAATATAAATCAATTAATACAAATCACCAATCAAGAAAAACTAAAATTTTTACGTAAAAAATTCCTTTTAATCAAGGGTAAAAATTACGGGATCTCAAGTCCATCAAAGAAATTCTACTATAATAAGAGAGTTTTATAAAATATTTTCTCAAACGGTCATAAATCAAGTACCAAATAAGTAGAAATAATTAATAATAAAAGAACAACAAATTGAGAAAGTATAGAGAAAATTGACCCAAAAATTAAGCTTTTGTTCTTTGCCTAAAAATTAAAGCTATAGTATACAAAAAATCATTTCTACCATTCAGATTGTAGAACTAAATCTTGAGAAGATTTTATTCAAATTTTGTGACAATCAAACGGTTATCAAGTTTGAATCAGAAGTTTGACGAAAACTATATAGTAAAATAAAATCTGCACTCTATTAGTCACTATTTATGATTTAAAAATGATGCTACAAAATATAAAAATTCATCTCCACTGTTTAGATCATAAAATATGATCTCAGAAACTCTCATATTAAATTTCAGTTTAATCCATCGATTAATTTCTTTGAAAAAGATATTTGATCAAAATTATGCAATAAAAAAAAATAAAAAATTTTCTCTCTCCTTTTACTTACTTCTCTCAAATGTTTCTTTTTCTCAAATTTTCACTATTTCACTCTTTTATACTCTTTTGCAGTATTTTTAATAATATTATAATGTCTAAAAAATAAAAAAATTAAATAAAATAATAAAGATACCAAAATTAAAGAAGGGACAAACATACTTATTATATAACTTTTTATTCACGTAAAAAAAAAAATTAAACAATAGTTCGATGAAAATTACCATTTATGAGATCTAGAATCAGCTCCACTGATAAATTAAGGTTCGGCTGTAAGAAAGGACCAATCACAAATCCCGGATGTATTGTAACCAAGTCAATGCCATTCTCTTTTGCAAATTTCCAAGCCACATCTTCAGCTAAAGTCTTTGAGAGTGCATACCAGCTCTGAAAGGAAATCGGGACAAGTTGCCTATAACGAAAAGGACAAAGATAATATCGTACGCACTACTGACACAGCAAGATTATCCAAGATGAATTTCAAACAGTCGCACCATATTGTACAAAACTGTATTTCCCAATAACGTAATGATATCAACATTTGATAGCATGAAAAATGAAATATACAGTTTTTTAAGTTTGATATTCACCAGAGTATGTATTTTTGCAACAAAATCTATTGCAAAAGACGACTTCTAAAAATCAAATACTTGCATACCTTTGAATCCCTGCAAACATCGGCATTTTAGATCCAAGTCTCATCGACTACAACATCTGCGGTCAGAGGAGTTCCAGTGTTTGCAATTGCAGCTATTGAAGAAGTTACTACTACTCTCTTGATAGAATGAACTTTTTTACATGATCGAAGAACATTAACTGTTCCCTTTACGGCAGGATCAACTATTTCTGCCTAACAAAATAAGAGGAAAAGGTTAGAAGCAGCTGATTTCAGAGTGCTCTAGCCAACTATATAATCTACTTGTCACAAAAATTCTCCATCATACTGAATAAAAGAAGAAAATAAACCTAGTCATATTGAACAAACAGATTAGTTCTAACGATTCAATTTGGAACTATTTATTTTCAAATTTCATATTGACCTGCGGGTCATTGGCCGAAAATGCTACAGGGGATGCTGTATGGAAAACCCCATCACAACCATCAACTGCAGAATCGAAAGATCCTTCTTCCAGCAAGTTTGCCTTGAATAAATGAAGCCTTTCTTTTGCTCCGTCAAATGAACGTAAGTGTTCTGTCATCGTAGGATCACCTGCAGAGGACATAAAAATAGTAGCAAATTGAATGAGGATTTCAGCCAGAACATTCGTTGATCAATACTGCAGCTTTTAAACTGCCTTGTTTAATAAAGATGATCTGCAGGTTACATAAAGAAATGGTAGCAAATCGAATGAGGATTTCAACCAGTGAAATAAATAAGTAGAACTGAAGTAGATACTCCAGAAATTCGCTTACAAAACTCAAACAGTCATAATATTAATGCACAACCCCTTTATGAATATACAACTCGATTGTTCCTTTCGTTTACTGGAATAAGGAATATAAAATTTTTATTTTTAATGTTTTGACTTCCTTGCAGCATCTTTAAGACTCATCTCCAAGGGTATACAGTTGATCGCGCCCAAACCTTTTGCTCTATTATCAAAAGCCTGGAATATTAGGTCATCCTTCGCATCTTCATACCTGCCACCAGTAAAATGTGCATGGTTTTCGGTCTCCCAAAAAAAACAACACCACGTTGATTAGAAATTTTCTTATATAATTTAATGAAGTATGTATGAAGATGATCAATCAAAACATATATATACTTCAACAAAACATTAAAGCCATCAGCTTGATTTTCTCTCCTCTTTTTTGTTACATCTACAATAATTTTCATCTCCGACTTCTCAAGTCTCAATGGAAGTGCCAACTGTTTTTTCAGTCTTACCAATTTTCAGAGAAATCAAAATTAACTTCAGTTGCTTGAGATTCTAAGAATATTTCAGTGTCAGAATTTTCTCAATGGGATAGAATTATGTTACCAACTTAGTTGTCGGATCAAATTAGCAAGCATATAACTTGTATCAAAAGAAATTGAGTAAAGGAAAATAATATGGAAAACATACGTGTCTGGAAGGTGCAAAGTAGGGTAATGCTGGTGCAAAATCTTCAGAATCTCACAAAGCTTTATTATTACTCTTCCAACAACCATATATCCACCATTAGCCGAGGAACCTCAAGAGCTTGAATATGCGCTAAAGCAGTATCTCTAACATCAACAAATCTGTAAGGGCCAGGGAAAGTTCGATCTCCTGCATTTTGAAAACCTCTTAACAACTTAGCATAATCTTATTAACTGGTATCACATGTTAGATGTCAGTTCGTGTAATGCTCAATAAATGGTTCCCGAGTATTACTGTTTATGAGATTCAGAAACAGCTCCACTGATAAATTAAGGTTTGGCTGTAAGATAGGACCAATCACAAATCCTGGATGTATTGTAACCAAGTCAATACCATTCTGTTTTGCATATTTCCAAGCCACCTCTTCAGCTGAAGTCTTTGAGAGTGCATGACAATTCTGAAAGGAAATCAGAGCAAGTAATCCATAATGAAAAAGAAAAAGATGATGCATTGTACCAAAATGTAAAATCTTCTGGCTTCTGCAATAAAGTCATACACAATACTGATGCAACAAGCCAAGCCAAGATGAATTTCGAGAAGCTGCACCTCACTATGCAAGACTGATTGCATTAGTAGATATCTTATGTTGAGAGAAGTTCATCAAAGTTAACGTAATTGTTCAACTAAATATATTGCAAAAGACGTAACTTTTTAAGAAATTGGAACGCTAACGTACCTTCGAATCCCTGAAGACATCGGGATTTCAAACCCAAGTCTCATGGACAACTACATCCGCAGTCAGATGAGTCCCACTATCTGGAATTGCAGCTATTGAAGAGGTTACGACTACTCACTTGATGCAATGAACTTTTTACATGATCGAAGAACATTACTGTTCCCTTTACAGCAGGATCAACTATTTCTGCCTAACAAAATATGAGGAAAAGGTTAGAAGCAGTTGATTTCAGCCTGCTCTATCCAACTGTATAATCTACTTGTTATAAAAATTCTCCATCATACTAAATAAAAAAGGAAAATAAAGCTAGTTATATTGAGCTAACAGATTAGTTCTAACGATTTATTCATTTTCATACTTCATATTGACCTGTGGGTCATTGGCCGAAAATGCTACAGGGGATGATGTATGGAAAACCCCATTACAACCATCAACTGCAGAATCGAAAGATCCTTCTTCCAGCAGGTTTGCCTTGAATAAATGAAGTCTTTCTTTTGCTCCGTCAAATGAACGTAAGTGTCCTGTCATCGTAGGATCATCTGCAGGGTACACAAAAATAGTAGCAAATTGAATGAGGATTTCAACTAGAACATTGGTCAATCAATGCTGCAGCTTTTAAACTGCCCTGTTTTATATAGATGATCTGCAGGTTACATAAAAAAATGGTAGCGAATCGAATGAGGATTTCAACCAGAGCATTGGTTGATTGATACTGCAGCTTTCAAACTGCCTTGTTTTACATGTAAGTGACACTGCTCAGGTTATAGTGAGCGACATTGTCCCTTGGTCCTGTCTCATTAACCGACAACTTCAACCCTATAAGGTAGTTATGATGGATATATATATATATATATATATATATATATAATCAATGGCTTGGGGCAAAAATCTCACTAGTGTCACTTTGAAATCCAAATTTACGATCTTTAGTTGATTGTTGTGCTCGTTGACAGGTGAAGACTCAGCGTTCCTTACCAAAAATCTTTATTTTTGGCTTGTGGTTGAAGTGATAAATTAACTAAAGCAAAGAACCAAGCTCCTAATTTTGCTGCAAAATCAAGTCAGTTACAAAGAGTGCATAATAGTTGGATTTGTAGAACAAACTGATTAACAAGAGTTGTACTGACTAGTGAGTTTATTCGAATCAAGTTAGTTAGTTAGTTAGAGTGGGTTTAAGATGTGAGGCGAGGGGTAAGTCAATGGGAGTAATATATCTTCGTGTTATATATGTAACGGTGAATGAATTTGGGGTTAAATAGAAAAATATGGAGTGTAATTAGAGTACATATAAGTGAAAAATTATTCGTGTTATGCAAGGGAGTTAATATTAATTTTTTTTTTTCAAAGGGATATGCATACCAAAGATGTGATTTTTCCAAATTTCAGGAAGGTGTCTGTTGATATCCTTTTAAAACAACATCATTTAACCATTATGGTTTAAAAATTTGTAAAACAATAAATTCAAACAAAGAATAAAAGTAAAGTTATGGTGTTTTTTTTTTTAAAGATAAATTAATAAATTTAAATAAAAAATGAAAAAAAAAATTCAAACACCTTATAAAAACGAAAAAGGCATCATCATGACCATGTTTATTTAATAATTTTTACATTACTTTAACAAATTAAATATAATAAAATTATAAAAAAAATTAAAAATTATGCTACGTTCAATGTAAATTTGAAATATTTATAGATTATTCTACATAAAATTTTAAATTTAGAACGTAAAAATTAAATTAAATATGACTAGACACTAATATTGAGATCTGAGTGATATAATATAATTTTTTTTTTTTATGTCACATATTCAAACTTGTGAATTCTCAGTTTAATGGACATGATTCAAGTTCTTGCTAATGGAAAGTTTATTACCATATCAAGAACAGACAAAATGAAGATCACAGAAACCGAAGTGATCCATTGGTGTATATTGAAGCAACTAAAGAGGTCACAGCCACTCTTGTTGAAAATAACTTTTGAACATGATCCTCTAACATTAAGTGTTTCCCTCAGGGCAGGATCAATTATTTGTGTCTCAAATATGAGAAAAAAAAAAAAATAAATTGGAAGCACCTACTGTACAACAGTCCTATTGAATTATCCTATATAAATCTCATAGATAATACAAAAACTTATAATCAAGTTAGTTATATTGAACTAAAGAATATTATTGATGCCTTAAATATTTTAAGTAGAGATTCCACACACCATATAAAGGTTTTGTTATTTTCCTGGTGACACAGGATTTTTGATGTCTTTTCATATCGATAAAATCATCATCATAACTTTTTACCAATTTATTTGCAAGTACAACAAGACAACTCAGAGTAATACTAATTTTTTGACAAATAAATTTTGAAATTTAAGTTAAAAACTCAAAATTTAGAAAATAATAATATGTGTAATAATAAGAATTAAATGTTTTAAGATTTTATGACACTAATAGAAAGAGAGGGAGTTTTGTTGCATTAAAGGCGTAAAATAATTAAGGGTTTCGGACCTTTGGAACATTAACCTAAATCAGTACTTGTTAATGATGTACCTTTCAAACCTTTTTACGTATGAACATCAAAAACTGTATTGCCAAAAGAGATTACACTCAATTTTCGAATAGTAAATTATTCTATAATTATTGTTTATAAAGCGGTGTCAGTTAAATAATTATTTTATAGGTTGTTGCTTCACGTATAATCAAATTGTATGAAAACTCACCAGTAGGTTTAGAGAGTTGCGTGCGCAATTTTAGTTTTTTTGCATGTTTTTTTATTTTATTTGATAGGTTATAACTATTGGAGCTTACCTCTTAGCCACTGGGTCAGAATACCATTTTAGGGTTCAATGTGGAAGTTGCTTTTTACATATTGACTTTTCACTTTTTTGGGCAGGACTAAAGAAAACTAAGGGATAATGGGTTGGTCAAAATGGGGTTTGCATAATAAAATGAGAGGAACCTTAAATACAATACGAGTGTGGGCTCACAGATTGTAACATCAGTGTCATGACCCAGAGGTTAATGTTAAAATTTGTTTCTCACGACTAAGGTCGATAATGGAATTTACTTCACACGATACAGTGATAATCTTTTATATCATCCTTTCGTTTATCGTGGGTCAGTATCGCAGCCTCAAAGTTGGGGACCTCTTCTTATAAAATTGGATTTATTTCTCGTACCATTATGTCACTTCTAATTTTACCGAATTATTGATCATTTAGACGTGGCATCGATGTCACGATCTTCAAATCCAAGAAAGGATTTGTTTTTCATGTAATTAAGCAAACAATTTCGGACGATCAGAATTTATCTTCCGTTTGCCAAACATACCTTTTAACCCCGACAAATGTTGATACATGATTAATTAATGGATCTATTTTCATCAGTTACATCAAAATGTGGGTTGTCCCTTGAAAAAGTACAGAGGACGTTAAATGGAAGACTCCTTCACATCCATCAACTAGTAACCAATTATTGACACTGGATTCAGAATTTTAATTAACTGAAGTGAATTTCAATAAATGCACATAGGATTCACTCAAAAGAGTATATATTTCTCTTAAACCCAAGTTTAAAAATTTTATTATTTGCTTGCTTGGTTTCTTCATCCCAAGTTCATTTGTCGGTAAAATGTAGAACCATTACTTTCGATGGATAAGATTTAACGGCTAACAGTCTCCTCTTGATCAAGCTTATTGTCGAGCCCAGATTTACAGTACATTTTTTTCCCAAATTTTTATTTTTGGTCACTAATCAAAGTTTGGAAAAACTGAATGAAGCGAGAGACTGACTTGGTCGAGATCAGCAGCCTTGACAGGATAACCACGTTGCAGTAATTGCTTAGCCAACCATGAGCTTATGAAACCTGAAGCGCCTGTTACTGTGTTACACACAACACCTTCCCTTCTTCGTAACTCGTTCTTGCTCTTTTGCTAAACGAAAGAGATCCACCTTGTTGACGAAGACTTCGGGGCTGTAGCTCCATTTAGTTAAAGTATTAGAAGGCTGAGCATGATTGATGAAAGCATATGTCAATATTTGTTTTTGATTTTCTAGTTTCTCTGTGTTTCAGTGTTTAAAACAAGAGAGTAGTTAAAATGTTTACAAAAGCTTTGACTAAAACTTTATCCAACATGTGGGATCACATGCGCCCATCTGGAAAAGGAAAAATCATGGAAGTAGTGATTTGTTTCCTTAATGAATGGTTGATTTCACTAATTTTTATTTTTGCAGCATTCGCATAGTCACAACTATTAGTAAAGGCCCTATTTAAACTAAAATTTCATAAAAATAAAAATAATAAAAAAGAAAATCATAAGGTTGCTACAAGATGAATCCTGTCATTGACAGAACTCTTTGAATCCATGAGCTCACTCCACTCCTACCGAGGAGTATGGTTGGCGAGAAAGTCACATATGTTGCAGGAAAATTGTAACATTGACCAGATCATTTTCTTTTAATCAATATATGAAATGCAATCCAACATCATTTACATTAAGCCTATAATATTTGTTATGCTCTTCATCATCCAAGGTACAAAATTTTGACATCAGTCCAGCAATGGTAAATAAATAATTGTGAAGGCGAGAAACCCATGTGACCATTCAGAAATCAGAAGGAAGCGAGCTCTGCAATTTGTCGAAACTGCTCATAAGAAACCCAGAACACAAATTGCCAAGGTCCAAGTCTTGCCCATGTAGGAAAGAAACCCTTCCACAATGCTCTTAACCCTTCATTTCTAACTGTCTTCACCAGACAATCATACGAGTTCTTATACATGATCTTATCTTCCTTGCCAGCAGCCTGATTCATCATTCTTGTTTTCACCACATCGGCTGGACAACTCAAAGCAGTCGCAGATAGACCTGACATGAAAGATGCTAAGGTGTGGGCATAAATGTTATCACCAGATATCTGATAATGGATAACAAACCGTTTTGCATGATCATAACAAGCCAATTCTCCCATATTTACTAAAAACGCTCTTTGGACATTTGGGAAAACTCCTTTCCAAAGTCCTCTAATGCCTTCTGTGTGAACGACCCTTTTAAGGGCATCAAATAGTCCTGGGTATCTGGGTTGAAGACCTTTGCTGGCCAAATGGGCATCAGCTTGCATTCTTACCTTAACAAGATCAGCAGGGCTTGCCACTACCTGTGCTACTAAGATTGAAAAAGTACAATATGTTAAAAATATATAATTAGTGAAAAGCAAGATGATTAGGAAAACATTCAGCAGATTTATTACATTGGCAGCATTCTAACAAGCCAATGCATCATGGATCATTAAATGATAAAGTTTCATCAGGTTCTCAAAGGCATCTGGAGCCTTACAATCTTAGCATAATATTAACATTAGATTGTTAAATTTAAGCAACCTCAAAAATGTGGAAGATTACAGGCATGCATATCTTCAACGGAACCCACAGAAAATTGCTAGTCAACTTACCCTTACCAGGGGCAAGCATATAGCAAATGAATAAGGTACTATAGAACCTGCTGTTTAGCAAGGTACTCAAGCAGGCATCCATAGAAAAATAGAAGCGGTGTAAATCTGACCTACAAAGTATCAGCTAAATGCTCGTATAAGGTGGAATTCATGAGGATAAAATATTGCTCCTGAAAGCAACCTTAAGAGCACAACTGCATTGAAACTGAAACTCATGGTATCCATAAGAAATTAAGAATATTTCAAAATGAGTATCCTAGGTTTAAACCTTCACAATCAACTCCCAAAATTTGATCAGGCACCTGCTGTAAACAATTGTGGTTTCAGAAAAAAAGATGCAGGAAACAAGTTTGAACATATAGCAGGACTTCAAAACGTACAGAACTTCCAGTCAGAAACTCCAGATATCGTTCCTACAGACCAGTTCATCAAATTATTTTCGAATGGTAAGATTAGAAGCAAATATCTATTTCACCACCAACCCACCATTTATAACTTGAAGAAAAGCCTATGGGCAAGCTAACTTCATTACTCCAATCCTAAATCCAGAAAACAGAAAGTTTCGTAAAAAAATAAATTTCAAAAACAATTGGAACAATATTTAATAATTCATCGTTAGAAATGACTTGTAAGTCGAGATAATCGTCACTTGCTTTCTGCTTAATTCAAATTCTCTCGAACAGAAGATACAATTTAGTCTCCTGTAGTCCATTCATTTTTTTCTCACAATTCTCAATCACTTGTAAATGTAGACGTTAGTGCCAAACAACTTACACAATTTACATAATTCTTGCGTAGATTTTGCACGGTAACTTGCATTATAGGAACTTTAAATCAAATCTCTGCATCTATGAAGTTCACAACTTTCTTAACCATCAACCATAACACTGATCCAAACAAGCGAATAACGAATACCTGGGCAATGACGCCAGATATTCCACCAACGACAGCCTTCGAAGGGAAAGAAAGGGAGTCGCTATTATCGCAAACAACAAGATTTCTCAAATTCTCGTAACCAACGATTCTAATGGGTGTGTAAAAGAGGTGTCTTATAATTGCCGGAGAAAGGCCCTTGTATAGGCTGAGAGGACCCTGTTTCCGTACGATTTCCGATGCCACCCGGAATGCGTTGGTGGGTCGAGCCAGTGAATCTGACTCCCCGTGTAGCTGGAGTCTCGTCTTCGTCAAGTCTATTGGGAAAGTTGTGGTCTCTGCAATCATAGCTGACAGTGAGCTCAATAAGATCTTCGCATGAGTTTGGTCTTGCCCATGGCCATGGCTTTCCTTCATGGAGCCAAATTCGGGAATACAAAGTGAGAGAATTGGCCTGGCCTCGAACGAGACAGGCTGGGACAAGGAGGCAAATTTGATAAACGGCATCGTTTACTATTATGTTAATAATTTTTTTTCTCATCGGTGTAATATAACATTTGGATCTCTAATTTGTACATTGTTTCTCCCATTATTCAAATAGGTCCACTACCATAATAATTTCAATACAGCTAAAATAAAATGATTTGTAAAACGCATGTCGTTTGGTGACCACTATTAAATTTGCCTGCGATTAAATTCCCGGTGAGCATTCAGCTTTCTCTGCTGTGGCGGTAGTCTTTTCATCGTCTCCTGACTTCTTCAAGTACTCACTCAGCTCCTCCGCTGCATACAAATACGTACACATTTATACTTCTTTTGCCTTCCGCATTTATTAAATGGAAGAATCAACTTCGCTTGACTGTAATATAGGGATTTTACAGACGCTTAATGACGAATCAATCATGGAAATTATTCAAAGCTACAATGGTTTTCGTGCTGCAACAAAATCTCTCCTGAATGGCGCCGGTGATCTCTCTATGGGAACAGAGTTCGAGTCTTACGTTCACTCTCTCTGCCGGCATGGACTATAATCCCTCGTTCGGGACCATTTTCTGCGCGCTCTCTTGAGTTATTCAATTCCATTTATCACACTCACCGCTATAATTCTTGTTTAATTTTGTGTTATTGATTGCTTATCAAGTTGAACTGAACGTGTTCGTTGAAATAAATAATTTGTATATTAACTAACGGGTTCATGCTACACAAAGAAATTGTTGGCTCTGGGGTTTTATATTTTTTTAAAAGTTAATTTGTGGTGTAAAATCTTGAAGCTAACAGGAAACTTCTGAGAAAATTTATGTGTCTAAATTTTGGAGGCATTTTGATGCTTACAGCAAAGTTGCAGTTCAAGAGAAGAATAAACTAACTTTCTGTAACAACGATATATTTAATGATTGTAATTTTATTTCGTTACTTTAGTGATTAGTTTAATATCATATATTTTGGATGTTAAACACAGATCTATGATGATAGGGTCATCAACTGCTATGTGAAGCTTTAGAAGAGATATGCACTAAGAAACAATATCAGGAAAAGTGCCTGTTTATGCTTATTAATGCTATGCAATCATACAACGAATATTCACTAGAGGGGAAACATATTTCAGATTCAGAAAGAGGGCATTTTTTG
Organism: Trichilia hirta; assembly: GCA_035221805.1. Taxonomy (NCBI): domain Eukaryota; kingdom Viridiplantae; phylum Streptophyta; class Magnoliopsida; order Sapindales; family Meliaceae; genus Trichilia; species Trichilia hirta. Next base: position 5,375,305 of record JAWDEX010000012.1, read on the forward strand.
CTAAATATCAATTAATGGTATCTTCAGATCTTATGGCTGATCTTCCTCCGCATTTTCCTGGTATGTCCATCTCTGATTGTTAGTTAGGTTGTGTAAATTCACTTAAGAGTTTTGTTTTAAATTTAATTTGTTTATTATATATGCTAATCGTTTTGATTTTTATTTTGTATCATTTCTTGTTGTGATGTTTTCTTCCTATGATTAGCATTTTCCATCTGGTTATAATATCATTTTTAAATTCTTTTGTCTCAATTAGATACTTAAGAAAATAGCTCAAATTTCACAATGATTAGTTAGTATCAGTTTAGCAATTATGGACTCAAACTTAAAGAGGAGTCCTCATTTGAGGTTGATGGGCACTTGGAAGCTTCTTAGCAAATTGCTACCAATTAGAGCCTCTGTTGAACAACAAAATCTGGTCTCATTGTCGATTATTCAAATAGAAGAACTATTCACTAAATTCTTTTCAGTTGGTTATCCACTCCTGTAGTCTCTATTTATATGCTTTTTGTTGTGTCTGTTTCCTTTTATTTTATATTATATTTTGGTAGTAATGTTTTGGCAGTAAGATCATAATGTTCTTGCCTTACAATATTCTCAGAGATGCTCTACTGGTATTTTAAGGGAAGGCTGAAGGGGTCAAGTACTGTCATTGACAGTGAGTTTGAGGACAAAAATGAATTTCAAGATAAAGATGAAATGGATTTAGATGAAAATGGCAAACGGAAAACTGGTGAAATGGATATTGATGAATCCTATGACCATGGGAAATTTTCAGGGAAGATTAAACTTGTGAAACACGTTGGAAAGGTTGTTCATGATCTTAGAAGTCTTGGATTTACATCTATGACAGAAAATGCCTATGCTTCTGCAATCTTTTCACTTTTAAAGGTGGGCATATGTTTTATGATGTAGTAGATGTTTGGCAAATTCCACTCTTCTAGACAAAATTTCTTTCCCCTCTTTTTAAATAATTTTGTTTCTGATGGCCTCTTTTCATACTGATCAATATAAAAATTTAAGCCACTGAATGTTGTTTTAAATTCAGATGTACATGGCACCTTCTGTTTGTATTTTACTTTATATTCTGATAATAGTGCATTTTCCTATTTGAATTGTAGGCTAAAGTACATAACCTGGCTGGCAATGATTACAGGAGTTCTGTTTTGGAGTCCATTAAAGTGTGGATACAGGTTGGTTTTACTTGAAATACATTTCCTTTTATTCTTACTATATGGATCATTAACAATGCCACCATCAATAATTTTATGTTACAGAATTGCTAACACTGTATATTTGAACTCGTAAACATGTCTGGCCTTCCAAATAATTAGTGTTAACATTGTTGGTGTAGCAACTTACTTGATAAACATTTGCCACATCATCGGGCAAGAAATGTTGTTGATAAAATGAATAAACTCTTATGAAGGTGTCTGTAAGGGCCTGCAGTTTGACTGGCCCAAAGATGGGTATAGTTTACATTTAAGTGCATATTCTTTAATTTCCTCTTGTTCCTTGTTTTCCCAAGTTCACTAGTTTAAGTAAACTTTGAATACTTACAATGTTCGTCTATGGAATAAAATTAACCTATACAATTTAAAATAGCTCTCCATTCCATGCTTTTCCTTTGTTCAACTTTCTTAATATTCCCAATGTCATCTTCTGTGGTAAAGAGTAAATTTATCATGTTGTTGGTTGATGATTTCTCATGCTTGGTGTGTGTGGCATTGGTTGTACCTCTTCAGTTCTTGAATGCACTTCTTGCTTATCTTAATTAATCTGTTAGTTATGAGAGTCCCACAGCTGGCCTTAAATCACATTTAGCTCATTTTCATCTTCATGCTATCCTGGAATTGATACTCCCTCACAAGGACTCATTAGATGACAATTGTGGCTGGAGTATTTTGCTTATGAAACATTGCAAGACTTAAGGATAGCCAAGCTATTTGAAATTATTGTGGATTATCCGGATAGGTGATTCCTTTTCCTTTTTCATATTGTTTAACCTCAAATTTCTATTGTAAAGGTAAGTTTTGAATTTTTTTTGGTTTCTAATAGTCACTGGTTTGCTTCATATTTCTATTTCAAATTGGGGAAGGATCTTGGTGGTCAAGACATTCTATAACAAGGGCTATGAAATTAACTTTCGAGTTTTCTATACAATTACTTCTGATTTTAGTTGTGGCCATCAGGATCACATACACACATATATAAATGTGACTGTCAATGGTATAATGGTATTAGGTATTATCCCACCTTGTTAGATGCAGTGTATTTAATCCTTGTATGAATAGAAGTTGATGGTATTAAAGCATAGTATTATTCTGCGTTTCCTTCATGTATCAAAATTATCTTTTGTATGCTGTAGCTTTCCTGCAATTGAAGACTCAAAGCAATGTCTTGAATATACTGGACAGCATTCTATATTGGTGGAGTCTTTTATTTCAGCACTAAAGTATTGTTTGCTCACAGCGGGTGCCTCAGCCAATGATATATTGCATCAATATGTTTCAACTATTAAAGCACTTTGGACAATCTACCCAATTGGTGTTTTCCTTGAAGCAGTTGGGGAGCCAATAAGGAACTATCTAAGGGGAAGGAAAGATACATAAAATGCATTGTGACCTTGCTTGCTGATGGAACTGGTGGAAAACCAAATGGATCTGGAAATACTGGGGATGGTCTTCTTGAAGAATTAAATACAGATGAAGAAAATCAAGAGAATATTGATGTTGATGATGATTTCAACACTGATGATATGCATGCATGGATTAATGCTGCACAGTATGTGTTTTGTATCATGATTGTAGCTGTATGGCCATTATATTATGATTTCTCTAAGTGATGTGATCAGTTTTAACATGTCTCTGTGCATGAGTTTGGATCCTTCAGCTGGAAGCTGGACCCTGCGGAGGCTGACCCTTTGAAGGGTAGTTGGAATCAAAGGAAGTTGGACATACTGGGCATGATTGTTGGCATAATTGGTTCGAAGGACCAACTTATCAATGAATATCGTGTTATGCTGGAAGAAAAGGTTCTGAATAAATCTGATTATGAAATTGACTCAGAAATATATACTTTAGAACTTCTTAAGGTAGATACTTTATATCAATGTTTCTGGCCTTTGTTTGCTCATTTACATTTGGATGAAGTTTTGCTCTTTTGGTTTTGTCAGCACATCTTCTCTGGACACCCGAAAGTGCATTTACTATCATTGTTGTGCTGTTACTTTCCAGATTCATTTTGGAGAGAGTAGCATGCAGAGGTGTGAAATTATGCTTAATGATTTGATTGATTCAAATAGGACGGATACAAATATTAAAGCAACCATTACTAAGCAATCTCAAGCTGGTATGCTTTGAATTTTTAAATTTTTAGTCCTGTAATGGGGATTTGCAGTGTTTCAATCATTTTTGAATGCAACCATTGTTTTGAAAAAGCAATATAAAAGCAGCAAATTATTGTGAAAACTTTTGGGTGGATGTGCTCTTAGGTTATGAGCTGGGAAAGAATGAGGTATTTCTGGATGTTCTGGATGCTACAATCATATCCTCGAACTTTTGGCCTCCAATGCAGGTAGGGAGAAAATATTCCTATAGTTATAATATAAGTAACTTATAGAAGAAATAATAATAATGAAATTCTCTTATAATGGGAAAAGGATAAGAGATCGTAGGAAAAACTTTTAGCTTTTCATTTCTCTTTACTTTTTCACGTGGCTGTTTCTTTTGTGAGGGAGGGGGGAATAGGGATTTATTAACTTCATGGCATCTCATAGAAGCATAAAGTAGTAACCACCTTATTGCCCTATAGCCTCTGATTACATGCAAGAATATTAAATTATTTGGTCATTCTACCGATTGACAGCTTCATTGCCAATCTTCTCCTTTTGGCTTGATTTTCTTCATCACTTATAATCTTCTCATTATTCTTGTGCAAATTCAGCATGTAGTCATCATGATATACTTTATGTTACATGATTAACAACTTCTCATAGCATTACATTCTTTAATGTTCTACTTTTATCTCTTTGTCTATTTGAAGTACTTTGATTGACTTTGAGGATACTTCTAGGATGAGGCTCTTATTATGACTGGTCCTGTTAACCAGCTGCTCTCCATTATGCAGAAAGATTTAATGAAATCAAGACCCCACGAAAGCTGCCTTGGAAGAAAAATCTTGGTACAGTAAAGTTTGGTTTCTTCAAAATCATGTGATGTCAAAAGTGATTTTGGCTCCTCAATGAGAATGTCTATTTTATTTGTTTTGTGTCATTCAAACTTGGCGAAAACTTTTATCTTAGTTTTTCCACATTTCTTTTGTCTTGCATCATGCAAATAATAACAATTTATATGGGCATGCTGTTGTAGTTGGAGTTACAATTTGATGATAGAATGGTGCAGTTCGTGGTGGCTTCCTTACATGCAGCAATAATTATGCAATTTCAGAACCAAAAAGGGTAACTTCAGGAGTTATATGAATATATTCTGTGTGCGTTAATGGTAGTATACATTATTTTTCATTTCAGTTGGACATCTAAGAGTTTTGGTGCTGGTATTGGGGTACCCGTGGATGTACTGTGTCAGAGGGTAAACTTTTGGATAAGCAAGGTTTGTGGAAGAAGTTCATATTATAGTTTACGTTCTAAGTTTACACAGTTGAAATTCATATCTGTTTTTTGTCTCAATTGAACTGCAAGAGTTTGATACACTGTTTAAGATTCTGAAACACTGTTTTATTTCCTCAGGCTTCACGTTTTCCTTCTTTTGGCTATCAAGACCAAAATGAATTATTTGACTTGACAGAACAAAGCTTTGCCAAATACACAAGAAAAATTAGGAAATTTTCCTTCATTGTCTGATTTTTGTGTGATTTGATTGATACTAATCTTTATGTTGTACTGTTGATTTATTAGTAATATAGCCGTACACTATATATAATTTCAACTCTCTCTCTTTTTCTGCTATAATTTGAGAGGAATGCTCAATTAGTACCAAGCTTGCAATATATTGGAGCTCATTAATTAATAAGAAATTTTTCTAGGATCAGAAGTAAAACCGTTTAACTATTATCTCTGGGCTTAAACACAGGAATCCTTGCAG
>JAWDEX010000012.1:5402498-5415822 GCA_035221805.1 Trichilia hirta
AAATTTTACAACAGCTCCATTTACCATTGTAATAGGAATATTAACAAAAGTACCAAGCTAAGTGAAGATGTGTTGATTATTGGCCATATGACTAGTGCAATCACCGTCAACAAGCCAAACATCATTATTTGCTAAAATTGGAACAGTTTGGCAAGGTAGTAAAATACTGTCTTCAGCCTCTTGAACTTTTGATACATTGCTTTGTTGCTTGTTTTTGAACCTGCGTCTTGTGCATGGCCAAATTTGCCACAACTATAGCATTAAGGCTTCCCCTTAATCCAACAATCCTTCTCTTGATGACTCATCTTTTTACAAACACCACAAAGAGGATACTTTCCTTTCTTTTCCCTTTCTATTGAGGTTTCTGCAGAATTAGACTTATTTTTCCAATTCTTCTACCAGAGTAACTTTTTATACTTTCACCTTCTCTCATCCTCAAATTTTCAAAATCTCTCCTAAAAGTTAGGAGTTTTATGGCTTTTACCTTGGCTGTGCCTTGAAACTCATTTCTTAATATCTCCTTAGCTTCTTTGGCAGTTGTAGCATTCATGATTCTTGGAAAAATTGGATCTGCTACAGCTTGGTGGATTTTTGCTAAAGCATCTTCATCATTCATATGCCAAACCTTCATTTGATCAGCTAAGGGAGAAGTGGTTGGTTGTGTGGTCGTACTTGTTGTGGACGGTGTTGCTGTTGTTAATTCAGTAGTAGCTTGAGCATAAGTCTTAGCTGTTGTAGCAAGGATGCCTTTCTCCACCAATTCCAAAAGATCAGAAGCTCGAAGAATGATTTTAAATCTGCTGCTCCAACAATCATAATTTTCTCCATCAAGAATTGGAAGTAATTGTTGTTGAGCTGCTGGATAATAACATGTTTGCAGAATTTTAAGAAAGAAAAATAGTGCTGGAATAGTGTGAAAATGATGCCAAGCTTGTACGTTAAGAAGAATCGACTAGTGCTTTGATGTGGGTTATTACTAGTCGTGCAAAGGTGGTGTGTTTGAAGAGTAAGGAAAAGAGAGGCGATGGTTACAAAGGCCACAAGTAATTGTTTTATTCCCCTGAATTGGCTTACAAGGTTACATGTATTTATAGTAATAGCGAAGGTAATTCTAAAATATTCTAACTAATATCTTAGTTCTAGATTTATGTACCTTAACTATCTTAGTCTAATTACTATCAGAATTATCTAGAACAACTAAACAACTTGATTGTTCTAAAAGCTTAGACAAAATTCTGAACTTTGCTAGAAGAGACTAATGACTTCAATACAAACTCACTCCATAACCTGGGTTTGAAGAACGTTGGGGATACACGAGATCATCCACATTTCTCCATGGGGCTGCCACTAATATTGATGGAGCATGTTGTCCATCATATGAAGTAGCATTAAGCATTGATATGTTGCAAGGACCTGCATCCATTCATCCTCCATAAGGCTAAGATCCTGACTGGAAAGACGACCAGCAGGACCTCTTTCTGTAAGATAATCAGCTTTTTTGCTAGGACTGTGTCATCACTCAGTGCTGCAAGGAATATATTACCATTTAGCATGGCTGTCAACAAACTATCGCCTCAAGATGTAGTCCTGCTATATCCTTAAGAGGGAAAAGGAGACCTTGGCAATTCATTTACACGCAAGGTTATTAACAGCAAGTACATCTGGTAGCTTGCAATCAAAAATCAAATCTCATCAAAATTGGTCATGCAGTGAATATTTATCAAAGAAAATACCTGGCAATCCCATCTAGAGAAGATTGCAAAGCCTGTGCTTTCAACAATTGTTCTTGTCAGAGCAGTGATGCCTGATCTATATGATCATACATCTCAGGTTGACAGAAAATATAAACGAAAAAAATTTACATTAACAAGTAAATCATCAGATGAGGGCAGACTTAATGAGATTTTGTTTGAAAAGGGAAACAGAAAATAACATACACTTTGAAAGAGACAGAGAAAAATATAACACCTGGCATTGATGACCAAAACTGACAGCATCAGCAAATCTTCCCGTTGATTCACTTTGCAAGTCCCTTCCCACATAAGAGCTCTGTCATTCACCATATTGTCTTCTGTACATTGCAGGATAGTCAAGAATCTTCTCTGCATATATTTGATCGCTTTTATGACCATAACCATGGCCAGATGTTGCAACATAGTCACTAGATTTAAATTTAGGTGAATCCGATTTAGCTGATGCATAGCCACCATGACCATCAATAGCTGATGATCCAGCCCCCTTGAAATTTATCGCAGAAACCTGTCAAAGGAAAGACTGTCCATAAGAAAGGCAAGAAATATTTATATGATGACAGAATTAGAAGAGTGAATGCACGGTGTGCAAGTCAATATTACAAGTTGAGTGTCAACAATAAATATGCAAAACATCTTCAATTGAAATGAAATGTATCAAGCATAAAATTTTAACATATAAAGATGAGGATTATAAGGCAGATAATAATACCCACAAAAACGTGGAACAAGATCGTGAATCACTAAAGCAATGTTTCACAGTTATTAAGACCATAACCCAGCCCCCTGAAACCAGATACATAAAACTGTGAACATAATTTTTTCCCATTCAGTAATATCATAAAACCAGGAAAGACACAACGTACAATCACGCAAGTTAAAACAAAATTTTAATAACTGGTTGAAGCAGCAAATGGTTGGACCAGGTATTCTAGGAAGTACAAAGCACTTAGTTTTGAGAATCAGCAGTAAACATAAGATCTGCTGAGAAATTTAAATCATAGCTTTTATTAGTCTTTAGTTATTCCTTTGCAGATAGCGATACAGTGGGGTGTAATAAATATGTAAAAAGCCTTTTCTGCGACAAAATCCAAAAAACATATAGACAACGCAATTAAACCACTAACCTACTGTGACCCACTTAAAGCAGCAGAGGTATAGACAGAGGTTTACTGTCCTCCATAAGGTGGCACAGCCAATGTATGGCCTCTATATCCACCAACCTCTGCTTCCTGAGAAGCTCCCAGTACTGAGGAATGCCGAGAAGACAAGGAAACATGAGCGCTGCTCTCTGGTACTCCAACAGAACCCCAGAATAGCCAGGTCCCAGCTGTAAGATACAAAAAAAAAATATATATATATATATTAATAATAATAATAAAAGAAAGAAAGGGCCAAATGAGAACTTTAATCAACGGATGTTCAATAATGAAAACTCAAAAAATTTATCAAATGACGCAACCGCATTAGAGCATGCATAGAAGCTAATCAAATCGGACAGTGTTCTTGAGTGCATCAGCTTGACAAATGAAACAATTATAGAAAACCTATCATGCAAACCAAAACAAACAATGAAAGCATAATTTGGCACAAGTACCCAAACCAATGTGTTAATAAAGGAAGGGCGGTAAAGGCTGATGACTTAATATAAAAAATAGAAGTGCAATGCTAATGCAGAATATATTATTCTGAATGCATATTTTTATTCGTTAAAAATTAACCTGACTGCATACAGTGTTATTACTGGTCCATTGAGAAGTCAATAAGCCAAACTCAAAATTTTACAAAAATACAAAAACATGCGAATTTGTGCATTTTTATAAAACCATAAACAAGAACAGAATAATTTTGGAAAAGCACCCAAAAGTCAACATAGCAAAAAACAATGCATATACATGTCCAAATTGAACTCTGTAATGTATTTATGAAAAAGGGATCAACTGAAAGAAAAAATTCGTAGTTATTTACACCAATCAACAAAAATATTATGGAACAAACTTAAATTCTGTCCATACGCCGATTGACCGCCGTACAGCTTCTGGCCATAAGCATTACTCCCTCTAGACGGATACATTATTCAATTAACACATACACTTTAGCGGCAAAACCTTCAGACTGACCGCCAAACGGCTGCTGGCCATAAGCATTACTCCCTCTAGACGAATACATTATTCAATTAACGTATATATTTTAGCAGCAAAACCTGCAGTAAAGAACGCGAGACAATTAAAGAAACAATATTTTACAAAAGAAAAAAATACATTTTGGCGATCAAATTATTTTGAATCAATCAGAGAAATCAAACGTAACGGCAATCGAGAATTCAACTTACGTTGATTGACCGCAAGGGTTTTCTCTTCTCGTAAGAAAAAACCTAAACACGGAGGCAGTGGTAAGTTACGAGGACAAGTATACAGCTATAACGACTCCAATCTTGTATCTTCGCGGGTTTGCACTAGTGGTGTTTCAGCCTTCTGCATGATACGGGTCGGTTCAGCACCCATTTCTTTTCGATTCACGGATTATTTAGTTTTTGTTGGGGGTATTTAGTAACCCAAATTTTTTCAATCAATTGGTCCCAAAGAATAACGTTTTAGTTAGAGGGCCCAAAGTCAATCAAAGCGAACCTTTTCAGTGCTAAATACACTCCGAATTAGTAACCCTTTGCAATTCTAAATACACCAACTATTTTGTCATGCAATGAAAAGATTTGTGCACAACTTTCAAAAAACAGAAAAAGAGGAAAAAATGAAATTCCCTTCCTATCTTAGGTGTAATCGTAACGGAAAGATAATAATATTTAAATTATGAAGTTTTAATTAAATTATATTAAAAAAAAATTTGTGGTTAGATTCTTAAGATCTAATGAAATTATATACGTAGAGATTTTTTCTGATCTTATTTTTTTGTCTTCATTCATATCATCATGCAAGCGATTTGACTTAGATTGGTCTAGTTTGATTCCCACGTTTGTCACTGAATTATCAAAGTGACTTATTTTCAGCAATTAAAAATAAGATAATTGAATGACGGAATTGGGTGCATTTCTCGAGGATTGTCTGAATGCTCCATTGTATTTAAGGCTTGAAACATCATATCCTATAAGTTGTAAGCATTTATTACGCCACCTTAGTTTATAACAAAAGAATGATAAAGTAGTCTATCTTTCGTCCATATCAATCATATACCATCTAGTCAGGTTTTCGTTCTCTGATGCTTACACGTGTTAAGACTTCTATAAATATTGAACTCGCTGCATTAGAAAAGACTTTTGAGCCGTTGTTAAAATTCCTGTATATAAAAGGCTTTTCACTGTCAATACAGGTACATTCCTAAACCTAACTGCTTGTATCGATAAATAGAATAAATACTCTTTTTTGTTATTATTTATAAACTTTAAACTATTTATTGACTGAAACATCGGAGTTTACATGTCGATAAACTGACTTCACTCCTAATTTTTTACTTTGATTTCAGGTAAGATTCAAGGAATCTTTGACTGAGGCAACATATTGCCTTATCTGTCTGCTCTAACAACATTAATGATAAAATTTGTGTAGTACATTGAGTTTTTTACCTTGAGAGAATTCAGGCATCAACAGTTAGCTTTGTCTATAAAAAATTAAACTAAAAGCATTTACAGAGAACTCTATAAGGTATTTCATGTGCAAATAATGGGGCACCATTGTAATCGTTTCTCTTAGAGAATACAAATAAAAAGGGACAAGGATCCATCTATCTTGACGATAGAGAAAATGCTATAGAGTCATCTAACAAAAATGAGGTACAAATACACGTTGTTGCACATCTAGTAAGCAGAGCAGTCATCAAAACTGAAGAATATGGGGCATAATGGCTTGGGGAGAGCTAAGAGAATATAGAAATGCATGAACAGAGAATGATCGAAAGATACTCGCGCTGGAACAAAGGAATCAACAGTTGAAAAAAGAAGACTCGAGGTCAAGAATGTTAATTTAAGAGCAGTGTGACAAGAAAAAATGCCAAACCATGCCAGAAGCTTCAGACGCAGTAGCTACCCATCCACAATTGGAGAGGGGTCCAAAGGTCCAGTATCAACTAGGTTACTATTAAAAAAAAAGCTCAACTCACTAGTTTACAGAAAAGAAAAGGAGAAGCTAGCGCTAATATCGGCTTTGGTATAAAAATATATAGTGAATCATTGATATATGATACTCCATACAGCCCTAAAATAAGCATGAGAATTGGTGCAAAACTAGGGTGCACTATAGTAGATTTGAGATCTCAGCTTAATAAAATCAAATTTAGAAACTATAGTGCTCGTCTTGCTAAAACACATCTTGTAAAGGGTTGTATTAGGAGGATATTAGAAGAAATTGGAGTTGGGATAAAGACAGGCCTGGTTCAGAGCTTGGGTAAAAATCTTGAGGTAGAGAAAGTTAGTGATTCTCCCTTCACCCAAGACATATTAGAGCTAACCATCTTTAGAAAGTTTAAGATGCCTCAAATCACGCCTTACACAGGAAAAATTGATCCTATATTGTATCTGGATATATTTAAAGAAATAATGTATATCCGGAGGTTAAGTGAGCCCCAAATGTATTGGCTATTCCATTAACCCTAGAAAGACAATCCAAGATATGATTTAGGGGTATTTCTAGAGAAACTATTAGGAGTTTTTGGCAATTAAGCCAAAGCTTTATGGAAGAATTCTGGGATACTATACAAATAACCCACAGTGTGAGCCACTTTTTCTACTGCGATAGGGCCCTAATAAGAGCCTTCGAACTTTTATATTAAGGTACCATGAAGAAGTAATTGAGCTGGGGGGTTTTATCACCCACTTGCATTAAAAAGCTTGAGAAGAGGGCTTCGCATAAAGAGGAAATGATATGCCATAAACAAGCAGTCGATCACCACTTATGAGATCGCTCGAAGGGAATTATTTAATGAGATAGATTTAGAAGATTAGGTGTCCTTAAAGAGGTAGGAGGAGAGAATGAATTTCTCCTTAGCATCGCGAGTGGGTATATTTTTTGAAGGCAGAGACGAAAAACTAAGAATGTCAAAATATCAGGAGAAAAGGTAACAGTGATAGATACTACCGACACAACAAAGAAAGGACTATCATCAAAAGGTCTGTATCAAGTAAAGAGCCCCATCGTATGGCATACATGTGCGAAAAAGGTTTCACTCGACTAATATTCCCCTTTCATAAGCATTATAATATGTAAGAGACAATGAGCTCTACGTGACAGACTCAACCCTAATAAAATCAAAAAAGACAAAAGTTATTAGCAGTCAATTTTGCGATTACCATGAATATTATGGATATAGCATCGACGACTATTTCCACCCAAGAGAACATATTAAACTTTTAGTAAAGAACTACTATTTGGACCATTTAGTAGCCGACCCTAATAGAGGATCTTTCGATCTCACTAAAAAGCACCGAACAATGGTAATATCAGGTGAACTCACCCTAATCGAAAACTCTAATCGATTCTAAAAGAACTACTCTAGATATTCGCTACCAAGCCTTAATAATAATTTTTATATTGTGAATGTCTGAGAAAAAAAAAGGCTAAGATTACATCGATCCCTATCATGTTTACTGATGCAGATGAGACTGGGGTGTATTATTCTCATAATGATGCCTTGATAATAATAATAAGTGTAATAAAAAAGAAAGTCAATAGGATACCCATTGACACTCTGAGCTCGATTGACATTATTTTCAAAGACACACTAGATATTTTGGACATTGAGAATATGAGATTAAGAAATCTAGAATCTTTCCTACATAGTTTCAGAGAATCGTGTATCACACTCTTAAGAGTGATGTCTTTATCAATAACTATAAGGGATAAACTCTACCAAAAGATCACCATGATTGAATTTCAGGTGGTAGATTTGCAGACGCCTTACTCTATTATCCTTGATCAACTTTTTCTTGGGGCTATTAAAGCAGTAAAAAGTATACATTATTTGAAGTTGAAATTTTAGGTCAATAATGAGATTGGCAATATTTGAGACAATCAAAGAAAAGTGCATTCGTGTTTTGTAATATTCTTTAGGCCTTTCCATTACTTACTCAAGCAACCTCGGGATTAGGTAATTATAGAAGCTAAAAATAGAGATTCGAAATAAGGAGGAACAGATGGGCAAAAGAAAAATTAAGCTAGAATTGGTAATAACTCAGTTGTTAAGCCTATCGAGGGATTAGAGGAGGTAATTATGGATGAGACCGACCTTAAGAAAATTGTTCGAATTGAAGCTTAATTTAGCCATTTCGGGGCACAGTAATTAAAAGAATGTCTTCATCAAAACAAGGACATTTTTGCACAGAGTCATGCCAATATGTCCAAGATTAGCCTTGAGATTATAACACACAAGTTAGTAATTCACCCCTTAATAAAATTCATCAAGTAGAAGAGGCGAATGTTTAATCAGAAAAGAAAAGAGGCCATTCACACTAAAGTAGACAATCTTTTGAAAGCGGGGTTTATCAAGAAGTCCATTATCCTGACTAGGTGGTTAATGTCGTTATGGTAAAAAGACCAAGCAAAAAATAAAGAATGTACGTGAATTTATCGATATGAATAAAGCTTGCCCTAAGGATAATTTTTCTTTATCTTGAATTGACCAGTTAGTGGATGCTATAGCTGGGTATCAGCTGCTAAGTTTTATGAACGCCTTTTTTGAATATAACTAGATAGCCATGCACCTACCAGAAAAAAAAATTGTCTTTGTTATCATTCATGAATTGTATTGTTATCTTATTATGCTATTCGAATTAAAAAAATACTAGTGCAACTTTTTAGCAGTTGGTCAATCAGATATTCAAACCACTTATATGGTCATTCATAGAGGTGACATGATCACCAAGTTAGAAGAAAGAAATACCTACATAAAATATTTTGAAAAGACTTTTGTTTTGCTACGACGATATAATATGAAATTAAATCCTGGGAAATATGTCTTTAGTGTCAGCTCTAAAAAACTTTTAGGGTTTATTATTCACGAGCAAGGCATAAAAGCGAGTCTTTAAAAAGTAAAAGAATTCTGAATTTGAAGTTGCCTTCTACATTAAAGAAAATATAAAGCCTAGTTGAAAGGATAACTGCACTCCATCGATTTATCTCCAAAGTAATAGATAAATATCTAAAGTTTTTTCAATTAATAAAAAAAAATAGTTGTATAGACGTCAGAGTGTGAAGCTATTTTTCAAGAGCTGAACCTTGCAAAAATTCCTGTGCTAACAAGTCCGAGGCCAAGAGATATCCAGTACCTATATATGACAATAAGTGACCATGCAGTTAGTGTCGCCTTAACAAAGAAAGATTCAAATGAATGATGAAAGCCAATCTACTATATCAGTAAATTATTTTTGGATGCAAAAACTACGTACTCAGTATCAAAAAAGTTAGCACTGGCATTGATGACCACAGCCAAAAAGCTTTACCCGTACCTCTAAGCCCATGCTGTCATTGTTCTCACTGATTAATTCCTCAGGCAAATTTTATACTGACTTAACCTATCAAAAAAATTAGTTAAATGGTGTATCGAGCTCGACATAAATTTTAAGTCATGAGAAGCCACCAAAGGACAAGTCTTAGTTGATTTTATAGCTAAACATACTATCTCAAAAACCTTACTAATAAGACAACCCCATCTTAATGGTGATAGGGAGGAATGATTTTTTGGTCAATTTAAGCCTTAAAATGTTTTTATTAATAGGGCATCAAACACCCAAAGGTGCAGGGCAGAAATTATCCTTGAAAGCTTCAAAGGTGAGAAAGTTATGGGCGCACTCAATTTTGAGTTCTCAACTATTAATAACAAGGCCAAGTACGAGGCTCTATTGGCTGATTTAAAGATGGCAATCCTACTGGGTGCTGAGGATATAAAAATGAAAGAAGATTCCTAGTTAGTGATACAACAAATTAACGGCTAATTTTGCGCAAATAAAGCTAATATATAGCATTACCTTACATTGGCTTATAAGTACACGAAAAAATTTTGTCGAGTAAGGGAAATTTTGAGAGTCAAAAGTTTTTGAGCTAATGCTCTTTTCAAACTAGCATCAACCTTTCACGAGAAGGCCCCCAGACTCATGTCAATAATCATCCTAGTCAAAAAAAGCATAGAAGAAGAAACCAACCTAGGTCATCTATTCACTATAAAGAATTATTCTTCTTGGATGACCTCCTTTCAATCATATATATAAAAAGGCAAGCTACTAGATGATAAAACTCAAGCTTAAAAAATTAGGAATCAATAGTTAAGATATGCTGTAATTAACAGTATTCTTTATCGATGCGATTATAAAGCATATGACTTGAGGTGTCTTAGTGAAAATAAGATTGGCTTGATGCTATAAGAGGTCTGTAAAGAATCGTGTGGAAATTACAAAGGGAGATGAGCCCTAACATATAAAATTTTAAGACAGGAGTATTATTGGCCTACCCTCTTAAGAGATGCTATATGGACATCCAAGTAATGTGGAAATTGTCAAGTGCATGGAATATCATTGAACAACTACTAAAAAGGCTTATCACTCTGACAAGCTCATAGCCATTTGCACAATAGAGGCTTAACCTGATGGCCTACAACCCACGGGATGAGCTCAGATAAAGTACACTATAGTTGCCATCAATTATTTTATAAATTAGATAGAAGCTAAATCTTTGGCTGCTATAATCGAGAAGAAGATTACTACTTTTATGAAGAATTGTATAATTTACCGCTTTAGTATTCCTAGCGTCATTATAACAGATAATGGAAAGCAATTTGACAATGTTAATTTTTGAAGTTTCTTTGCCGAGTTGAATATTGAACTATAGTTTGCCTCTCCCGCCCATCCAAAAATCAACGGGCAAGTAAAGGGTATAAATAAAGTAATTAAATAACTAATTAAAAAAAGGCTTGAAGACCGTAAAGGGGCCTGAGTGGACAAATTATCACAAGTATTATAGGCACTTAGGACAATTCCAAAACGACCACAGGCAAAATTTTGTTAAGTCTTTCTTATGAGGCCAAGGTCGTGACCCCAATTGAGATTAGAAAACCAAGTTATTAGGTCAGTCATTTTAATGGAGAAAATAATGACCGACTTAGACAACTTGAGTTGAATTTGTTAGAAGAATAGTGAGAACATGCATCTATGAAAAAAGGTTGCTTATCAAAAGAAAGTAGCCCAATATTACAATAAAAGGGTTTAATCTCGAGAAGTTTGCATTGGTGATTTAGTTGTGAAATAAACCAATACTAATACTCGGGTTCTTGAAAAAGGCACACTGGGGCTAAATTAGAAAGGATCATATAGAGTCATAGACATAAGATGACCTGAGGACTACAAGTTACAGCACTTGGATGGGCGAAATATTAAGAAGCTATAGATTTTTGGGTTGCTAAAATTGTATTATCCATGAGAACGGTATCTTATTCAAATGAAGTTATTGGTTGAATTTTGGCCATGTCAGCGCCAATTCAAAAATATATCTACGTTGAATGTACTATTTTTCAACTATATTTCTGTAATTTATCCGTATAAAATAATCTATTTTTATCAACAAGTTACTTAGCTAATTATTTGCTCGAGATGTCCTACTTAAATTAATTTGGTCTCGATAATTATTCTACTTATGTTAATTTACAGTGATTTGGCAAAATTACTTAAAATCTTCAACCTTATGCCGCTTCGATAATCTATTTACTTGAAATAATTTATTTAAATCAACTTAAGATCGGCAATTTATCTGCGTAACACTACTTATAATTCGACATCGTCTTAACATCCTACCTACTTCAAGTTATTACAACTTTACCTTAGAAAATTACATACTGAACATTCTGTACTTTAATCGATAGTGGTTTGATAAAAATTATCTACTTTATACTTTCTACTTTATTAAAGCAACGCCTTAATAATTCATCTATTTGGTATATTTCATTTGTTCCTGCAGCACTGTAATAAAATATCTACTTAAGTAATTTTTACAAGAGTCAATCTCATGGCAATAAGTCATTAACAAAAAATTCTCCAATGCATAAAAACAAGATGATTACATTTACATTCATAAAATGCCATTAGGGCATGTGTAGACATACGTGCATATATGAAAAAAAGAAGAAGGGTAATGAAAAAGAAAAAGCAAAAGTTGACTATCTATTAGGGTCACTAATTTTTGATGATTAATCTTGAGACTCTTTGCCCATGCTCGCTAGCTCGCTCATAATTTCCTCTCTAGCAGCACCGAAAAAGGAAGGAGGATCTGAAGAAGAGAGTTAGCCTTACTATTTTGGGTGAGTAAAAAGATCTATCGATTCAGGAGGTAGGATAGCGGGAGTCTCTATAATTTTCTACTGTTGCAGCTTATTTACTTCATTTGCAGGCACTTTTAAAGTTGGCTCACCCCTCTTTTGAGGAGCTACTTCATCAATTGGTCTTTCAACTTCTAGCTCAATAAAAAGCCAATCAAAATTTATCTCAGGCAAACGCTCTTTCACTAGTGCAGTCATATTTTAGAGCCTAAAGAGTATACCCTCCTTATACTGATCCTAGGCCCAGGTGTCAATTGAGTAGAGATTTGCCTGCAGCTTACGAACTGTGAATTTTGCCCTCAGTAGCTCTTAGCCTCACAAAAACACATCTGCTTCCAGCCTCTTTACCTTTTTGTGAAGGCCCTTGATGGTGTTATTCCTGCTAAGAAAATGGTCGGTAAAGTGTCATTAATCTTTCTTTATGCTTTCAAATCATTTTTTAACAACAGGATCTCTGGGTCTGAAGTGACCATCCTGAGCTTGATAATTTTGACCCTATTTTCTAGATTTTTCAGATCTTTGCCCAGCCTTAGTGATCCCTATCTATTGTGTTGTTTAAAGAGTGAATTTCCTTCATCAATCATTCTACCTCTCGACTTTGAATGGTTGCGCCCTAAATATAGGACTTGATCTGCTCCTATTGGCATTTGAGCACATGCATAATCTATAGAAAGAAGAATCAAATGTCACTTTTAAAAGTTTGTAAAGAGAAGATAGAATGGCTATAAAGCTTACTAAAATTAAAGAGTCTCACATATAATTTACAATCATCTTAGGAAAAAGGTGGCCAACCTTCTCATCAATACCCTTGTTGATCAAGGGGACGATTGTATTAAGAAAAAGGAAAGATAGGCCACCACTAACCTTTTATCCTCCCTAATATTGAAGAGCCCTAATTCTGGCATGAGGATGCGAGAGAGGGTAAAACATCGAGAGATCTATAGCACCAGTATTCGAAGGGAGGAAGTTGGGACGCGATGGCCAAATCCTAATAATCGATGGAACTAGATCTGGCCAAGTGCACAATAATGATTGCACTGCTCAGTAATTTTTCTTGCCCATTCTCAATTTTGGGTTTTTTCTCATTAGCTATGAGGGAACCTCATTGCTATTCAAGGTATCCCGATGCAGGGTCGATGCTGTTGGTGTATATCCTAAGATTCAATAACGATTTTAGACATTTATTGATTGTGTATCATGACATTATTATATTAATATATTTGATTCTATTATTACATATCTGTGTTTTATATAAATGTAATAATACC
>JAWDEX010000012.1:5419865-5439275 GCA_035221805.1 Trichilia hirta
TATTACCTAAGATAAAATTTTTACAAAAATAAAAATCTGTAATAAACAAAATTACAGAGGATAAAATTAGGTTATGACAATTGTTTTTCAGCATAATAATAATTTAATATCAGACTAAGATTAAGATTTTATATTTCAACTTTCACATATTTAATTTTATCTTAATTAATCTTAATTTTTCAAATCTTTTTGATTTCTTAAATCTTAATTTTTTAAGCTCTTTAATTCTCTAATCTTGAGCTTTTGAATTTTCCAGTCTCTTAGTTCTCCATGACCATAAAATTAAATCACCTTTTAAATATTACTGCTAAATTGTTATCTATTACATTAAATTAGTTAAACATACTTAAAATTTCAACAAAATCGTAACACTTTTATTCTTATATGTTTGTTTTTGCAATAGTTCTCATGTTTAATTAATAATTTAACTTATATTTTTAAAGATAAATTATTAAAATAATAATTTAAAAAAATTATTATTATTAAAATAACAAATTTGAGGCCCACGGGCTTTGTAGACCACCTCTATATTGGGAATAAAAATTAAGCCCACTATTTCAATTAGGGCTTATCGACGCAACGGTCACATCTCTAATATTTAGAATATAAAGTTGACTTTTAATTGGGATGGACTTTTTAGATAATTTAATAATTTTGACGTCAATAGATTTACTCTACCCTTATTAGAACTAGTTTTGGGTAAAAAAAAACGACTTCAACTTAATACAAATTTCAAAGTAAAAGTGGGGATGTGAGGAGGGGCTGAGTGCAAGCTTTAAAGTTATTATAACACTGTCACATTACATTTATATTTAGTGTACAAAAATTACAATTTAAATAATCATTACATAGACCTAGTCTATAAGCAATAATTTCGCAGTGACTCATTATTCAACGCTAACATCCAACCTCTCTAATAAATACTACTTTTTTCTTTTTTGATAACTACTTGTGTGAAGGTTTAAAAAAGCGTGTTATCAAGTACTATAAATATTACACTCCTTTATCGTAGCAAGGGTTAGACATAACAATTATTAACATATTTATCTTGACTTTGTATTTATATACTTTGTATTCTTTTCAGCTTTCACCCTTTTCAGTTACAGTTTTATTTTCTCTTCTTTTAAATCATATGCGTGACTTAAATATTACAGTTTATATATTAGAAAGTCGAAATTATTTTTACCTTACTTTTTAATATTTTGAGACAATTGAAAAGTTACGTCAAGAAAGTTTTACCAATCTAAAGTGAACTTGATCAATCTCATCAAAAATAAAATAAAGATAAAATTTGTGTAATATCTAAAGTCTCTCTTTCATAAAATTTTAGGCATTAAAGTATATATATCTAGTTGTTTTTTGATGGTCACAAACTGTCAACATCGGCTACATTAAGGGAATACTATAAAACAAAAGCCAATAATAGGAGTTGCGTAGTCAATTAGCAACACACTGCGCACGACAACTAAAAGGGCTATTATTGTTTCTTACTAATTTGTTCTGTAACATTTGGACCCATTTTCCAGCCCCATTGTGTTGGTTTCTGCCTTGTTTATCCAAACCATATACTATACACAAAACCCATTATCAGAATCTTTGTTTTGTTTCTCTCAAATGATTAATTGATCAAATCGGAAAATAGGGCACAACGTGTTTATTACTGCTTGATTGAATAGAAAATAATGGAAATGATAGAAAGGAAGAGGAGGGAATTATAATAGATTCAATTTGCTTCATCTCATTGATCACTTATTTTGAGTTTATGCATTAATCTTCTTTTTTTTTTTTTAATATTTATTAATCCCAGTAAAATATTAATAAAAATTCATACTGAGTTAATAAATTTATTTAATCCTTTTTTAAAAAATTAATATGTATATATTCTTAATTATTTGTCAACTACCAAATGGTAAGTGTATTATTAAGCTCAAAACTTATAGCTCGATATAGAAGCCCTAAAAATATGCTCTTATACTTATATTTAATCTCCTATACTTATATTTAATGAAATTATAATCTATTTATATAATTATTTTTTTTACTTATACATGTAGTAATCGTACTAATAGCACTATAACTCAATTATGCAAAAGTTTGCATAAAAAATTTGTATTCTTAATATTATCGAAATATATATAACATGAATTAGGATCCATTGTTCATATAAATTCGCCTAATTTTTTAAAAATATTTTGACAATTGTATATATTATTTATAAAAATCAAAATTTATGATTTTATTATAAGTTATGGTTCCTTAACTTAAAATTAACTTAAATCGAGATACAAATTTTTAATTATTAGATTCATTCAATTTAATAGTTATAATTTAAATTAAAAAATTATATTTAATATTAATATTCAACAATTATATCTATCATTAGATTACACAAATAAATTAATAAAAATTTATATCTTAAATTAAGTCTAAAAATCTAAGTAAAAGAAAACCCACTTATTATTATATCATTATTTATTAAATACTAATCACACTGTTGTATTTGATGAGATAAAATTTATATCAACACCGAATCTCATTCACGTGACACAACATAAAATTTCAGCTTTCATTTACTGAGACAACACTTTCACATTTGGCAAACTTGTTGCCAACAAAATCAAGCTCATAAAGCCCCCAAACAAGCCCTACCGAACCCAAAACCACAGGCAAAGGGCCAAACATCCATAGCAACAATGGAAAACTCATGCACAGAACCCTGTTTCCAACGAGAGCCATTGAAAATCCTCGTTCGAAAATCGTCTGAGTATGAAGAGAACACGAGAATCCATCACAGGAAACAACATTCATCAAGAATCCGGCGTCGATCAAGAAGCAAAACGCCATGGAACTAAAGAAGAAACTAAGTAGCAGAAAAGCAGAAGCTGACGCGAACTTTAAAGAAAACATTTGTCCGGGCTGTGGGGCAAAAAATGCTACGTCGAGCTTCTGGGTTGCGTTGTAAGCGTTGTTGAGAAAAGCCGCTAAAGCTACAGCAACTAAAATGGAGATTTGAGCAGTGAGTCCGCTCGCCATTAATGTGTTTCTCAAGCTTTGTACTGCTAACGTTCCTTTCTTATCATCTCCCTGAAAGATCATTACAAGAAGAAATTATTAATATGATTAATGACTTGTGAAGAGAAATCGCTTGATTAATCACATAAGAGAAATGGGTATCGATTAATTACCTCATTGAGGCCCCCAAACCAGACTCTTCTTCTTAATGCATCGATTCCAACGGAAGTCTTTGAGGGTTTGTTCTTGAAAGTGTGCCAAAGAATTGCATGATAAGCTAACATGAGGAAGAGACTGAAGGGAATTAACACAGAATCTAAATACATAAGCACTTCCATGTCTTTAACAACTTTGATATTGATCACAACAACTATCCAAACAAAACCTTAGCTATAGCTGGCCGTTTAATCTTTGAGAAGTCGCATGGTTTTATTCTAATTTCCTACAAGCAACTCCCACCTCAAATTAGGTTATCATCACGTAAGCCAACAACTTCAATTAGTGGGTTTCCCTTTTTATTTTGTGTCTATGTGTTGGATTGCATGGAATGGACATTATAAAGGTGGTGCTAGTGGAAATTGTGCATCGTGCAAAAAGAGAGACCAAATGGAAATTGCGTAATGGAATTCTTCTCCTGCTCCGATTGAGTAATCTTTTCAATATACTTGGTCATAAGCTTTCACAATAATTAAAATATATATGATCTATGCTTTGATCATTTATTTTTTTTAATTTTATATTTTTTAATATCACTAGTCCTTGATGAATATGACTGATCAAAAAAGTAGTGTACATACCATGATCATATAAAAAAAATTTTTGACATAATCTATCAAGTATGTTGAAATTCAAATGCTTTGCAACTAAAACTTTGCTTAAGGCATAATCCTTTAAAAACAAATTCATCATATATAATACTATGGTTCTTAGAATAAAGTTGTAATCCATGATCAAAATCAAATGATGTAACATGAGTGGTTTACCTTAGGAAAAAAATATTGAATTGTTATAGTAATCATATTCTTTTATTAAAATAAGTTGATTTCATAATAAATTATTGGTTTATTAAATATTATATGTTTAGGTTATGTTTATTTTTTTATTTACAATATGAATGAATATAAAATTACAATATATCAATATGAAATATATATTTGTTTTTAATTTATAACGTATGAGAGAAATAGTGATATGTTATATTTTGTTCTTGTAGATAATGAGCTAAACTCTAGTCCTTGTCTATTAGGAACAAAAAAATATAAGGTATTTTTGAATTATAATTATATAAATAAATATTTAAATAAAAGTTTTAGCTTATTTTTATTCATATATAATTACCAAAATTTTAGTATTAAATCAAAAAATAAATACTTTTAAAATATGATAATTAAAACTTAATTATATTAAATTTTCAAAAATTAAATTTTATCTTTTTCAAATTTAAACTTCCTTTTGACCTTTTTTGAGCCAACTCTTCCACTCTAATATGATTACAATTGGAAACTCAAACATTACATATTATACTAGTTCCAAATATTTTATTTAAATTAATTAGTACTAAGAATAAAATTTTTAGAAATTATTTTTTAAATATAATGTTAAAAATTTTCCAAATTAATTTTAAACAAAAATATGAAAAATTTTATTAAATAAAATTTATGTAGTATTTAAAAATTTTCCAAATCATGATAAGAAGTTGAAAGTCCACTTAATTATTGTTAATGCGCCAGAAGAGCCCAATTTGTTTGGGCCTTACAGAATTAAATATTCTGGCGTGAAGTCACTTCCATCGTTCTAACGATAATAGCCTTCACAAAACTCTTTGTGTAACCGCGAATGGAAAGAAGAAGAAGACGAGAGTAGAAAATACAATCTGAAGGATGTTTTGGTCGGAAAATTGTTGGTGGCTTGTGTTTTATTTCGTGTTGTTTTTTACTTTTGTGCACTTTAATCATAAATGTTTGTGGGTCGACTCACGAGTACAGAAATGAAGCATTTATTCTACGGTCAAATGCATTCTTCTTCCATGGCGTAAGTGAAGGGTTATACGTTTCTAAGATTCTTCTTTCATCTGATGCTTCTTCTCCTGATAAGCCTCTCAAGGGAAAGTCTTTCATTAGGTACTTATTTTTCTTGGAAAGATTTTTAATTTTTAATATATAATTGTGGGACAACGTTTTCTTGATCTTTGAAGTTCTATTATTTCCCTTCCTGCTGCGTCCGTTTTAGCTTGATAATTAACAGTAGTTGAAAATCAGTGGAAGTTTATGTATTTACTGCGTTTGTTTGAGTTTTGATTCATTTATTGTTCAAAGTCCTGATGTGATATGAATGTTTAATGAAATCTCTGGTCTAATGGTTTGAAGTTATTGGACGACGGAATTTGATATTGAGTTTTAATAGTTGTTGGTGCCCAAATTTTTTAGGGACGAAAGATTAAGTACATCACATAAATTTATTGTTGTTATCGACATGAAATTTTTTCGGAGATTACTTAAAATCACAGAAAAACGAAATAAGAGTGGAGTCGGATTACCGGCGAATAAATTATGATATTCAAGTCAGTGAATAGTGCAGGACTAAATGAAAAGAGAGAAAATACTTATGTTTGAGTATTTTACCGATCCGGGAGGCTGGGCTCGAGAAATATTTTTGAGTGCAATACCCCTTTCTTAATTATTCAAAGATGGCCTTCTCTAAGAATTCTCAAAAGAAGGAGAAGAATCAGAAGTCCTGAAAGAAGTCCTGCTATATGCATTACTTTCACCTTTTATAGGGTCTCTGCACGTATGAGCATCAGAGAATGAGAGTTTGATTAGACAGGAGTAGGTATGGTGGTTGGGTCAATCTTTTTATCACTCTTTTACGTTAGATCTGGTGTAACAATGAGTGCCTGTAACTTGCAGCGCACGACACCATCTAACATAATGGGATACCTGAACAATTACTTGAACAGCGTATTTATCGATTCTATCCTCAACTCTTATTTTTAAATGAGGCGTTGAATCGTCTCAATAATCAAGAAGAGATTACTTCGATAATTAAAATAAGTGTCGAGATATTAAAACGACTATATCAAACTTTCTATTTAATAAAATTTAAAGTTAAAAAATTTTAACTAGAATCGATCTCAAATCGATAAATATCATCGTCACAAATAATATTTTAAGCTAAACCGCTTCAATAAAGGGTTTCGCATATAAAAAAACACTTGCTCCAACGTGTAAGTAGACGATCTAATCTTATCTGAAGGGCCCCATTCAGCTTGTGCATGCCGATGACCATGCACGTGCCATCATGGTACAAGATCCATGATCAATCCACCCAATTTTTAGCATTATCAATTCCTTTAATCGAATTATGGCTTTATGACTGCTAAGTGGTCAAAACTCAAACACCTACGACGAACGCTTAGTCGACCCACCCCAATTAAAGGCTGGGATTCTTAGAATATTCTTTCAACAAGCAAGCAACGTGGTAGATTGAAAATTCATCGCGGTGACTAAACTTTACCACATGACAACAAAATATGCTTAAAAATGGTTCTAATCACACACAACGAAGGAGCGATGAGGTGGGTAGATGAGAACCACAAAGTAAAGATCTGCCAGCATTTCTACAATGCTTATCCTGGATGGGAAGGACACGTGTCGATAGGTTAAATGGGTCTTACAAGTACTTTCGAAAATGATTCGCGGAGTGTGATGATTGAACTTGTAATTGGAAATTTGGGATCTCCACTCGCTCTCGAGTTCAGAAAACCACCATACTCTCTCTTTGGACAATATTTTAATTTTTTATTATTTTATTAATCAAAAATCTAGATTTGATTCTTATACCTTCTCCATTCAATTTCTATAGTTATGCATGCAAATTTATTGTATTTTGAAAATGTCTTAAACATCGCTAACTTACAATAATTCAATAAATTTTGATCATTTATTTTATATTAATTAATTTAAAAAAGATAGCAGAGGTAATACTCTCTCTTCCAAAAAAATTTGATCATTATTTTATATTAATTAATTTAAAAAAGATAGCAGTGGTAATACTCTCTCTTCCAATATGAACACTGAGTTGTACGAAGGATAAGACCAAAGACCTGCCAAACTCTCAAACGTTAGTTGGGCATATCAGGTTTATCCCTCATTACTAGTACAATAAAAAGTCATTTTCCCATCTTGGTTCTTTGAACCCATCACAAAATGTCAGTTTGAATCGCCGTGAAAATGGATCTTGTTTGTGTATGTACATGTTCTGCCCCAGTTTGTGACTGCAAGTAGGACCGACATTAGTTATACGAGGAATGGAAGAAGTCAAGGGTTCAACCAATCGAATCCATGCAACTCACAAAACGACAACGCAACCTCAATGATAAAAGGTTTAGCCCGCACCTTGCAAACATTTCAAACACCGTCATTTCTGTTAAGCCCATCCTCCATTATATTATTCTGAAAGTCATCGGTTGGTGAGTTTCTGAGATTGTTTTCAATTCTTTCTAAAAATGGAAGTGAAAGCCAATTCTGGTCTTCCACCTGGTTTTAGGTTCCATCCAACCGACGAAGAGCTCATCGTGTATTACCTTCGAAACCAAGCAACCTCAAGGCCTTGTCCTGCGTCAATAATTCCTGAAGTTGATATCTATAAATTTGATCCATGGAAACTTCCTGGTTTGTTTTCAACTTGATTACTTTTCCCTTTTTTTCTGATGGACGCGATTTCTTTTATTATGGACTAGACTCTTTTAATGATTGCGTTGCTGTCATGGGTTTCGTAGAGAAATCAGAATTTGGGGAGAAGGAATGGTACTTTTTCAGCCCGCGAGACAGGAAGTACCCAAACGGATTGAGGCCGAACAGGGCAACCGTTTCTGGATATTGGAAGGCTACAGGGACGGATAAGGCAATATACAGTGAGTCTAAATATGTTGGGGTCAAGAAAGCTCTTGTCTTTTACAAGGGCAGGCCGCCAAAGGGAATTAAGACAGATTGGATCATGCATGAATATCGCTTGAATGACTCACGAAAACAAGCCAACAAAAACAGGGGATCCATGAGAGTGAGTGTTGTTTCGTCTTGTGTAATAATATAATTTGGCATTTTAATACAAGATGTAATCTTTTGTGGCTTGTTTTCGTGTGTTGCAGTTGGATGATTGGGTCCTGTGTAGGATCTACAAGAAGAGGCAAACGGGAAGAGTGGTTTTGGATCCAAAAGTTGACGCAGAATCGTGTGTTGAAATTGGAAAAACAGGAGCAAATGATGCTACTGAACAGCAAATGATGAAATTTCCGAGGACATGTTCAATTACTCAACTAATGGAATTGGAATACTTAACTCCAATTTCACAACTTCTGATTGATAATCCTTACAATTTAAACCATGATTTCCAGAACAACAACAACAATGATGACCATAATGAGAAACTTCAGCTTGGTGAAATGAGTCACCAATACACAGATTGTGGAAAGTTCCAAGCAAACCAAAGTAGCATCTCAAACCAACAACTTTTTGTGAACCCAATGGAGTATGAATTTCAGTGACAAGGAGTGATAATTTGGATTTTAAATGGAGGGGGATAAATTGGTTGGTTAGATATTTAACCAAGAACTGTGAAAATTGGTTGTGGGGCTTCATTTTACGCAATTATGAAATAAGTTGCAGGAAATTATTCGTTCAGATATTCTGAACTCAGCATATATACGTGATCTTACAAAGGAATGAGCTTATTTCACAGCCAATCTTGAACCCCATTTTCTTTGTTGTAAGTGAAAGAAAACTCCATATTTCTAACTCTTAAGAGTCAAAGGTAACGTCATAAGATAAAAGCTGGCAATAAAGTTTCAAGAAATTGCTTGTTATGGCGTACAAGTTAACAAAACCAATGGAGATCTTTTCAAAAGCTGGTGGATCGAATAAATTTTGGAATTATAAAAGAAGATGAGCGTGTCAATAATATAACAATTCATGGAAAAATTGTCAACGGACTACGAGAAATAAAACCAATTAGGACGATGCACGCGTGACTGAGCTGAATATTCCTGAAGCTCGATGGCTACATTAGTTGGCTCTTTCAATGAGTCACTTACATTTATAAATTACCTGCAGTTTTGGAAAATTTTGTCGACTTACGTCATATATTTTACACTTGAGCATTAGGAGATATACACACAAATGATGTGAAACATGTAAAGATTGTTAGCAAAGTATTAGCTAATTCATGAGCTTCGACGCTTACCTGAACTTTAACCGCTTCCTCCTTGCCACACTCTTTATAAAAAACATTTCTGTAAGCTTCTCTGTCGGAAAATTACAATATATGCCTTTTTTCTTTTCATTTCAATCAAAAATGGAAGAGAAAAATAATCTTATGTTAGTTTATTCTTCTCGAAAAGGATACAATATGGGAATGTTGATGCTAGTCTGCACAATTTTGTTCTGGATATTCATCCACAGATGGAACCAGAAGAACCAAAGAGGCCCCAAAACATGGCCACTTGTAGGAGCAGCAATAGAACAGCTGAGGAATTATCATCGGATGCACGATTGGTTGGTCGAATACCTGGCTGAGTTAAAGACTGTTGTGGTACCAATGCCATTCACAACTTACACCTACATTGCAGATCCTGTTAATGTAGAACATGTCCTTAAATCCAACTTTTCTAATTACCCAAAGGTAAAATTCTCGACAATATCTTTCATCACTTTAATAATCTAACATTCAAGGTCTCTGTCTGTCTGTTAATTGGGAGTCATTGATCTTAAATGAAGGGTGAAACCTATCATTCCTATATGGAAGTGCTTCTTGGAGATGGCATTTTTAACGTAGACGGTGATCTTTGGAGGAAACAGAGGAAGACCGCAAGCTTTGAGTTTGCATCTAAGAATCTAAGGGATTTCAGCACCAAAGTCTTCAGGGAGTACAGCCTGAAACTGTTTCGCATTCTAAGTGAAGAGTCATTCAAGAGTCGAGCAGTAGACATGCAGGTCAAACCAAAATCATTTGCTTCTAGGAACATTCATTAAATATAAAAAACCAAATATGACTGCATTTATAAACTACAGAAATTGTTTATCATTTGGGTTTCTGCATATTGTGTAACTTCAAATGCTGTAAAACCATGGTGCGAAGATTTACAACACGTTTGCATATCCCTTTCTCAATGGTTTGTGTTGTATTGTCGTTCCCAGGAGCTGCTGATGAGAATGACTTTGGATTCCATATGCAAGGTGGGATTTGGAGTAGAAATTGGAACTTTGGCTCCCAATTTACCAGATAATTGCTTTGCTCGGGCTTTTGACACTGCTAACATCATTGTTACTCTTCGCTTCATTGACCCTTTGTGGAAAATAAAGAGATTCCTAAATCTAGGCTCAGAAGCTCTACTTGACAAGAGCATCAAAGTAATCGATGATTTCACCTACTCTGTTATTAAAACAAGGAAAGTAGGTATAGAAGAAGCTGGCAAGACTAGTAGAAGTAATAAGGTAACATAACTAATAGAAATAATCTCTTTCTGTTTATCAACTAAGACACTATTTTTCCATTGAAGTAACTTGGTGATTATAAATGCATTAGATAAAGTATGACATACTGACAAGATTTATCGAGTTAAGCAAAGATCCTGAAAGCAACTTGACTGACAAGAGTCTCAGAGATGTTGTCCTGAACTTTGTGATTGCTGGCCGAGACACAACAGCAACGACTCTCACATGGGCAGTGTACATGGCATTGACACACGATCATGTAGCTGAAAAGCTTTACTCGGAGCTCAAAACTTTTGAAGAAGACCGGGCCAAAGAAGAAAATGTCTTACTGCTTCAGTATGACACAGAGGACATTGAATCATTCAATCAAAGAGCAAAGCAATTTTCAGGGCTCTTAAATTATGATGCAATGGGTAGATTACATTATTTGCATGCAGTTATCACAGAAACTCTCCGTTTATATCCAGCAGTCCCTCAGGCATGCTTTATCACTAATTTAATTAATTTAAACAATCAAGTTTCTTGTAAGAACAAGCTCAACAATCCATTTGACGGACATTTTATGGCTTCAGGATCCCAAGGGAATCCTGGATGACGATGTCTTGCCAGATGGAACAAAAGTAAAAGCAGGAGGCATGGTGACTTATGTTCCCTATTCAATGGGTAGAATGGTGTACAATTGGGGCCCTGATGCAGCTTCCTTCAAGCCTGAGAGATGGCTCAAAGATGGAGGCTTCCAAAACGCTTCTCCATTCAAATTCACTGCATTTCAGGTAAGTTAAAGAGAGACAATTTTCAGGAATAATACAATGAGCTACACTACACTACACCACACCAAGGCAGTTTCATGCTTCTTACTTTTGTTGACCTGCAGGCCGGGCCAAGAATATGCCTGGGGAAAGATTCAGCATACCTTCAAATGAAGCTGGCACTAGCCATTTTGTTTAGATTTTTCAAATTCAAATTGATTCCGAACCATCCAGTGAAGTACAGAATGATGACTATTCTCTCAATGGAGCATGGCTTGAAGCTTACAGCAGAGAGACGTTCATAAGATGCCTCAAGCGGCCATAATTCCCTTTTGCTTGTTACCATAACCAAGCATGCTAAATGAAGAACATGCTTAGTTTGATTCAAAATCTGATGATTAACAAATAGCTACTTTCATCGTGTCACTAATCAACTTGTTAAACAAAAGGTTCTTGTTACTACATAAAATCATTATCTTTGCTTCATTAATTCCTTTTAGAACTGAAAGCTCAATCCAATTGGAAAACTGATCAACCACAAAACTTCAATTAAATGTTAAAGAAAGAGGAGGAAAAGTAATCACATTGTATTATGTATACGTTCATGGATAAATGTTACATGCACGACCCGCTTTGCTAGGCTCCATAGAAAACTAATGGCAATAGAGTACCCACTCCATCACAAACCTAGGAAATCAATTTCTTCTTCTTTTCTTTCCATTCACTGATTTCAGCATCTATCTTCGATTTAACAATTGCCTGAAACCCGGGGTATGGTTCATAACCAAAGAATTGAAGAGCCTGAAGCAAGAAAAAAAAGAGCAGCATATTCACTCTATTGTAATTACAGAAACTGTCGAAAATTCACAACAATTGACTGGATCAACAAAGGAAATTACCTCCAGCAGCACAAAGAAGGGAGCCATTACAAACGCTTGAACAAGATTGTCCAAGAGAGCTGGTGCACGTTTCTGCAGGAATCAAATATTGGTCAGATTAATGAGTGCGAACTTGAGAGAAAGCCATTGCCAATGTTGCAAATTAATGAAAGAATTAGTTACCTCAAAGACACCATGACCAATGAACTGCCCCGTCCAACAAATTATCTGAGCTGTAAGGACAACCTGAAAAGAAGATTCTGAGGTTAAAAGCGCTGAATCAGCATTAAACTGGTCATATAATGTGCATGGAACTTTACCAAGTCAGAGACCAACAAGAGAGCCACTGAAAGTCAATTTTGCAGTCTGAAACTTTCACGCATTAGGTGTCGAATTTATGCATGCTGGAAAAACGCACTCAGATTTCTGAAGTCTATGCCAAAATAGTTATACTTAATTTTCAAGTTGGGCCAAATCGTTTTGGCGATTATTTCATTACTTATTGCTCTATTCTAACAGAGTTTCTTTGTAAATCCATATTATGAATATATTATCATCGCATAAGGAAGAAGCTAGGCCTCCTTAAATCATGTTGGCCAACTAAACAGCTATCAATAGGGAGGAGACAGTCCATAAGCTAGCAAGTAATATAAACAAACAATAGTATGTCATCCGAAAAGCAGAGCAAAAATAGCTAAACGGGAAAGAAGTAAATTGATAATTCCTTTAAAGCACAATTCGAACAGTAGATTTCTTGTACACAAACATTGTATACCATGTAATTTTAAAACATCCTTAGCTGACACAAATATTGATTCAATTGAAAACGAAAGCTACAAGTTAGACAACAATAAATTCCATTAAACTAAATACTAAGAATAATAATAAGTGAATTCTCACATCAAATTCATCATGCTGAACTAATAATACATAAATTTATTTGTTACCTTCCAAGCAAGAGAAAACCCGAGGCAACGCGCAACAATACTGCTGCCAACCCAGCAAACCATGCAAAGTAGAGCAGCCAAGGAACCGGCTTTCATATCGAGACAGAAATAAAACACAGAATATATCAAAGCCAACAAGAATCCAAAATTGAAAATCAGAACGGCGTCGTCTCCGAACAAAGAAAACTCTAGGTGAGGAAGATTAAACAGGGAAGGTGTAAAGTAGGCAAGGAGAAGAGCCGTGAAAAATATTGGCCATACAAAAAGCATGTGAATGATTACGTTCACTGGGTTGTTATGATATGCTCCATAGAAAGAAAAATGCTTTTCAAGATCAAATAAACCAACCCTTCCCATTGAGATTGAAAAT
This sequence comes from Trichilia hirta, assembly GCA_035221805.1. NCBI lineage: Eukaryota > Viridiplantae > Streptophyta > Magnoliopsida > Sapindales > Meliaceae > Trichilia > Trichilia hirta. The sequence goes on from JAWDEX010000012.1 coordinate 5,433,309, forward strand.
ATTGTGAAAAAAACTTTCCCGAGAAAGTTGTTGGATTTTGGCAACAGGGTCAACGAAAGGAAGAGGAGGTTGAATTATTTTAGGATTTTTGCCGGGTTAATGAATGTAATAGAAGAAAACACTAGAGATGATCGGATTCCTCGTTCGGACAAGGCGAAGAAAAGGAAGACGACCAGGTCACGCTCGCGCAAACGTAGAGAATGAAAATGATTTTTATTTGTATTAAATTATTTTTCTATAATTTCATGGGTCCTTATGGGCTTAGTAAAGAATAAAAGCCCAGTCCAAAGAAAAAAGAAAAATTGCATTTAATTGACCACTAAACTTTGACCAACTCCATGCAAGAGAGAACAAAAAAATAACTGGAGTTTGGAGATATAATTGAGAAACTTCCCACCATCCTGAACGTCAATCAGAAATTAAAATAATTAAAATTATTAATTATTGTATTAAGTATTACCTAAAATTTATCATTAATTATTATATTAGATACTAAAAATTATTATAAATAATAAATATAAAATTTTTAAGTACTTGTTAACAAATTTCATATTAAAAATATAAATTATCTTATACAAAATATAACATGCACAATATACTATGCCATTTTGTATATAATACGTTATATAAAAAATATATATTTCTATCATTATTCCAGCTTAAATCTAAATCCTTACAAATAGAAACGTCAACCAATTTCGGCGGACGGTTCATGGAAGCGTAACTTTTTCTTTTTTGGTGACAATGTCAATGCAATTAATACGATCAGGAATGGCTATAAACAAAATTTTTTAAATACAATGAGTTTTGTTTGTTATGAAATTCTTGTTGGCGAAGGCCATAGATTTTTTATGCATGCCAAGGCAGTTATGGCTCAACCAATCCGTTGGTCGTTGGGTTATTATTGACTTGGAGCTCTCTTTATTAAATGTATAACTTTAAAAACGTGTCCATTCAAACTAAAATAAAAATAAACACTTTCAAACGTAACAACCAAACCATGTGTTAATTATGAAAGACTTGTACGTTAAATGTGGTTGACAAATTATAGAGGGTTTATAGAGAATGTTTTTACGGAATATTGGGTACTAAGTATTATGAAGCAATTATAATTGTCTTACAATTAACACGAAACAAAAATTAAAATATTAAATATTAATTAAATATAAGTAAAATTTACTATAAATTAATATTATTAAATATTTTTATAATTTTATTTTTAAAATCAATTAAAAATTAGTTATACCAACTATATATTTAAAAATATATAAATTTTGTGCAAATATTTGTTTACAATTGCACCTAAATAAGTAATGAGGCATAACTATATTATTGTGTATTTTTTTATTATTTTCTAAGTCTCATCAAGATAAACAGCATGAAATAATAATTAACAATATCATCATAGTTTGTATTACTTAGTTTTGCGTGTAATAGTATTATTTTTTTATTAAAATGTAAAAAATAAGAGTATTAATTGCTTTTACATATGAATTTTTTTTAATATATGTGAGATTAAGGTAATTCAATCATAATTATTGTAAAATAAAAATAAAAAAAAAATTAATCTTATGATCATTTTAATGATAATAAAAATTTATTATTTCAACAAAAATAAAATAAAAATTCAAGCACAATTTATGAAGGCGTAAAGAAGGACTTAAATGATAATTGCCAAACAACATTCCTCAATAATTAGGAAGGTCTCGTAATTTAAGCCGGGTAAATTTTATATGCTTGAGTTATATTAAGGTTATAATATTGTCATATATGGGTAATCCAAAAGTTTCAGGAGACTAAAATGAAAACCTCTGAGAAAAAAAGGAATTTTAAAATTGTGTTTAGAGACCCAAACGTAAATTTTTTAGACTAAAGTGAAAGATTTTCAATGGATTTTGCTCATGTTTTATTATTTATTAAATATTTTTATAATTTATAAATATATTCTATTATTTGATTAAATATTTAATGTTACTTATAATTTGCAATAAACGAATGTACAAAGCTTATTCCAAGGTTCCTCTTGGGATGACAAAGCTTGCTTTATATGTGGAACCATGATTAAAATCGCGGGTCCAAATCATTTATCCTAACATGTCATGTGCGCACAAAATATTTAATTGGAATTATTTTTTTCCAATCCCAATCTTATCCTATGAAAAATAGCAACCAAACACATAGATAGATAAAGTGTTCGCAGCTTTTAAATTAATACTTGTTAAGCGCTAATTGGCTCTATCTAACGGATCCTTGATACAACTTGTACTTCAGATAGTCCTAAATCCATTGCATTATTTATAAGAATATCCATGACGTACACATCATTATCGAAGTGTTTAGTAACCCTTTGTACATACAAGACTAAGACCAAAATAAATCCCGTTGATCTTTTATAGTTTGGAAGCCCGTAGCCCAAATACAAGAAGCCGATGCTCGAATGATTAGGAATGCCACCGTATACAACCAACGATGGTGGGAAAGGATGCATGTGATCAATCAAATTTGAACAACCTAACGAATTCCACGTGGCATAAGGCTGAGGTGCATTGCCAAAGAAATTTTTCCTTTCCTTCGCGCTCATGCCTAAAATTGTCAGACAAAAAAACTTTGACACATCACACAAACTTTGCCTTTCGATAATTTGTTTGAGCAACTTCATCTACCTCAGGTGAGAAATCGTGATTGATTGTCGTTACCTGAAAATAAAGAAGTTAAAAGTAAAATTGATTTCTCAATATATAAATTTTAATATTTAAATCAGACACAAAATTATAAGATGAATAAAAAATAGTAAAGTAGAGATTAAAAGGTCTAAAGTATTTAATTAGCTAGTACTCATACGAAGTGGCATGCCAGAGAAATTATTCAATAAGTCCAAGATCCTTTTTTCTGAGTTGTGAACGCTATATTTATAATAACCTTAGCACATGTGATTATTGGAGAATAGGAGTTCAATTTAACAATAGACAGTATATCTTGGTAGTCGATAGGTCATTTCATAATCATAGTTTAATAGCATAAGATGACATAATAAATTCTTGTCATATAGCTGGTTTGGCACACTAAATATTTAATGTGATAGGACATTTTGATAACATTTAAAAAATAAATATTACTTACCTTATCGAGTCTCTTATTTTTTATAATCAAAACCTAGAGTTTACTCGAGATTTGTGGGCCTGAACTAGTTAAGGAGTAGTCTCGCAACCTCAAGTCGCCCAAGTCTGGTCCATCAATAAATTGCACTTTCACCTCTCTATGTGCCAAAGCCAAAAGGTGGCTTCAGAAAAATTTATCAATATGAACTCTCTAAGTTTCTGCTATTACGAAAAAATAGTAAAAATTTATTTTTTACTATTTTATTTATAGTGAAAACTTTCATGCCTTGAAATAATTTAAAATTTTCTCAATCTACACAATTGTTGGTTGATGTACTTATTTTAGTTGTGTTGTTTTATAGGCTATTGTTTTTGAAAAGACGTAATTATTTATTGATGTCTCTTTGATTTTTGTAATGTCACTACGTGTCATAATAGAGAGCGGCTTCATTTATACTCGTGAGTTATATTTGGTTATTTTATAATTTCTTTGTTAATGTGTCGCTTGCTAACTCGTTGTATCATAGTTTAAGGGATTCATCACATCGTTTTGTTATTCTTAAAAGGACTATAATACCTATCAATTATTCATTTAACTTTTATTTTTGCATCACAGCACAGCAATACCTTTTGCATTAAAGAAATCCTAAGATTGCCACCTTTATACATCCTTTAATGTCATTATGTTTTCATCCTTTTAGTAGCCTATTTAGTGAGTTTCTACCTTCTTTTCTTCTCTCTCTATTATTTTGTCTTACTTCTTATCTTTAGTGATTATAACGGTAGGTATCGAAGATGCCTCCTTTAACTGTGTAAGAGTAGTCTATTTAAGACGAGCGTGCTTTGGTAGATCAATAGCACAGAGCAGGATCATAATGTAAGGGCAAGGGTTGAAAAGCTTAGGATTAGACCAAGGCATTTTAGGATTGCCTATAGTATTCCTGCGACAATAATTTTATTTTTCTTAAAAAGTCAGTTGTCTTATAGATTTTGATATTGACAAACTAACCCGATATTAAATATCTATAGAAAATAAGCTCTAATAATAATAGTAAAAGTGTTGAGATAGTATTAAGAGGCCATTTATCTTGAGATATTAACGCTGTTGACTTACAGTTCAGCTTCTCCTCCTCAGGGCTAGGTGACAACGAGTTTCTAACAAAGTCAGTGCCTCTCTCAAAATCTAAGACCTAGTATAAGGCAGACTTATTCTCTTCTATTATTAGTATTCATGATATTATGGTTTATCAAAAAGCTTATAAAGTGGACAAATTAGTGTCTATAAGAGCCCCATTAACTGATGAAATATAGAGTTGACCCTTTTTAAAAGAGACTACATTCAACGAGAAACTCTTTTTAATCAGAGTGAGGATGTCGGTTCAACTCTTTTTCTCTACCTTACTCACATATTTTTAGATCTCGCCCTATCATTTAGCTCTCAATAGCTTATAAATTTTGATTGACTTATACATGCTATTATTGGAGATATGCCCTAGAATCAATCGTGTCATATTATTCGAAGCATTATTTTATTGTATATATAATTCTTTAATTGTTGTAAATTAGTTTACAATTAATAAAATGATATTTTATTTATATTATTTTGCATTTATTTAGTTGCAATATGTTTTTATAATTTGATTATTAATGTAAAATGAGATCCCATGACGTATTACGTTTTAAAACTCTATCTATAATGAGTTGTAGATATGAGTACAGATTCTATAATTTAAATATATCCGAATAAATTTCTAGTTGAGGTGATGTCATTAGAGACTATGACATTGCATGGCTGGCATATTTTATTGCTATCAATGATTAGTATTGGATGCTAATAGTTGTGTGACGAGTCTCATATCACAAAAGTATAAATATGAGTATTACATTAGTGAATGTATTATTAAATATGACCAAATGTGATAAATTATATGGGTGATTATTTACAGTCAATTATGTGTCGCACAACTGTACTAGTGTACCATTAGTCTTTTGACCTGAGATGTCACAGCTGCTTTCTATACTAAGGCACATCATTCATTTATATATATCGTATTAAGCTAGCCACGCCTAATAAGAAAAGCTCGCTGGTAATGTGTTCTTATTATATGAGGACAAGTAACGATCAAGATGACATCTACTGATTCAGATATTTGAGCTTAAGATCCTAGGTAGATGTATCATATATGGTAGTTAAAATCTCTAGTTGAAGTATGTATATTCAAAAATGAGTTTTGCAAATAAGCGAATCCTGTATGTGATATAAGTCTCTGATCTAATGATTGAGTTAGGGATTTGACAATTCTATAACCTGCACTTAATCGAAAGCCAACAATAGAGAAACTTTAATATATAAACGTACAATTATATAAGCTAATTTAGAATCTTTTTCATCGTGTTTAGGGGTCATCATATCTTACTAGAGGTTACTCATGATCATTGAGAACTTCGAGTACAATGTGTGTATCAAAGTAATACGAAATATTTGTATATATTCATGTCTAGCTCACGGTAAATCTAGAGAATCACATACAATAGCCAGTAGTGGTTGTGAATGGTTATAATATTTTTGTATTGATAAAAATGAATATAATTTGATATAATAATCGAATTATATTATTAGTTCTTTAAAATAAAATAAATTTTTTGACAATGATGTACTAGCACTCGTATGTTCGAGAAATATTTCAATAATTTAAAATATCATAAATGTGATTATTGATATATAAAAACCTAGAAAATTTGACAAATAATATAATAGAATTTTGCCAAATATTAAAATTTTCTTAAATCTTAGTTAATCAAATGTATGGTTAAGATTAATTCTTTAATTTGATTAAAAATTAAAAAAATATATAATTATATTATAAAT
>JAWDEX010000012.1:5439375-5452763 GCA_035221805.1 Trichilia hirta
GAACCAAAGAGGCCCCATAACATGGCCACTTGTAGGAGCAGCAATAGAACAGTTAAGGAATTATCATTGGATGCATGATTGGTTGGTCAAATACCTTTCGGAGTTAAAAACTGTTGTGGTGCCAATGCCATTCACAATTTATACCTACATTGCTGATCCTGCTAGTGTAGAACATGTCCTTAAGTCCAACTTTTCTAGTTACCCAAAGGTAAATTCCCGACAGTCACTTTCATCACTTTAGTTAACATTCAAGGTCTCTATCTGTCTGTTAATTGACAGCAACTGATCTTAAATGAAGGGTGAAACCTATTATTCCGATATAGAAGTGCTTATTGGAGATGGGATATTTAACGTAGACGGTGATCTTTGGAGGAAACAGATGAAGACGGCAAGCTTTAAGTTTGCATCTAAGAATCTGAGGGATTTCAGCACCAAAGTCTTCAGGGAGTACAGCCTCAATCTGTTTAGTATTCTAAGTCAAGAGTCACGCAATAGTCGAGCAGTAGAGTTGCAGGTCAAGCCAAAATCCTTTATTTGAAGGGAACTTTCATCAAATACAAAAAAATATGACTGCATTTATAAACTAAGGAAATCGTTTATCCTTTGGGTTTCTCATATTGTGTAACTTCAAATGCTGTAAAAACATAGTCCAAATATTTACAGCACATGTTTCCATATGCCTTTCTGAGTTTCAAACGCTGTATTGATGTTTCCAGGAGTTTCTGATGAGAATGAATTGATTCCATATGTAAGGTGGGATTTGGTGTAGACATTGAAACTTTGGCTCCCAATCTACCAATAATCGCTTTGCTTGTCGGCCTTTTTCAAACATCATTGTGACTCTTCGCTTCATTGACCCTTTATGGAAAATAAAGGGATTCCTAAATCTATGCTCAGATGCCCTACTTGACAAGAGCATCAAAGTAATTGATGATTTCACCAACTCTGTTATTAAAAGCTGGAAAGCAAAGATAGAAGAAGCTTGCAAGACTAGTAGAAGTAATAAGGGAACATAATTAATGGAAATAATCTGTGAGTATCAACTAAAGTACTATTTTCTCCATTAAAGTAATTTGTTAATGATAAATGCGTTAGATAAAGTATCACATATTGACAAGATATATCGAGTTAAGTGGAGATCCAAAAAGCAACTTGACGGACAAGAATCTCAGAGACGCTGTCCTGAACGTTGTGACTGCTGGCCGAGACACAACAGCAACAACTCTCACATGGGCTTTGTACATGGTATTGACACATGGTCGTGTAGCTGAAAAGCTTTACTCAGAGCTCAAAACCATTGAAGAAGACCGGGCAGAAGAAGAAAATATTTCACTGCTTCAGTATGATACAGAAGACATTGAATCATTCAATCAAAGAGCAACGCAATTTGCAGGCCTCTTAAATTATGATGCAATGGGGAGGTTATATTATTTGCATGCAGTTATCACAGAAACTCTCCGTTTATCTCCAGCAGTCCCTCAGGTATGCTTTATCACTAATTTAGTTATAAACATGCAAGTTTCTTCTGCGAGAATGCTCAACAAGCCATTTGACATACATTTTATGACTTCAGGATCCCAAGGGAATCCTGGAAGACGATGTCTTGCCCGATGGAACAAAAGTAAAGCAGGAGGCGCGGTAGCTTATGTTCCCTATTCAATGGCCAGAATGGTGTACAGTTGGGGTTCTGATGCAGCTTCATTCAAGCCTGAGAGATGGCTGAAAGATGGAATCTTCCAAAACGCATCTTCATTCAAACTCACTGCATTTCAGGTAAGTTGAAAGGCTCCAATTTCCAGAAGTAATAAACGGAGCTACACTACATTACACCAAGGCAGTTCCATGGTTCTTATTTTTGTTGGTCTGCAGGCTGGCCAAGAATATGCCTAGGGAAAGACTCGGCATACCTTCAAATGAAGATGACACTAGCAATTTTGCGTAGATTTTTCAAATTCAAGTTGATTCCCAAATCCCAACCATCCAGTAAGTACAGGATGATGACTATTCTCCCAATGGAGCATGGTTTGAAGCTTACGGCAGAGAAATGTTCTTAAGATGCCTCAAGAGGTCCACGATTCCCTTTTGCTTATTACCATGACCGACCGGTGTAAATGAAGAGCATGCTTAGTTTGATTCCAAATCTGATGATTGACAAATAACTACGTCCATTGAGTTACCGACCAACTGGTCAACCAAAGGCTTTCTTGTTACTACGTGTGATCATTAACTTTGCTTCACTAACATTAATTACTTCTAGAATTGAAAGCTCAATCCAATTGGAAAATATATCAACCACAAAACTTTAATTAGACGTTGAAACAAGAGAAGGAAGAGTAATCACATTGTATAAACATTATGTTCATATATAATGTTACATGCATTACACACTTTTTTGCTAGGCTACTTGGAAAACTAATGACAGTAGAACACCAACTCCATCGCAAACCTAGGAAATAAATTTCTTCTTCATTTCTTGCCATTCACTGATTTCAGCATCTATCTTTGCTTTAACAATCGCAAGAATCCCAGGGTATGATTCATAACCAAAGAATTGAATACCCTAAAGCAGGCAAAACAAGCAGCAGCAGCATAGTCACTCCATTGTAATTGCAGAAGGCGTCAAGAATTCATAACAATTAACTGAAATTAACAAGAAAATTTCCTCCGGCAGCATATAAAGAGAGCCATCACAAATGCTTGAACAAGATTGTCCAAGAGAGCTGGTGCACGTTTCTGCAGGAATAAAAAATTGGTCAGATTTAAGTAGTATGAACATGACAGAAAGTCATTGTTCATGTTGCAAATTAACGAAAGAACTCCCTCAAACACCCCGTGACCAATGAACTGCCGCGTCCAACAAACTATTTGAGAAGAAAAACCTGAAAAGGAGATTCTGAGGTTAAATGTACTGAACCAGCTTTAAACTGTCATGTGATGTGCTTTGAACATTACCAAGTCAGAGACCAACAAGAGAGCCATTGGACCTTGAAATTCAATTTCGCAGTCCGAAACTTTTATGCATTAGGTGTGGAATTTGTGCATGCTGGAAAACGCATTCAGATTTCTGAAGTATATGCCAAAATAGCTATCTTTCATTTTCAGTTGTGCCAAGTCGTTTTACTGATTATTTCATTATTTATTGCACCATTCCAACAGGGTTTCTTTGCAAATCCATATTATGAATATATTATAGGGCATAAGAAAGAAGCTGGGCCTTAAATGTTGTTGTCCAACTAAACAGTCAAAATCCATACTCTAGCAAGGAATATAAACTGACAATAATGTGTCATACAAGAAAGTAGAGCAAAGTTGCTCATGGGAAAGAGGTAAATTGATAATTCCGTTCAAATAAAATTCGAACCGGAGATTTGTTGTACACAAACATTGCATTCCTTGTAATTGTAAAATAACCTTAGTTGACACAAATGTCGATTCAATGGAAAACTAAAGCTAGGAGGTTGGTGGCAATAAATGAAAAACTCGCATCAAATTCATCGTGCTGAACTTGCGATTATAAAGTTGTTGGATTCTGCCTACAGGATCCACAAGAGGAAGAGGAGATTGAGATATTTTAGGATTTTCACTGGATTAATCAATGCAAACGAAGAAAACCTTAGAGAGGATTTGATACCTTATTCGTACCACGTACTGGTAGGTACGAAGAAAAGGCCGACGGTTGGGTCACGCAGACGCAGAGAAATAAAATGACCCTTGTTTGTATTAAATCATTTTTCTGTAATTTTATGGGTGGCCAATGGACTTGCGAAAGATAAAAGCCAAGTCAAGAAAAGTTTAGTCAAACTGGCGTGTTTTTTGTTTTGTTTTGTTTAAGAATAAAAAAAATTGCGTTTGATTTGACCACTAAAATTTGACCAACTCTCCTTACAGGAGAGAGCAAACAATAACCGAGGGTCCGGAGTCTAGAGATAACATTCGAAGCGGAAAAAAAAAAGGTGACCCGTCCCGGTCTGCAAAAATCTTGAGTTTTTCGGGATTATTAAAAAATGTTAATACTTTAAAATTTGCATGAAGTGCGGGTCGGATGCAGGGTTTTCTATAATTTGAAAAAATTCGGTTCGCATATTCCTATTTTACCGTTGATCATAGTTGAAAAATTTTTTAAAACTATTTTATATTAAATTTAATATTATTAAAATTCTCATTCAATTTTCTACTCGAAAATAATATTATAATTACAATAAAATTAACCAATTTTATAAATTTAAAATTTTAACTTCAAATTTACAAAAAAATTTAGTCTTATTATAATTATAATAATATTATTGTATAAAGAATTAAATAAAAATTTTAGTTATATCAAATTTAATATACAATGGTATAGAAAAAATTTTCTATAATGGTCAACAGCGATTAATAAGAAATAATAACCATATTTTATCCCGAATATGAAGTTAGAGTGATTTGCACATACCGACTTGACCCAAATCCAACTCAGAACATTTACTTGAATTTTGGTCTAGATTCAAAATTTTATTATTTTATTTGAGTTGGCATTTGAAAATACCAAAATCTTGTCCAGACTCGGAATTTTGTCATTCCCATTATCACTTTGATTTAGGGTGCTCATTCACATAAATAACGGTATTTGTGTCATGTCAATTAATTTATGATTTTTTAAATTAAAATTGATTATTTATTAATTATGTCATAAATTTTTAATTTAAATAATTTATTTATTACATAAATAATGTGGTGTAACAAAATTATTTATCTATTAAAAAGGTAATTGGTTGGCCCAAATTGACCTAACACACTCTACTTAAACTTGATCCCTTTAATTAGTTTACCCGATTAACCCATTTAACATAAATATTATACATTTAAGTATAAATTAAATATTAAAATACGAAATAATTAATATTATTACACTAACTACTAAAATAATTAACTAATAATAGATAATAAATCAATAAGTTCAACATATTTGAAGTTTAATCGTATTTCAAATTTATCTTAAAAATTTATAAACTTATGATTATTTCAAATAAAATATTATAAAATTAAAAACATGTCATCCAATAATTTCACCAATAATTTACAAATATTTTAATCATCTAAAATTATAAATCCAAGTACAAGTTATTCTTAATTTACTAAAATGTCTTTATGAATTTAGAAAAGTATTTAAAAGATTGATTTATTTTATTAGTTATAGATAAGTAAACGGATTGATATAACTCGGTTAACTAATTATATCTTAAATTAATAATCAAGTCTAGAATTTCAAATCCGATTATAACTTATCTATTAAACCAATAATATAAATTTAATATGATTAATAATCGTATCATGTTTGTTTGACTCGACGCGCAAATTTTTGTATCGTATTTGTGTTAAGTAAACAAGTTGTGTCCAAAATTATCACGTATAGTTCTTCTGAATGTCAATAATAAATTAAGAATCAATGTATAATCTCAATTAATAACGTATAATTCTTGCTTAAAAAATGAAAAAAAAAATAAAAAATTAATTATATATGAATTAGTTTTTAGTGTATGTGAGATTAAGTTGATGGAATTATTTAATTATAATTGTTATGAAACAAAAATAAAAGCATTAATAATAAAATATTAATCTTATGAACAAAAAATTTTATATTTTGATGATAACCAAAATTTGTTATTTGAGGAAAAACAAAATAAAAATTCAATTACAATTTATGAAAACTCAAGGAAGGACTTAAAATATGAATTACAAAATAATATTTCTCAATAATTATTGTGAAGGTCTTATAATTTATTCTGTGTATGCTTGAATTGTATTAAGTGTTTGTGGTATATTGGTTAAGTGACTAATTGAAGCTTTTGAGGACAAGAAAAAAATGAAAATCAAAATTGTGTCTAAGTACTTCAATGTAAAAGTTTCTAAACTAGAATGAAACATTTTCAAAATTTAGATTTAAGTTATACTAGTAAGTTTTTTGTGCGACTTTTGACTTAAGAATATGGAACCAACTTCAACTAATTAGTCTTACATGTACGACTTGTCAGTTTAATCAAACCATTATACATGTTCACATGTTCTCTAATGTGACCAATTGATTTTCAATATAATTTTTTAATATATTGACTCTTTTTCAACGATTAGATTGACCATGAATCCAATTGATAATATAGAATCAATTACACTAACTAGCCGAACTTTTCTAACCCAAGTACAAATTGGTTTTAAAGTGTTATATTTTGAGTTGTTTATAAATAAACGATAAAGTTTTTTTTTTTTTTTTTAATTTCTACAATGAATTTTGCTTATTTTAAATCTTTATTTATCATTTGCAAGTTAAAATTAAAATTGTTGAGTTTATTATTTAAGTATCATATTATTTGAAAACACCTAAATTTGAATTTGTACTATTTACGTTGTTGAGAGAGAATTGAATTGTAACATTTCATTTTTTTTCTTAAGCATTTAGACAATCTTTAAGGAGAGGTATTCTCTTTACTAAAGTGGTAGGATTTAGACAATAAGTTTAGTGCAAGGCTTTAACAAATGCCATAAATCCTTTTGATCGTAAAAAATATAACTATTTAAGTGAGTATGATAATTTCTCTCTCTTGATGTAAGTATCTAAAAGGTACTATAAAGTTATTGATTGAATATGGGAAGTTTTGAAGTTGAGAAGACAATAATTTTAGTGAAATCCTCTAATCGATCATTTGGAGCGGAGTTGTGGAGGTAAGCGAAAATAGTTGAATCACATAAATATTCTCTTTGTTTATTATTATTTGTGTTAATTATTAATTGTTTAAACTGGTTATTAATTGAACTTGAATTGTGCAAAAGTGTGAATTTATTTTTTATTAGTTGTTAAGTAAAAATTTTATTTGAGATTGTATTGTAATATGTATATTGTGTTTTCAAAATAGAAATGAAAAAAAAAAAATAAAAAATTGGATAATATCGATTTTACCATCCATTTGCTACAACGTTTTAAGTATAGTTTTTTTTCAAATAGAGCTTTTACAAGTAGAAATTCTTGAAATGTAGCTTCTAATAAAAAAAAGTTAGGTATCCAATTATCATAAGTAACTTTTGGTTAAAATTGTATAATTATTTAATCAATAAATTTTAAAAAATTAAATTAAAAAAAAAAGAATAAATTTTTAAAATATAATGAGGATATTTCAAATAATTTTACCCTTTGAAAAAGCTAAAAAGGCTTTAAAAGATACAACATAGCTTGTTGTATTATCAAACAATACAAAAAAGTTTTGAAATTAAAAAAATTCTTTTAATCTTTTAAAAAAACCAAACTAAATGGGGACTTAATATACCCACCTAGCAATAACTATAGTTTTAAAGTAATAACATTTTAATATTATATAAAATTTAAGTTTAGTATTTGTTAAATATTTTAACTTTTGTATTTAATAACAAATTATTTTTTCACATTTCATTGATGTTTGAACTATTGATACTAACAATAACCGCACATTAAATTATTCATATGATTAAAGCAGGACTTATCTTTCTTAAAAATATTTTATATTGAGATTTTTCTGTTGAATTCTTTTATTCATTTTTTTATTAAATTTTACTGCACAAGACCAAGATCCTTCAACGATTAAAATAAAGTTTATAGGCTTTGTAATGTAATTATAACTATTATGAGATTAATATTTGATGACATATATAAATAAAAAAACAAAAAATTATAATAAAAAAATTAATGAATTTATTTTTTGTAGTTTCAAAATACTTAAAAATACTATAATATCAAATAAAACTTTCAAAATTTATTAAAAAATTTTACTTTATAACATTATTTGGGATCATTTTATTTTTTTAACTACCCCAACATAAAACTTTTATTTCAGTTAATGCTAAATCCATTTCATTATTTCTAATAATATCAATAATGTACATCAAACAAAAAGAGACGTGTATTTTGAAAAACATAGAACTGCATTTAGTAATCCTTTGTACATACAATACTAAGCCCAAAATCCACTCTATTCATCTTTTACATTTGTATGCCAATGATACAAATACAAGAAGTCGATGGTCGAATGATTTACGAATGACCACACAAAAAGACGACCAACCATGTAGGGAATGGATGCATCTGATCAAACATGGCTAGTTAGTATCACATTGCAGTCTGACTCTAACAGGATAACGAATTCCACGTGGCATAAATCTGAGGAGCTACCCCAAGGCAATTCCTCCTTTACATTCTATCCCTTTATTCTTTTAAGAAAAATTGAATCGACTTCCCTCAAAATTTTATCCGAAAATCATGACCAGCTGCAGCTTCCCCGACGCTACAACCCTCTTCCGAAACTGTACCACCACTGCCGCCACTTCACTGCATTGTAATCGTCACAGCAAACCACCATCAATAATCCGAGCCTCCGTTTTATCATCCCAAGAAAATCAAAACTCGACCAACCGAAGAAAAATCGCGGCAACATTCCTAGCTCTGGTGGGTTTTCATGGCGTCGTCGGGAATGTCAACTATGAAGCCATGGCTCAGAGTTGGGGTACGCGATCGTTTTTAAGGGAGAGGTTCTTCGAACCAGGGCTGTCGCCGGAAGATGCGGTGGCTCGAATCAAGCAGACGGCTGAGGGAATGCATAGTCTTCGTGAAATGCTTGAGCGTATGGCTTGGAGGTACGTGATATTCTACATTCGTTTAAAGTCAGCTTATCTTTCTCAGGATTTGACCAATGCAATGACCAAGTTGCCGGACGGACGCAGAAAGGAGTATGTAAAAACAGCCAATGAGTTGGTTGATAACATGGCCGAGGTAATTAAATTAATAAAGCAGGAATCAGCAAAACTATTTATAATTTTTTAAGTAAATTCGGAAAGGTAAGACATAATTTTTTAGTTATTAAATTGAAATTCGTTTTATTTGCAGTTTGACTATTATGTGCGCACTCCAAAGGTATACGAATCCTACTTATACTACGAGAAGGCATTGAAAAATTTAGATGATATTGTGGCCATGTTTACGTAGTTCTAGTACATGTTAACGGAGCTACATAGGATAGGATATATGTCGGGATGCTTTGTCGAGAACATGTTTTACAAGGCAGGATTGATTGATTGATAACTATATGTATCTCTTCAGCGATTTAAGGTAGAGGATCATCAATCATGAATGTGATCATATTGAATTTTCTAATTCTTTTGCAACAGTTGTTATAATAGAATAGTTAGGTGTTGTTTAGATACAAATAAATAAATAAACATACATAATGTCATTTTGTTGCGTATTGTAATTATAGAATTAAATGATGAAGTAAATAAAATATTAATGTTACGTGCTAGTGTCACTTATCGAACACATTCGTTCGGGAGGATGTTGAATTCAAAATTCATGCATACATGTAATTTAAATCCAACAGAAGTATGATGATGATGATCTGGTAGAACTGCACGGATTACATGCGTCGAGAGAGAGCTACAGTTGATGTAATGATTATCAGTGCAGACACGACCGCTGCGCCAAATGAACCAATCAAAGATCCGGTTATATGTTCACAAAAGGAATTAAACTGCTGGCAAAATGACAACCGATTAGCACTAGCGTTACCCTTGTGGGCTAAATATACAATTGCTGCTGCTGAAAAAGTTCCCGCTGTGATCAAAGCCATCATTACCTTCACAACATGTTTCCACATTTACCTCATTAGAAATTCAATCTTGAATTACTTCCTGAGATTTGTATATGATATATTAATCAGATAGATAGCATGATCTGTACCGTGTCAAAGATCACTGAGATGATTCTAGTATTTTGAGCTGCGGCTCTGACAATGGGAAAAATAGAGAAAGGGAGAGAAAGAAAAAGATATCCCTACACAAAAGAGTTTGCTATCACGAAGAACCTGTTTCATATACGTTAATAAAGTTAATACTATGTTGTTCATGCCTTATTATAAACTGATCCAAGCAAGAATGATGCCTGGAAAGCTTACTTGAATGTGGGGAGATCGTCATACTCAGCTGTAACTTGAGCGAATTGTGAGAAAATTGAAAGTGTCTCCTTCGTAGTACCCTTGGCCATGGTACTAGCAAAAGTTCCAATAGCTGCAATAATTCTTAGAATAAGGTCTAATATAGAGATTCCTCTGTTCATCTCAAGTGCTGATATCGCACCCCTGCTTGAAGTCTCACCAGTATTGGGCGGTTCTGCTTCCGCTTTCTTTTTTTTGATATATTTGAATGATGATTATCTAAAAACGCTTGGAAATCAGGGGAAAGGGCTGCTGCATTTATACAAATTTGCAGAGCAAAGCAGATTTGGATTTTCTCCAAGAATCAATCAATGTTGAACAATGGAACTGGGTATTAGGTTTGCTAATAAGCTCAAGATGCTAGGTTCTTTCCCGTAATTAGTCCATTTGACGTTATGTGGTGGGGTGTATGATCTTGCTTAGCAAAGCTAAGATAAAGCTTCATACCTGCTCAATATACTATTACTCTTACCTTAGGAAGCAAGCTAATTAATTCTGTTCTTTCTTGCATTTGCGAACAACTGATATTATTTGGCAGCTTATAGCAGGGAAACCGACAATGGATTGGTAAAGATGGATATACAGGAATACCAGCAATGCAATTCATCAACTTAAACCCATCATAATCACGAGAGGATGAAGTAATGGTGTTGTCGTTTAGGTTTAGGCAACAAAAGTATAATCATTTTGGCTTTGAATTTCGACTAGAGTAATACCAGGCACTTATATTTAATTGCATAACTACCGACTTCTACATGATTTCAGCACCTCATGCATTAAACATATATATTACAGTATTGTTCAAGGTCAATAACACAGTTTTCTCGTGTGTCTGTGTCAGTATATGCAACTGTGTGCTATTTTTCCTATTCTTAGAGTAGCAGATATGATCTGCATCCAGCTGCTCAAGTACTTGGATTTGAAATTCTTCGTATCAATCGAAAGACTTCATTTCTGTAAGTACTCCGCAGAAGCAAGTTTTTGGTTGTCCTCCAAGGCCCAACTCTTCAGAAATGCGTCTAATTAAAATACAACTCAATCCCATTCAAGTTGTTAGCGTAAAATCCTTTTGGAAACCATTGAAAAACTAGCAGGTAAATCATGATTTTTGTTCCAAACTAATAGTTTCGGAAGCACAGCTCACAGCTTGCTCCTGATATCATAATGGAATTAAGACGCACGCGCAACAACCGTTAAGCACTTTCTAGAGTATGATTTCCCTGATGAACTGGACTGTAACGAGAAAGTTACAGGTGCTGCTCGAGTTATAACATGCGTTTGATGTTAAACTTTGCACATTCTGAGATGTCATTCTGTCTGAATCTCTTATAATATCAGTCTTCATACAGTTCGATTCCCCAAGTTATGAGCTAAAAAAATAATATAAATTTTGGTTCTAGAGAATTTATTGCTTGATTAGACGTGTTAAACAATGTAGAAAAGCTTTAGAAAGAAAAGAAAAAGGTTGGGAGAGAACTTACTTTGATAATTTCACGCTCATCCTCCACAACACTAGCGAGCATTCAATGAAAGTGATTATCATCCTCACTTGTTCATCACTGTTAATTATTATCCTCGATCTGACATGTAAATATTAGACAGGGGTGTAGCCAATGACAACTTGCCGGTTAACTCAACGACTCTAGGAATCATTTTAACAGTTGGAACTAGGTAAATCAGAAAAATTATTCAATGTTTTCCGGCAAGTCATCCTTGGCTGCACCCCATTGTATCATCTCCACATGCAAGATCATAGACAAAATGGAGAACTAGATAAAAAATTAAAAAATAAAAATAAATAGATTTCCGAAGGTAAGGTAAATTCATTTCCTGTGTAGTCAAGCAATACTACAGAGATGGAAGATATAAAGACCTCATCAGATCGGATGTTAAAATGACAAATATGTCCTAAGCCAATCAAAATCAATCTTGAAGATTTATTTCACCACTCAAGGTCACAAAAGTTTATTCCAAGTTTACCCCACCGGATATATTTTTCTCAATCGTATAATTCCAACTGTTGATCCACTAAATCAGACTAAGCACTGTGTAAGTCAAGATATAATGGTGAATTCGAGCATCACACAACAATGATTTATGATTATTGCTCACCGAAAATCTGCAAACACAAGAAAAGTTTTAAGTGATGTCAGTTACCCGACAAAAAAAACTCTAATGCCTAAGTTAGAGTTTGATAAGACAGCAGCAAACAAGCAAATATAGAAGAAAGAAAGAGAAATCAACGATAGGGTGTTTTTCAGATTAATTTTTTTTTTTTTTTTTTTAACAAAGAGATGGAGGTGAGGGTGAAGAAGAAGATCAGCAGTGGCTCGTATCTTTTTCATTTTGACTTTCTTTTATGGGTGTAGCTATCATGTCCTTTACGACCTCGTATGTGACTTTTTGTAGAATAGATTTGACAAAATTTTTTTTACAAGAGATTTGTGTTGGTTAATTAATAACCCCTTAATCATTACACTTTATTTTCTCAATTTTGATGATTAACGCACAAGAGGTTATTTGACATATAATAGAGTTGTGTAAATTTTGATAAAGAACGTAAGGTTTGACACGTGGTTCTTTCGCTATTTTTCTATTTTTGTTATTGTCCATTTATATTCGCCGGCAAACGAACTTGAGGTGACCTCTATCTGGGATTTTTAGCTAGAATGGGCCATAGGGTGTACTCTTGAACGTGGCTTCTACCTCCACAAAAAAAATCTTAATGCTCTGCTCAAGTTTAATTCTTAGGATTTAGTTAAAGGGATTTAAATAATATTCTTAACCTAGTTTTTGGTTGAAGGATATATCTCAAAAAAATTTAAGTAGCATTTCTGATCTTGACCTAAGATTAAGGTCAAACACATCAATATCTAACATTAAAAAGTTACTCTGTTATTGACTAAAATGCTCCCAACCATATGGTCCCATTCATTAATTGAGAAAGATTCGCAGTATCATCCTGACCTATGGTCAAGACCTTTACCTAGTGACGTGAACCTCCCCTAACTAGAGTTTTATTCTTATTGTTTAACTATTCTCATTTTTCTCCCAAATACTGACTTTGATCACAATCTTATGTAATATTTTAAACATTTTAATTTGTTTTAGGAACAAGAATATCTTATCTCTTATTAAGTTTGAAACTCTGGATATATGATTGAGATACAAACCAAACGAAATTATAAGACGAAGGCAGAAAAAAAAAATGAAAAATTAAATGAAGTTACGGGTGATGGAATGAAAAAGTGGAGTGGGATATTGTGGTTATGGGAATGATATGGGTTGAAAAAATAAGTGCATTATTGCATGGAATATGATTTAGCGGGTGATGGAATGAAAAAGTGGAGTGGGATATTGTGGTTATGGGAATGATATGGGTTGAAAAAATAAGTGCATTAT
>JAWDEX010000012.1:5470567-5493675 GCA_035221805.1 Trichilia hirta
ACTCTTGGAAAAACACTCCCTGTGGATACGACACTTGGACTCACTGGACTATACTATAACAAGACTACCTATACTTGAGTATAACAATTAAAATGTGAATCAATAACCAAGTAAAATAAATATTAATAAAAATCAAAAGTAAAATATCTCTCACTAATTGTTTAATGAAAGTTACGAAACTTTAAAATCTCATAAAATAAAATCGGTAATTTATCTCATCATTATTTAAATAAGTGATTGACTTTAAAAAAATTATCTAACCTCTTAACAATATTAACATACAATTAATTTATATTAATTTTTAATATTTAAAATATTTATTTTATATAATTGTGTTTAAAAAGTATTATACGAGGACAGGTTCACAATATATACTAACTGAAATATTATAACCATTTGAATATTTTTTTATTTTTATCATAAGTAACAATAATTAAATCACTCGTTTGTAAAATTAAAAAATAATATAATATATATGGAGTGGATATGTGTCATAATTAATTTTATGTTCTATTTAATATTAAATTGCTCACGGTGGTAATGAAATAAGAGTACTAGAAGGTTAATATTAAATAAAAGTTAGATGGGGTTCACCAAAATTTGATGTTATAAAAATTTTATTTTAATTCTATTTGTAAATTACAACAAAAATATTATGAAAGCCAAAAGGAAAAAGAATAATGAAATAATTTTTATATTTTTATATGATGTTCATTATCATGACGTTTGTTGTTAAAAGCATTGTTACAAATAATAACAATTAAATTCGCGGTGGATGATAGAAACGTTATGCGCACAAAATGGCCAACCAGTTACGAGGACCACAATATTCCAGCAGACAGTGCGCAGAAATGGAACGAGGATTCTCCATTCTTCTTCATTTATCCTAAACCACACTACATACTCTTCCCGCAAAACTCCACACATCGTAACCCAACATCAAAACAAGTTTTCGAAAAATTGCCATAACCGTGAACAGTTATGTGCCAGCAAATTCTGTTCTTGTGGATCAAGAAGACAATTTATTGAAGCTGCAGCTACAACTTTGCTCCCGCTGCTCAACCCTTCCAGCGTCTCTGCTTCACCATCTGATTACATGGTAATTTCGTTTTGATCCCATGAAACAAATTTCCTAAGTTAAATTGTTGTTTAATCTAAATTAATTGGTCAAAAATTTAGATTGTAGAAAAGTAAAGAGAAAAACTCTGTATACATGTAGGAGATGTTGAACAGGATTCATCCTTCAAGACCAGATTGGTATGAGGAGTTTTATGCCTCGGTTATGAATTCAAGCATGAAATCTTATGAGGAAGAGGTTAGAGTCCATTTAAATTGTATGGCGAAATTGCATTGTTAAACTTCAAATATTGATAGTTTCTGTTATCTGGTAAGATTGCAGGTTATAAATCACACCTCTTTGATAATTTGAGAGGAAAGGCCAGGAAAGTGTTGGAGATTGTGATTGGAACTGGCCCTAACCTCAAATACTATGCCGGTGATACTGATGTGCATGTTCTTGTTATGGATCCAAACAAAAAGATGGAGAAGTATGCTCAGGTAGCTGCGGTGTCTGCTTGATTGCCTCTTGTGAATTTCAAATTTATGCAAGCGGTGTGTTTGCTGATAATGTAGCATGGCTTATTACTGGATTGTTCTAATGATGTTAATTTCTTCTTGTATGGAAAATAAAATATTTTTGACAAGAAGGTGTGGCTTTAGAAACGCAAGAGATCATATCTCAGATGGTTTCATCGCTGGATGTTCCATCGCAACGCAATGCGCATCTGCATTCAGCCACTCGCAGATGGTTGGAATTTTGATTTTATTGTCCGTTTTCATTGTATTACGTACTTGGTTGTGAAACTAGAAACGTTTCTTTAGATGCTGAGGGTTTTAGTTTCATGCAGGTTGGGGAGTCAATATCCCATTAAGTGATGCATCTGGTGATGCAGTTGTTGGAACACTTGTATTTGTTCGGTTAAAGATGTTGACATGACACTACAAAGTTTAAAGATTTTCCAATGAATGGTAAACGAAATCATTTTCATTATTGTTTGACTTGTTTATATCTGTAGTTTATATTTCAATCTTACAAAACGAAACATTTCCGTTTTGTTTAGGGGTGAGGAGGGTGCTGAAACCAGAAGGGATTTACCGATTTATGGTGCTTGTTGCTGCAAAAGGTATATATCTGAACCTTTTAGCATTTGATAACAAAATAAGCAGGTTTTTGATTTACATGACCTGTAAGTTGGTGAATGCGCTTTGTCATTTCTAGCGTTCTTTTCTGCTTGCCTGTTGATGCAGATGGGACATTACTTAACTTTTGGCAGAGTTCTTGATCCTTTACGGCAAATAGTTGCTGACGCTTGCCATCTTACTCGACAAACAGGGAAGAATATATCTGAAGCTGGATTCTTAAATGTAGAACTTGGCACTGCATTCTTGTCTAATGCGTCACTGATTAATCCCCACGTCTACGGAATAGCTCGTAAATAGTAGTAAAACCGAAAGTCAATCAAGTTACAAAATTCATTTAGCCTTGTTGATCAGCTACTTCTTTCGTAGAACAGCAGGGTTTGACTGCGCCATTTCGATACCCCAAAGGTGAACTTTTGAGTGAAGACAGCAGTAGAAAAAAATTACAAATACACGGAGTCTGTCCTTTTGCTGTAATATAGTTACATCCTCCAATTCGTGCCAAGTAATTAGTAAGTATATTTACTTTAAGACCTGGGGAGGAAGTCCTGAATGAAACCGAGCCCCCCCTTCTTCCATAGTTGGCATGAACCAATTGAAGCACTATAAAACACTAGGCACCAGGTTTGATTTTAAGGCTATGACAGCAACTCGGCATCTGACTCTCTTTAGTGGTGTCGTGCTGTGTTTTTTGTGAAGTCACTAGTTATCAAGTATAGTAGCGTGAGTAGATTATAACTATCAGCTATCAAATATTTAACTACTGTGCTTTCAGGACACATTAGAAACACGTCAGGCCCAAACTAAATATAAGTCACTAAAATTGCAGTTTTTCTGATTGCTGGTAGCAATAAAAGACAACTTATTTTGACTGTAGCTTATATACATTATTTTGCACCTGCAGACTGCTAAAATTTGCGGGCGAGTGTTATCCTTAAATCCAGGTATTTCTTATCCTCTTGGTCTTACAAGCATTGAACTAAACTATCCTCCCGCAATCAAGGTTGCAAATGCTAAAGATGGTCTTCCTTGTAGCGTGCTTGTTAGAATGAAGATAAAACATGCGAAGGTATTTGCCTTTGGATTGACGATTCTTGTATTTCCTTTTGATTTCTCAATTGCATAGACTATGCCTGACAAGAATTCTGTTGATTCCACCGTACTTGTTTGATATTTTTATACATGACAGTGTGGCCCTGGTAGAATTATCTGGAAATGTTAATAATATGATATTAACAGGTAGGGGAGGCTTTAATATATTTCATTATATTATATTATTATCCTAATCATAATAGTGTTTGATTAAACAACTGCTGATTAAATCTACTGAAGATCAAGAAGAAAAAGCCAGTCTTTTGCTGGAAAAGACATTTCAATTAACAAAAAATGATCGCTTCTTTGCTATTATGGGTCCATAATTTGAGACTTTATAATATGTGTTAATAGGGCAATGACATTTACAAATATTTTCTGCATTAAAAAATGTGACAGATGACTTTTTCTAATTTTAGTTCCTGACAAATACCCAAGCTTAACCCGTTGAGAATTTGTTGAGGCAAATATCATTCAAGACCTTATATTTTTAATAATTATACATTATTTTATAAAATTTAAATTATAAGCATTAAACCCAAAATTTTAATTTACAATTTCTTTCTTAAATTTTAATTAATTAATATTTAACAACACATTAGCTACATAGATTAACTTAAATGTAAATGGCGAATAATTTAATTCTACAAACCTAAAAAAAACTCAATAATAAAATACTATTAATAAATTTAAATAAAATTTACATAATTTACATTTAAGTGTAAGAAAATTATAACTAAACTAATAGTTAATCCATTTATAAATTAATTAATTTAAAAAATTAACTTTTAGTTTTAATTTTCTCTTATCTGAATGTAAATTATGGTATCTTTATTTAATTTTATCTTAAATTTATTAAAATATATCTTATTACTGAGTTGACTTTTATATTTGTAGAATTAGATTATTTTAAATTTTTATTATTTACTTTTAAAATTTATCTATGTAACACAAGTGTCGTTAAATGTTAATTGATTAAAAATTAGGAAAGAAATTAAAATTTTAAATTTTATTAAGTAAACTGTAATTACTTAAACGTGTAGGGGGTTTTAGTGATATTTTTCTAAACAAATTCTTTTATCAGAGGTTCAAACTAGAGGGAATATCTACGATAATTCTTAATCTAGGAGGATTCGTAACAAAATAAAATCACGGAGGGAGTAATTGTCATTTCTCCATTATAAATATAATTCATTCTTATAATTGTTCAAACAAAATAAGTTTTTTTTGTGTCTCGAAAGAAACTTCTACAACTAGCATTCTGTAATAACATTTTTCTAAATTAGTTAATTATAATCATATTTAAAATAATTTATGGATTGCATGTATTTAGTAGTACGTAACTAGTATGTGATAGAAGAAAAACAATAAGGGAAAAAAAAAATTTTAATTATTTTAAAATAATTGAATATCAGAGGACAAAACTGAAAGCAAATAAAACTACATGGAGTTTAAAAGATATACATAAATATTGAAGGACAGAAAAGTATAAAGCATTTAAATTGATCTGCCAGTCCCCGGAAGGTGCTTTCATTTCGTTCTCAAAACATCAGCTATATCGCTCGCAGCAGCATTTCCTTAATTGTCTTTCTGTTCAGTCGTGAATATAAGTTCTCTATCCATCAATGTAAATATATATTTTTTGTCATAGTTAAGTAGGATTTGAAGCACATTTTTGTTAAATAATTTCACCTAGCTTACGGTTTTGGATGTTTGTTATTTCGGCGTTAAATGTCACTGCACTTGATGTCTTTGCCAGTTTCGTGCTTTAACTTTCCTGAATAATCTGTCGTGGAGATGTGAGGGTTGTATATTTTAAAAAAATTTTATTTTGTTTAAGAATTCAATAGGTTTACCACTTGCATTCTATCTTGCATTGTTACTTGTAATTTGCTTGATTTCTGCTTTCCGGGGTGAAATTAAGTTGCTTTAATTATTAGTATCAACTTTAGTGTACGCAATCAATTGTTGGGGTTTTGCATGTTGGAATTTATGTTGTTTCTTTAGTTTATATTTAATAATGTCT
The DNA here is from genome assembly GCA_035221805.1 of Trichilia hirta. Lineage (NCBI taxonomy): Eukaryota > Viridiplantae > Streptophyta > Magnoliopsida > Sapindales > Meliaceae > Trichilia > Trichilia hirta. The sequence continues at coordinate 5,475,885 of JAWDEX010000012.1, forward strand.
TTAAGATTTGAAGATAGAGTTGATTGTTCGTAACTGTGTTGGATGTAGCATCTGACTGCATCGTTTTCTTCTAGGTGTTGTGATACAGGTGATCCTGAGAAGAAATTCCGTAGTTTATACGTCTTTTGTCCCCAGTGTGGATGAAACTAATGATTACTACAGTCTTGTAAGGGCATAGTTGCATTACGTTATTCAATTTGTGAAGACAGCATTCTATTCTACCATTATACAATCCGTAGGTGAATTTAGCAAGTTACAATGGATTAATGCAATATGGGGAAGTTGCAATTAGGATGATGATTAGTATTCTCTAAATTTGATGCTGGGGAGAGTTGTCTAAGTTTGAAGGGAGTGGAATTTGTAATTTTGAGGTTTATATAAAATAGCTAAGTCGGGGTCCTCGTGCTGTGTGGCCGCAAGGCCACTTGGTTCAAATGCAACAGGTAGGGACTGGTACATGGGTTTACATGAGCCTTACTGGCCAACTAATACGAGATTCTCACCACCTCCATCAAGATGGGATTTTGGATTCCAATCTAATGGGCTGCAATATGGTTCACAAAATGGTTTTCGGTTCTATAGGTCTCCTGCATCATCAAACAGCAAAGAAAGCAAGAGCTGAATGAGAGGCAACGTTCTCTAATAATCATTATTTGACTTCTGATAGTGCTGGGCTGTTTTTAAGCAGTCCTTCCAGCCTTTCCCAAGTCCCCATTGGACCCCTCCGGCAATTCAAGAATCACTATTGATGATTATGAAACTCCAAGTCGGAGAGGTAAGATTATATAACAAGCAAAATATCACATTAGCATTCTGACCTATTTTGAAATATTCCAAGTGCTTGTTGTTCTGCTGCTTGTTTTTCTTCTACTTTTGTTCGAAATAGTGGATACTTGGAAATTATTGATTTGTTTTTTTCAACGTTGATTTGGGTTCATTAAGAGTTCAACAAAAGGACATTTAATTAACCCAAATCAAAGTTGAAAAAATGTTTAATGTGCATGTATCGTAGATTATCTTAGAATTATTTGTATCATTATTGAATTACATTTTACTTTACATAACAAATGCTGTTTGATATTGACTAATCTATGTCTATAGCTATTTCAGGAGCCATAACTTTTTAGAGTTTTAGGTGGAAAGTCCATAAACCAATTCTCTTTTTGGTTTTAATCTTTTTGTCTGTGATTGGACAAATATTGTTGTACTAATTCAAAATTGGCTGAATTGTTCTGCCGCTAATTGCTAACATTCTGCTTTTGACAGGAGATATCATTACTGTTATGTTTACTGTGTCTGTAGATGTTCTTTTTGTTTGTACTAACTTTGTGTTGCTATTTCTGTTGCTAGATTCAGTACCGAAGCAGTTTCCTTTTACACCTGCCATTGACGTACTGCATTCTTGTCTTTGCTTGAGATTTCGCTGACCAGTATCTTCCTGGGATTCTGTTTCTTATTGGATTTAAATTCTTCCAGGGAACCTCAGGAAATGTAGATGGCAAAGTCTCTACATCATCTTGCTCAGACAGTAGCGGGTCTGAGCCAAGATTCAGGTCATGCATATCCTCTCATCGCAACTTAACAAGCCATCTTTCCTTTACGTCCAAACCTATTTACCCCCGGTCTTTTAACACCCAGATACCTGCGAGAGAAGCTGTTGACTCTGCATCTACTGCATTATCAGACTATGATTCTTCTACTGCTCAAAGGGAGCCGCATCGTTGGAGCAATTCCAGCAGCTGTATTGATTTGGCAGATGTTTCAGAGCCATTTGAGTCTGAAGGTTATGGTCGATCAGATACATCATCCATTACTGTTAAATACAGATTGTGAAAAAGATTTCTCTCACAGAGATCTCCTTGGAGTTCTCGTCGGATTGTGAGAACTGGAGACATGCCAGTTCTTGGGGTTCTTTCATGTCATGTTTTCCATGTAGAATGTTTGGAGCAGACAATACTGAAGCCACATAAAAGTGAACCTCCTTGCCCTCGCTGTCTCAGATTGCAGGAGGAAAATTCTCCTGATCGGCAAGTTTTTTGCAAGATGAGGAATGGTCTTCCAAGGCCACAAGGCCTGGGGGTTGTGCGCAGGTCGGGGATTGTGTTGAAGGTGCTTTGTATGTACCTCCACGCAATACTATGTTGTTGCTTGACCGAAATCATGTCAAGAAAAACCTTTCTTTAAAGGGTAATTCAAGTAAGGAATTCCTGACTAAGTTGAAGAAACTGGCTCATACTTTTCTCAGCTGTTAAGTGGAAAGTCAAATGATCAAGGAGTTGTAAGTTGCTCAAAGACAACAGCAGGCCCTAGTATGAGACGATTTTAATTCTGTAGATGTTTGGCGCTGTGAAATTGGCGTGCTAAAAGTGTTAATTATGCTTCAGATTATCTGAGCAGATTTCTGGAGGCGGGGATTTGTGCACCCACATCGTATGTATATGGAAAGAAGTAGCCCGTCGGATTACATATCTAGAAATGTGTGCCTTCTTTTTCTGTTCTTGACGTTGGATGAAAACATGTAGACGAAAATTGCGATTTTCATGCTGACGTGGTGCATCGGTGAAAATGGAGTGGATTCAGAGATTGTTGTCTAATTGGGCTTTTATTGACTTATACATTTGAGCTTCATCTGTCCCTGGCGGCCCATTGGGTCAATGACTTTCGAGGTCTTTTGGGCTCCTCGTTGTGTTGTATAACCGATCCAACTCTTTTTTGAAGCGAGCCATGAACGGACAACTCTGGTTCAGTCCTTTTCAATGGTTAATTTTCAGCCACAAACTTAGAAATTGGTGATCCCATAAATTAAGTATCCGAGGACAGAAAATAAGAAATATCTTCTGCCAATTCTTTTCCCCCATTGTTTTATCTAATAATCTAATGTGAACTGACGATGATGAAGGTGCTTTCGGTACCTTTGATTTAAGTGGTGTTGGTCGGAGCTTTGGGGTCCAAATGAAGGGTAAAAGCATTTCTAAGATGAGTTAAATCAAATAGTTAAAGGGTAAAAGTTTTCCAAATCTTGTGTAACTTGGCTCAGTTAAGGATGAAGATTGGTTTATAAGTCATGCTCATTTTGAAATCAAGTTCAAATGAAATTTAATGTGTACTTCACCATTTAAAAAGAAGATATTATGTATTTGAATGATGAAAGATTATACTTGTCATTGCTATTGGAATATTGAGAGAAAAGATATGTGAAGAAAAAATTCCCGAGAGATCATGGACCTATTGAATTATTCTTCTGATATGTGAAAAAGACTAATCATTTATACAGTACACGGGCCTTAAAACTCAGAAAATAAAGGTGCCGTTATCAAGATTGGTCCTGCATATCTAGCTAGCATAAAAGCAAACGGACAGACATGTAACATGTTGCAAACTTGCAATGAAGGGTACACATCAAGACACCAATGACGTTCATAACCGGAACTAAAATCCTGGACCAATTTCTCTTGCTCAAAACATGAGGTTCACCTTCCCTTCACCCTTTTGAATGGGCAAAGGCTCGATGGGCAAATATCCATAGCCATTCAATTTGGCTGAGGTTAATGAAATATTTGTTTGGGACATGTATGCATTAACAAATGACAACAATCCTTTCCCCACAATCATGTGCTCTGCAGCCAACACCCCAGACAATAGCATTCAATTCAGATACGGAAAACAACTTGGATTCTTGATAGGTCTGCCCTAGTGTTTACTAGTCCATTTGAAACTATTACCAATTTTAACTTTCAAATTGGGTCATGTTCGATTGTGAATTGCACTCCCTGATGTCCACTAGCCATGTTCTAGCCATATTCATTTTCTTTCAAATTCAATGTGCCATTTTTGCATGAAAACCTTATTCCTAGAACATAAATGTAGGATTTAGACACGTCGTTCAATTACATCCACTGAGGTTATTGCTAATGAACAAAAATATAGAATACAAGTATTGATTCCGGTGAGTTATCTTATCGCGTGTGCGCTATGTTTTACTCTGTAAAAGCCTTGTGTACTCATGAACACCATCAATCCTTTATGAGCGTGTAAAGTTAAAGAATTTAAAAGACAAAATTCTAGACTTAGGAATTAAGGATATGGGTCTTAAGTTCGCCAAAACTTTATCATGTACTACCGACAATAGTAAATGTTTGTTTCAATTGGACCAATATGACAGAAAACAACTGGGAAAATAAGTTCAAAATTACAAAATCTTGATGTTCTATTTTATTTTGTCCCTGTGGCAGATTGACAAATTTTTCTAACATAAAATCATACATGTAATAAATATGATTGACTTGGTTATTTGATTTCAGTGAACCATGGGCCAACCACATTAATAAGTTTGGTCCATTTGATGCGGTATTTCAGAAAACAGAAAAAGCGAAAGTACAGTTTTGTCTGGATTTTACTTCTTCCCATGTAAACTTGACCTAGAAAATTAACAAGCATTTTGTGTATGACTCTGCAAAATGTTTTTAACCATGTGAGTAGGCATGTGATGGAGGGTCCATAAAATAAGCAGCTTTTTCAGAAATACTTCACAAGGAAGCAAAGCAAGTCCTAATTAAAACGTAAACATGTTGGTCCATAAAATGTTTGAGGGTGTGTTCGCAACCAAGCAACACAACTGATTCTTTCATGTAACCTAATAGTTCTTTGGGTTTTGGTATGTCTGAATATTCAGTGTATGGAAACATAAAGCATGGAAAAAGTGCTTACTAGGTTTTAATGTTTAATGACTTGGAGCAGACCAACGTTTGAACCATGTTATACTCTATGAAAGTTTGTTTATTCTCTTCCTGTTTTGTATTCCTTATCACTGATTTATACAAATACCCGAGTCATTTAGAGGACTTTCAAAATTTAAAATTATTGAAATATGAATAAAATCGAAATATTTGACAGACAGACATCAAAGTCATACATCACCTGAACAAGGGTCCGTTTGCTATTTTCCAATACCCCAATCATAAAAATACCATGATACACTTAACATATACAGTAATCCCGATGACTTCTTTATGCTAAGCTTTGTTAGCTTTTCATATTTTTGGCCAAACAAAACCATGTGAAATTTGGCAACTACATGATGTTAACACCTGCAATTTCTAAAGTCATTGCCATAATATAAAATCTCAGTACGAATATGTGCACATGGTGGGTCTGCAAATTAGTAGTCAATTCATTTTCCCGGTTGGAAATTTTGATTTATCAAACTTGCGTAAAGAAAAAAAAAAAAAAAAATTGCCCTTGCCATATGCTATGACACACGGAGACTTGTTTTAAACGTCATCTAAATTTGTACATTTAATTTTTAGAGATTTTGCAATTTTCAGCTCATCAATGGTCACATGATCACAGTTGAACAAATTAAAGGAGATTTGAAAAATTACATGTGTGTGTCTTGTTATTGCCCTCTCATTATCAAGCACATTCATTTTCTTTTCTTTTCTTTTCTTTTTTTCTTTTGCAATTATGAAAATTTTCATATTTCAACTAATTTTTTGTTTTATATAATGCATTAATTAATAAAATTTTCGAATATTGTTTTCCCGGCTTCAAACAACTTAACTATTAAAATTTTTTTATAGTAGTATAAAACATCTGGGCCCATGGGCCATGAAATTTTTTGTAGATAATGAATATGAAACGCATGCAATGACGTCCGAAAAGGACACCATTTAGTGGACGCCGGACTTACTCCTTCCATAAACGAGGCGTGGGCGCGTGACTTCTGTTTTACTTTTTAAATGAGTAATGCCTTATTTTTCATCTTAAAATATATTTAAATAAAGTGATAAATAAATTGATATATATTTATTTAACAACAAATTTTTATAATTTTTAAAAATAATTTATTATTATATTTTTATTATTTAATAAATATACATAATAGTATTTTTAAAATAAAAAATTTGAGAAAAATAATATTAATTTTTAAAAATTAATAAAAATATAATATAAATTTATTAATAATTATTAATTATTAAAAAAGAAAATTGGAACCCAGAACTTCCATCCCAATGGAGTTATCGGTCACATCCATTTGAAATTGATCCATTCGAATGGAAACATCTCCCGGTTCTAATTTTATGTAATTTTGACACGTATACCTTTTTACTTACATATATAATACAATAGTATTCAATACTTTCAATTAAACAAAACCCAAGCAAGATTCGAAGCACAGTTGTTGATCTGCAAATTTAAAATCAATGTTGTCAAGGTGAAAACTGCAAAGAAAAATGCAATGACAAAAGAATCCATAGCGAATCATGATTTACATCCCTGTCGGTAACAACCATAAAAAATGATGATGAAATTAGACGGTTCTTATTGCACAACAATACAAATGAAATGATGATCCATCGAGCAAAGCATGCAAGTACATGTATGCCAATCATTCCCAATTTCCTTTATTGTTTCCCTCTCTTTGAATTAACGAGGGAAGAGAGTCTCTCCAAAAGAAATATTACCAAATTATAACCAAACCACAAGATCTGAAAGTGCTTTACACCAAATCCAGGAGGTAGTTGGAAGTGCACTTTTTATTTCTTCATAGCATTTGATAAGTGCTTTAACTTTTAGTTCCCACAATCAAATAATAATCCATATTTGAAATAAATCAAAAAGTATCCAAAGAATTAGTTGAACTGTTAAAGAGAGAGGTCATAGCTATTTAAGGGAAGACTGCGAGCACTTAATTATTGAAAAATCCATAATTAAAGATGAAGTGATATCGCTTTAACAGACAAAACTCGCCCTGATCGCGGCAACGCTTATTGCTTCCCAGACTCAGCTTCGGCGACTGATTGACATATTCTTAAGTCAGTGTGTTAGATTAAATAATGCTACTTATACAAACTCATTTATATAAATTAAAATCATATTTAAATTTATATTTTTAACACAAACTATGGGTGTTAATATGTTTTTATTTAATAATAATATTAAATTATTATTTAATGATTTTGTGTTTGAATTGCACGATATGGTATGATAGCAAAAGTTTTGTATCTAAATATCTCAAAAAAAATTTTAATCAATTAATTGATTTATTGATTTCTGGCTCATACTTATTTTAATCTCTATTCATTCATTTGATCGAATAATATTTAAAATTATAATATTTTTATTTACTTAATTTTAGAAACGTGTTATTAAAATAATAAATTTATTTTCTATTAAAGTATTATAAACACAAGATTGCTATTATTTCACAATTATTGTAATATAAAAGCTAAAATATTAAAATAATTAAATTATATTAAATATTAATATAATTAAATACCTTTTTATAAATTTTCTTTTAAAATTGAGCAAAAGCCAACAGTATTAAAAATAGTTTTAACCAAGTAATAAAACTCGTCTCTCTTTTTGAACGTGGTTTAGTAGTCCTTGTCACAGTTATTTTCACGTGACTCCAAATAAATGGTAGATCTGTAATGATAATTATCAGCATTAGAGAGAGAGAGAGAGAGAGAGAGTATCAGAAACACGCGCCAATGTTCAGCAAGCAAGCAATTGGACAGCATTGATATTGTTAAATTCAACTTGGTGCAATGCAATTGGACGGCATTGATATTGTCAGATTCGTAAAGATTTGATTAAGCATGTGATGACCACTTTTAACGACAAGTCACATGGAGCATGGGATTTAAAAATGATAAGAATAAGTAGAAATGAGAGATTTTATAACAGAAGTCATTATAAGATTCGATTAAGATTAAGCACACGAACACGAACAAAAAATTTAAAAGAAGTGGGGTTGAGAGGTTTGGTATGGCCGCAACGCATATAAAGTCTTGGATCTTAAACACAATGTAATTTTGGTTAAAAGAAAGTAGTTTGGTTTATGTAAATAATGTAAAATTCATTGGTTGTTTTTCGCGATGAAGTGTCAATATGAGAGGCGAGTGCTAAACTTCATACTAAAGTCAAAACTATCCAATTTTAGTATAAGAGAGTTTGATTTAAGATCTCTTATATTTTATTAAACAAATTATAATAGCAAAGTTTCATAGGATCATAATCATGATCATCTATAACACGTAAAAAACAAATTCATAGCCAAAAAATTACGTTTTATGTTAAAAAAAGCTGTAGCATAATCATTATTTTACATGTAGATAATTATATTAATTAATTTTAAAAATTTAAAGTTCGTATGTTAATATTAATATTAATATTGATGTGATTGTTGAATTAACTATCCCAGGTTACTTCATTTATTAAAATTTTTTAAGTTTTAAAAGCATTTTATGTTATTTAAATTTCATCATTTTTTTATTTAAATTTATAAACAAAGTGACATGATATTATTAAATTAATTATTACATTAATTAAAATATTAAAAATTTGTTTGTTTGCAATTATATAATTGATAAACTATTCAATTACATACAGTATAATTGCACAAAATTACACAATTATATTTGATTATAATTATATAATTACGTAATGTCATATTTGATTGTATATTGTATAATTGCACAATATTATAAAATTAACTATTTTAAATGTAGAAATAATATGAAAATAAATTTTAATTACTAACAAATTACTAAAATTAAAAAATTTATATTATAGACTCAAAAAATCTAATATAATTTTTATATAAATTATGTATGCTTAAAATATATATTATATATAATACATGTTCAAAATATTTATCACTCAATATTAAATACTTAATACATAATAAATTATGTATGATTGAAATATATTTTTAAGTTTATTAGTCGCAAACTTAGTTAAAATTCATCAATCAAGAAAAAGTTATCAAATAATATTTATAATTATAAAAGGATAATTATAATTACGTAAGTGAATTTTAATAATCATCTACAACTATTTATAAAATTGTTATATAAAATTATACTCATTTTAATTATTTTATTAGAATCAACGGGATTTAAATTTTTTTTTCGAAACCAAACAATATACAATTTTAAACCAAAGTTAAAGAAACATTGCAAGTGAATTACAAAACTTACATGAATTAACTATTATTCGTGTACAAGTTAATTAATAAATTCATATATTTGTTTTTTACTTGATATATTAATTATTCTAAAATTTACAAATATTAAACATTTATAATTACTATTGATGTACAATGAGTGTCTCACGTGTTATAAATACAAATATTTTAAGTTGGGCAAGACTACAAAAAATACTTACATTTAATTAATAGGTGCAATTTATTATTAATTTATACACATTCTCTAAATTTGTTAATGCAAAAATTCTCTGCACGAGTGAATTGTTGGTGTTTTCCTTTAAAAATAAATAGAATTATAAGTGACACGATATACCTGAATTATAAGTTGCACAATTTACCATCGTTAATTTGTTAGTCAAGAATACAAATGATTTTTGCATTTGACTTGTCGCTGCAAAGAATCGAAACCAAGAACATGTTCATAACAGTGAATCCCTAGCAATAGTGAAAGTAGAGACAAACACAAAAGCAAGAAAAAAGGGCTCTTGTAGGCCAGATTCCAGAAGTTAACTGAGAAGATGGACGGTCCAGATCAAATTCCAAATTTACAGACAAAACACAAATGTAGACAAGAGGTAGAATGGTTTGGATCCTCGTTAGTTTAAAAAGTGAAGTTGGTTAGTGACGGTTTAAAGGTCTCAAGCGAATATCTTTTTCATCTTTACCAATTCCTCCCTGGTGTGTTGCCCAGTATTTGGAAGGAAGGACTTCAATTAAATTGGAATAGACGATTCAATATCATTTTTATTATTTTATAAAAATATAAAATAGATATTCGGATTGAATTTTAATCAAATTTGATGAAAGCCTCGTAAAAGTATTGGAACTAATATATATATTTATTTCTTTTATTTTGTAAAATAAAACCCTCTTTGTATACAGTGTGTTGAACAGTCACTGCAAACAAGGGCATATGTATGTAAAGTGGAAACCAAATCTAGATGGACCAATTCCGAAATCTCCATTGAAAGGAAAGGATGGGAAGGAACAATTTAATTTCCTACTCCGTTTGTCGATATGTTTTGAATTTCCTTGTCGTATTGCATTTTGCATCTGGGTTTTAATAGCCAAGTATGTTTTGAATTGCAAGAATGTAGCCAAAGTGCTTCCATGTGCAGCGGCTACTTTATGGCCGTTATATCCAAAGTAAGACAGGAATAGGATAAAAATCGCCTTCAATGGAAGACTGAAAATGCCGCAAATTGCAAATCCACAATTGTAAGGTCCCCACGTCCAACGTCAAATTGTTGCAGGTTTATTTGTAATTCAATTTTTATTTTTATTTTTATTTTTTTTAACATATCAAGACAAGCACAGCCGTAACAATGCTCTCTTTTCTCGCACAGGAACAGCTAATATCATTTCAGGAGATTAACTTTCGGAAAATGAAAACGACAGATGCAAATGGTCAAAAACAAAATTCAAATTGATTTTCATGATTAGAAATTGAAAATTAAACCAACTTTTGCTTTTGAACTCAGATATCAGATATGGAAACCGATTCTTTTATCGGGAGAAAAAAAAAACTTATAATTTTTAAAAATATCACTTATTTTTATATTAAAATATTTATTATAAATATTTTTATAACTTTTAAAAATATTTATTACATCATCACTAAAATATTTATGACAAACATCTTTAATCTAAAAAATAATAAATATTTTTTTAATAAAAATAAAAATATTAATTTTTATCATATAAATTCTTAATTTTTATTATATAAATATTTAATTTTTATCAATAAGTCTATAATTAAATTAACATATAATATATTTATTTAGATTAAATATTTTTTTAAATTAATAAATTATTTTATAAATATAATATTTGATATTGTATAAAAATAAAAAATTATTAAAATAAATTGTTAAATTATTTTTTAAAAAATAAAATATTTTAAATTTTAAATTATTCTCATTCGCTTTTATTTTTAATTGTTAATTATAATTTATTCTATTTATTTTTTTGTCTAAATATATAATTTACAAAATGTAAATTAATAAATTTGATTTTAAAATATTATAAATTATGGACAAATCATAAATTACGAGTTCAATTTGATCAAATTAATAATTTAGTTTTGAGTGATTATAAATTTATAAATAAATTATAAATTGTGAGTTTACCTTATTTTAAATTATTAAATATGATATATTTTAATAAAAAATAAATTAAATTAAAATTAAAATTAGTACTTAAGAATAGAAGTTGAAACAATAAGTACTGATATTTAAAATGTTTTATTTTTTAATTAAATAATTTATTTTAATAATTTTTTAAGTTCTCACGGTTTCAAAAATCATATTTAAAAATAATTATTAATTTAAATAAAAATTATTTAATATAAATAAACATATTATATCTTAATTTGATTACAAATTTATACTATAAAAATTAATATTTTAATTTTTATTAAAAAGATATTTTTATTTTTTTAAATTATAAAATATATTTATTATAAATATTTTAATTAAAATATAAGTAATGTTTTTAAAAATTATAAGAATATTTGTGACAAAATTCAGCCATTGAGATGAGATAACTGACATTTGCGAGAAGCACGGTATTTGTCGTTCTCGCCCTTTTTACCGAAAAATGTTCTGAGTTGCAGAGAAATTGCAGGCTTTGAATTTGAATGAAAATTATCGTGAGTCTGACTTTCTAGGGAGTGATGCTAAAATGAATTGTGATGGCACGAGCTGGACCTGATATTTGGGCAAATACCGCCACACCTATTCCCTTCCGGGATATAGGTTCAGCTAGTCAGTGGGGCTATTCGTTTCTTCTTTTGGCCAACAAATATGAAAACCCACATAAAAAGAAGTAAAATTTATTTATTGGTTCATGGTTAATCTCCTAGTCGTGCTGTAATGATGAGTATAATGCTTTCTTAAATCTTAATTATGTCAATCTCTTAACCTTAATACAAATGAAAGAAAACAATGGAAAAAAACAAGCGTTAATTTCCACGGACCTTCTTAAAAATGTAGGAGATTCCTTCAAGTCAAAGAATTCTCAAAAATCAAAATTGTAGTTTTCTTCTTCTTAGTTGGTTGCTGAGTAGGTTGATCGATATTTTAATACGCCACAATAGCGAGAATCGCGGTCCCCTTATTTGACCTATCAATATCATAATCGGAGTTATCAGACACAATCCATGCAGATCTTATCTTGATTACCTAATATTGTTTATAATTACATGCAAGACCGAAGATACAACAATCATACAATTTACAATCGAGTTTGCAGAAGATCGTATCATAATCATACTCATACTACACAAAGAAAGAATTAAAAGGCATAAACAGAAGGCTGCAAGAAAACAAAAATAAAAAGCACAAAGTGAAGAGACGCGTTAGAGATTGCAAGTGAAATTATGATCTCTCATTCAATTATCAGGTAGCTGAAGAATGCTCTTAACCTCACGCAACGAACCTCTATGGACTCCTTTATTTTCTCTTTCGAGCAATAAATAAAGGAGGAGAAATTGATTTTCCATAAAATCGCAACAAAAAGCTGATAAAATGTTGGTCAAAATATTTGTTGATGTATAAATTTTTTAAAAAAAAAAAACTTAATTTATCGTACTTAAAAAAAATAAATAAATAACTTTTTCAGAAAGTACTTTCATGTCATCTCGAGTTGAAAATTTTATTATTATTTAAATATAAATAAAAAAAATTAAGAGTAAAATCAATTTTTTAATATTTAAGTCAAATACAAAATTTATGAATTAAAAAAAAAGTAATTAAAGAATGTAACAAGTAATTGAGTGTTTTTAGTTATCAATACCGATACCAAAAGGGTGAGCCGAGTGTTTTTCTCATTTTCTAAAGTCAAAAATATTGTATTTATAATGATTTTAGCACGTATAGTTATCGAAGAATGAAAGTTCGATTTGATAGTAGGCATATCCTAATAGCCAATAGGTCATTTCGTAATCATAGTTAACTGTTGTAGGGTGGCGCAATAAATAATTGTCATATAACTAATATAACACACTAAGCTTGTAATATGATCGAATATTTTTTACAGACTTTGAAAAGTGAATATTGTTCACCTTATTAATTTTTCTATTTTTGATTAACATTAATCTCGATCCGGCACAAATTGGGTCGATAGAATAGCAATCAGGTTGTTCGCTTTGGTTACTCTAAATTAGTATTCGAGAGATGGGTTGCTGCTGTAGAGGCTATTAAGAAGAATACTTTTTTCTGCCTTATCGTATCCAAAGGCGAAAGGGTGACTCAATAAAGATCCTCCAACATGAGCCCCTCAAATTTTTACTATTACATAAAAATAGTAAAAATTTATCTTTTTGTTCTTGTCCTTCTATTTGCTATGGGAATTTTTGTGCTCTAAGATAATTTGAATTCTTCACGAAATAATGAATGCCAATAATCATATTTATTCTAACTGTGTCGTTTTACATATTGTCATTTTTAAAAAAACTTAACTGTACGCTGGCGCCTTTTTAATTTTTATAACATTGTCACATGTAGCGATATAAGTAGCCTTATTTATGCCTATGTACTATTTTTAGGTGTCTTATGATTTCTCATTGATATGATACAAACTAAACTATCAGATTGCAGTTTTAGGGATACGTTGAGTCTTCTTATTTTCAGAATTCCTGAGCTTACAACTTATACTCAAGTTTTCAACATCCTTATTTGTTAGCATTTTTAACATCAGAATCAGTAAGCTAACTTTCTTTTCCTTTACTTCTTTATTTTGTTTGTTGCTTATGGTGATTGTAACAGGTAGGCACTAAGGGCTCATCTTCTGCTTAGGTAGAGTTGATCCCTTTTTGAATTAATTGACCTTGAAAAAACTCATAACAAAGAATAGGCTTGATGTGTGAAAATAAACCTTTTGGGAGTAAATTAAGGTTCTTTAGGAGCACCTTTAGTATCCCTAAGATGACATCATTGTTTTTCTCAGGAGTCAAGCTATTTGCAGTTTCTAAAATTTGACAAACTGATTTGATGTTAAAATCTACAGTAAATAAGTTTTAGCAGCTATAATAAGAGCATAAAGATAGTATCTAAGAGCCATCTACCTTAAGATGTTATCCCAGTTGACCTACATGATGACTCTCATTCGAGGCTGAGTGATGATGAGTCAACAAATTTTTACCCCCTCTTTCGATTGAGACATAAGACAGAATATGAGACAGACATGTTCTTCTTAAGTGTTGGAACCTAAGATTTAATAGTTTATTGGGATGCCTTCGGGATAGATAGGCTAGTGTCTATAAGAGCTCCCCTAGATAGAAAAATACTAAGCCAATCACCTCTATAAGAGATAATGTTCAATGAAGAGCTATTTCAAATTGATAGTGTTAAATGAATAGCTATTTCTAATTAGGATAAGGTTGCTACTTCAATCTTTCTCTGTAGCCTTGCTTACGTATTTTGAAATCTCACCGTATTAATTAGCCCTTAATAGTTGATAGATTTTGGATAGGTTATATATACTGTGGCAGAAATATTTTTGAGAGCCACCCAATATTTTTGAAGTGGCATATATTTATACCTTGAGGAAGAATTCTAGGACAAGTTACAAATAATATTATTTATAAACTAGACCTAAAATCGTCAGTCTAGCGAAAGGGTAATTCTTTCAGTAATAAAAACTAGAAGGACAAGTAATTTTTTGTCAGCAGAAAGTGGGATTTAGCAGTCAAACTTAAAATGTTTAACTCATTCAGGTTGGGTCAGTTCTAAACACGTCGCCTCTTGCTTGATAGAAAGTCAGGAGGTAGGGTGACAACACTCGGGGACATAGCTGGGGACTAGAAGAATATCCTTTTTGAGTCTTTATTAGTTAAGTTGGGTATAGTATCTTCCTATATTTCTAGCGTCACCACAAATAAGATAAAAAAGATGGGAGAAAGCGACCTTTGTACTAACCTTTTGATCTCATTTGTTGTATAATGCTTACTTATTTCATTTTTAACTGCAAGAATGGCTAGTCATAAGCAATGTAATTCCTTTTATAAAAGGATAACTGCTACTAAAAGTGGAGATCGAGGCCGCAAGCATGATCCCTCACCCCATCCACCTCTTTTATGCCAGTTTAAAATCATTGAATCCTTAAAGAAGAGAGAAAAGAAGCCAGTGCTGTCTTAAGTTAATTTAATTAAAAGCAGCGACAGCTCACCTGAGGACTAATTGATAAAACGGCCTCGTGCTGGGGATAATAACTGTGACTAGTTGTTGAGTATCATTATCATTGCTACGAAAAGAGTAAGATTTAGGTTGACTAAGGCTTTGGGATTGACTCAATTTTTGACTAGGTCATTCTTTGGGATACCCTCATAGCTTACCCCAAAATGCTTCATCGTTCCTTATTTTTTAGTTTTAAAGGTGGGACTTTCAGACATAGGGTAGGATAAGTGACAACTGTCGGATCGCCTTTTCTAGCTCATAAACTCTGCCTCATCATTGATTAATAAAGATGTTGATGGAGAAGTGGGCCAACTGACCTCTAAAGTGGCGATCAATTATGTCCACCATTCTACTATTTTGGTATGCATTTTTTTATACTTTTTCAGTTAATTAATCAATCAATTTTCTAACTTTGAATATTTCAAATTGAGTATGTGCCAGCACAACAGAAAAGATACATGAAAGCTTATATTCAAGGTACCACTATCTAAATTTAGGAGGTAAAAAGGCTGGAAAAAGAAATTGTCTCTAAATAAGCAAATAGAGAGGGATTTATAAGGCTGAAACAAGACTAAAGCCAAATAAAAAAACCGTGTGGCATAAGTAAGCAAAGAGTCTTGAGTTCGCTGTTTTGGCCTTTGATCAAGAAGTTCTGCACCTCAAGGATGACTTGATAATATAGAAGAAAATAGGTGAGACCTTTGTAGAACTCTTGAAAATTTAAGACATCACTATTCTAGGGCTTTGCGAAAGGGTAAAGAAGTTAAAGGATGAACGTTGAATTAGGAATAGGAATTATCGAGGATTAAGGCCACGATCTTTAAATTAAAGGTGAATTTGTAGACGACTGACAATCAAGCTCTATGACAGTATAAGAAAGGCGTACTCTTTGGGTTGAAAAATGTCAGTGCTTTAGTATAATAACGCCATTTAGATATAGACTTTAGTTGGCTTTTCACGAAGGTGGGCATAAAGAGACCAATTAATGAAGCAACTCTTGAGGTGTGAGGTGAAGCTGTAGACATTAAAACCCTTTCCACAAAGGTGAAAGTTTCAGTAACTGTGGCCTAACAACCAGGCGAGTCCAAGGGTCCTCTTTTCTCTTTATTTTATCCTGTCCTCCTACTAACTTTGGATCCTAATTTTGTGTAGTCGCTTTTCGAGCTCCTCTACCTCCCACTACATCTAGAAGGCTACCAAGGCAAGGTCATTAAAGCAAGTAGAAACTAAAGCTAAAACCATCGAATTAGTGACAGGAAGAGATGATGGCCTCGAATAATGTATACTTTGTATTATTTTTTGTAATTTTTCTCCTTACATGTAGATAATTCTTTTTGTAATCACAATTCAATGAAACAGATAAATTTTTCATATCTGTCCATTTTTCTATCCTAATTCCTGCATGTGTCTGATTAATATCAATGATTATTTTGGAAGCTAACAAATAGCTTAGCGAGACTAGGATCATAATAATAATTTAAATTAAGGACAATGATAAGTAAATTGCTACACCAAAAGTAATGGATTGAAGGGATTCACCAAATACCACGGCGATTATATGAAACATATTCAAATTAATAAGTTATTTACCTCTCTATGTTACTTTTGACACATGCGTTGCTAAGGTTATCAAATAATGAACTGGCTACTTAAGTAATTAATTAACCTGCCAAAGTCTTGTTTATTGAAAATTAACCAGATCGATCCATCTAGACAAAAAAGGGGAAGGCAAGATTTTGATGGCTTTTTACGTCATTCTACTCCTACTATCTTTCTTAGAATTGACTTAGATAGATGCTAGTTCATTTTTCCTATATGCTTGCCTCCTAGACTCAAGGTTAGGTTTTACTTTTGGTGAGGCTATAGAATAACTTGAGTTGGTCTTGGGTTCTTTGATTGACATTCGACTTAGAACAATAGTTTGATTACCCTTACCATTCTTAAGCTTCTAAGGGGTTAAAGTAACTAAATGGCCATTTAAAGCGGTCCTCATTTGGCTTGCTTTAAGACTACTTTTTAAACCTTGAAATTTAATTCCTTATGATAATATCAAGGGAAGGCATGATTTTGAATAGTGGTAATTGATGCCATATCAGAATTTTAAAGTAGTTCATCCATTTTAAATATGTTGGTTGAAATCTAACTTTATGAAATAACCATATAATGGTCACAAATAACTCTAGCGATTTTAAAAATTGGACCAAAGTTTTTGTGTTAGAGATATGCCCTAGAACCAATTGTGCCATATGGTTCTAAGTTATTATTTTCTTATATATAAACTTTGTATTTATTTGTAAAATTGTTTACAAGTAATAAAATAGTATTTATTGTATCTTGTATTATGTTCAGTTGCTACTTATTTATTTTCTTAATTAATACGAGATATATACTTGTATGTATTGTTGATGTCGTCCAAAATTTGACGTAAAGAAAAATTTTAAAATGGAGTCGACATCTATCCAAATAATGGTGGGATAGATCACCTAAAAATTTTAGATTCTAAGTTCGAGGGGTTGATTAAGTGTAGGGAAGGTGTTAGGCACCCAACAACTTCCGTAAAAACGGTTACCAAAAATATTGATCTTGAATTTTCATTTTTTTTTTTTAATTTTACCCTTATTTA
>JAWDEX010000012.1:5493775-5515848 GCA_035221805.1 Trichilia hirta
ATTTGATGCAAAACTCATATCGAGATATTAAAAACATGTTGTATTCCCAGGATAAGTTTCTCTGCTCGTTGACAACAGACTATATTGCTTCAATTAAATGACTCTCTCTCGCATTTGCTGTCTCTCAATATTTATAAAACCACTTTTATAACACAGATATTATATACTTAATAAACCCAATTATTGGTAAGTATTTTGCATGTCCCAGCAAGGCATTTAAACTTTTCATAATGTTAATGGTCATCATGTCGTATCTTTGAGATTGAAAATATGATCTAACTTATCTATAAAATCTCACTTTATGCTTTAAGTAGTATGCAGCTTCGAGATGCATTATCCTTAATTTATCTATGTATTTATTATATTAAATTCACTAAGTCAATACGATTTAGCTGCAAGAAAATATCTAATATGAAAGGAATCTACTAATTGTGTTGGCATCTTGAATTTAGCCTTAATATTTTTGTATACATGATAAACACAATATTTATGGTGGACTTCAAAAAGACTGTACTAATTCTTATTTTAATGCTATTCTGTCAATCTGAAACAAACACTAAATTCGACATCAAACTAGTAGCATCTCGTAACTTCAATAAAAATTATTTTTATGATGCATCATTTTTTGAATTTACAACTTCAAATGCCAATAGATATATTTAATCATTATCATTAATAGTAACTACCACCAATAAAGTTTCTTGAAATGATCCTTTTAAAAAGTGCCGTCAACAGTAACCACAAGCCTAATAACGCTTTGAAAACTTTGAATACATGCATCAATAGCCATAAAAAATATAAGAAATGATTATTGTCATCTCTTTTTATAGACCACATCGTACCTTTATTTTTTTCTTGTGACATATGACAATACAATATAAGTTTACTAAAAGATATAAGTGGATCACCACAGATAAGCTTTAAAGTTACTTTCTTGTTACACTATATCTTTTTATATGATACACGAATCCCATATTTTTGGTGGATATCATTTTAAATATTTTTAGGGGTGTAAATTTTATTAATATTTACAAATTTCTCCTTTATCACCTCAGTAATCATAGAAGTGGTTGCTTGTCGATGCCCATCATGGGGTCGATCATTAATATATGTATGCATCGTATCAACTTCTCTATAAGTAACACAAAAATATAGGTCACCTGCAGTCTTAATAACACGAATTCATCATTTACAAAAATTATTGATGCATCTCAATTTATACCAATCTTTTGTCAACTTATAAGTCTTGAATTTATAATGATCCTTTATTATCATTAAAGTCGGCCTGCATTTCAATTCTTTCTTTAAACTGAATATTTTGCCAACATAAACACAACTATCATCACTTGTTGACAGTTCATCCACAACATGATTGATTATCACTTGAGGAATAAGTGGCAAACATTAGGTGAATTATTAAACGCAAAGGGACTTTCCGTTGAACTACTTTGATTGCATGGCTTATCGTGAACATCCTGAATTACATTAATTTTTTCTTATCACAGTAATTTATTTTTTTCAAATGACCTATTAAAATATCATGCACATCAAATTGTGGCTGAGTAAGATCTATTTCAAATTTAAATAAGCAATTTTTATTATCTTTATTATATTATTTAGAAGAACAACCCCCGTCGTCAGTGGGTTCATTATTCATGTTTTGAGGCAAAGAACAATATTCAAGATCATTTGGAGTAATACATTAATGATTTAGTGCTAATATAGGAAATACATAATTCACTTGATTACTACTACTCGAAGAATAAAATTGAGGTGTAATGGATTCTTCCATATTCGAGTTTGCAGGTTTTTTACAACGTATCATTGGCTCAAGAATAGTATATATCGTATAAACTTCCACTGTCCTATTCATAAAAACTTAGTTTATGATCATAAAAAATTCAAAGTCTGGTTGATTCATAATGTCAGTTGCTATAGATAATACAAACCTTAGTTGTGAACATTCTTTATACAAAATCTTTATTTTAATAGTAAATTCTGTAAGATTTATCTCAAATAAATTGTATAATATCTCCATGAATTATTCAAACGTAATTGTATGATCCACACAAAAGTCTCTTAAAAATTCTCTAACATAAAACTCGTAACTATCTAGTCCTATTGACCAAAAACCTCTATATCGTACAAGTATGGGAGTTCGATCAACCATGTTTGTAATATTCAAAAGAAAAAAAAAAAGAGTTAACCACATTAGCCAAACCATTACTCTCGAAACAAGGTCTCTCCTCGCTCTCAAAATAAGTTTATCCTCACTCTTAAACTTAGTTTAATACTTACTCTCGAATTTAATTATTCTCATTTTTGAATATAACTCTTAAAATTTGTACTCACGAACATTTTCACTCTCGAAATTACTCTCAATACAAAATTATTTTCACTTTTTTACTAATTTCGAGAGTGTTCATTTTATAAATTTTGACAACAAAATCGAAGAGTGACATCATCTAAATTATATTGACATCTCTATTATATGTAAAATATCATCAAACACTCATTACACATGCTTATTTTTTAAAAAAATCAAAGTTTTGACTTAATACAAGACTTAATTGAAAATAGATTAGAAACTCATATATTTGTATTGTCTTTTAATTGTTTCTATTGTCCGTAATATTATGATATTTTGTGCTGTAATAAATATTTTAATACGAGAAAGTTGAGTTTAATAAAAATTTAAGAGTGAGAGAGATTATTTGTTTTTGCGTAGCACTTAAGGATAAAATTGTTCAAAAAAACTTTATTTGGTTAATTATGAAATTTTTTTTTTAATAAAATTAAATTTAAAATTAATTATTGAAAGAGGTGCATTTCTATCAATTTCCCATTAATTTTTAGTCTCTGTGCTGTGCTGCTGGTCATAAACATACAAATAATTCAAATTAAAAGGATGCTTACGACCTTTTCTCAGTGTCTAATAATTATTGAAACAAGTCACAAGCATGATTTGGACTCCGCAACGCTTAACTAAAATATCCCAGTCAACAATTTTTTTTTACAATTATTTAAATTAAAAATTAACTATAAGATTAAAACCTCATCTCCAAACAAGTATTTATACACTACACTATTTATTTTATTGTGAAAATATAACTTTTAAGAATATTAGGTAAATATGTCTAATTTACAGGGCAAAGTATGCATTTCTTCGGGAATTGGAAAAAAAAAAAAAAAAGGATCTATTTTTATTTAATATTTTAACTTAATTTTTTTTAATTCTCATTGCTTAATTAAATCATTTTTTTAATTATTGAATGCGTTTTTAGAGTCTTATATATAATAATATCTGAACTCTTTTTTTTTTGTATCGAGAATCATTAAAATAAGTAAGAATATTACTTTTAAAAAATATATATTTTTAATAAATATTTTAATCGAAATGGTCAACCGGGGTATTAACTCTTTCTCTCATCCTTCAATCGATTTGAATGGAATGAAAAATTAATTACTTTGCCTTCTTGCCAGTTTATTTATACTACGTTTGTTTCGAAGTAAATGATAAGGCTTCGTTTATGATTATAATATATATCATAATTAATTTGATTTGATGTTATTGAATATTTTATTTTAACTTTATTTCTAAATTCCAGCAAAAATATCATAAAATCAAAATAAAAGAAAAATGAAATACTTTTGATATCTTTTATAATAATGTTGATTATCATAATTTTTGTTATTAAAACCATTTTAAAATTATACATTATTTTACAAATGGTAACAATTAAATTCGTAGTGGATAATGGAAATGTTTTGCATACAAAAGCCAACCAGCTCCGAGGACTACGACTTTCTGGCAAACGGTGCACAGAAATAGAACGATGATTCTCCATTCCTCTTCATTTATCCCCAGACACAATACACGCAAAAATCCATTCATTGTAACCCAACATCTAAACAAGTTTTCGATCAAATCCCATAACGATGTGCAGTTATGTGCCAGCAAATTCTGTTATTGTCGATCAAGAAGACAGTTTATGGAAGCGGCAGCTACAACTTTGCTCCCGTTGCTCAACTCTTCCAGCGTCTCTGCTTCGCCTTCTGATTACGTGGTAATTTCGTTTTGGTCCCTCGAAGCAATTTCTTAAACAACCTCCAGTAATCTAAATTAATTCATTGAAAATATAGATTTTGGAACAGTGAAATGAAAATATCTGTATATAGGATGTTTTGAACAGGATTCATCCTCCAAGACCAGATTGGTATGAGGAGTTTTATGCCTTGGTAATGAATTCAAGCATGAAATCTTACGAGGAAGAGGTTAGTGTCCATTTAAATTGTACGGCCAAATTGCATTTTTATACTTCAAATGGTGATAGTTTCTGTTCTCAAGTAAGATTGCAGGTTACAAGTCTCAGCTCTTTGATAACTTGAGGGGAAAGGCCAAGAAAGTGTTGGAGATCGGGATAGGAACTGGCCCTAACCTCAAATATTATGCCGGTGAAACTGGTGTGCAGGTTCTAGGCATGGATCCAAACAAAAAGATGGAGAAGTATGCTCAGGCAGCTGCAGAGTCTGCTGGATTGCCTCTTGTGAATTTCAAATTTATGCAAGCAGTATGTTTGCTGATAATGTAGCATGGCTGCATATTGAATTATTCTAATGATGTTAATTTCTACTTGTATGGAAAAGAAAATATTTTTGACAACAAGTTATGACTTTAGAAATGCAAGAGATCCTATCTTAGGTAGTTTCATTACTAGATGTTCCATGGCAATGCAATAAGCATCTGCATTCAGCCACTATCAGATGGTTGGAGTTTTGATTTCGTTGTTTGTTTTCTTTGTATTTTGTACTTTTTTGTGAGTCTAGAAATTGTTTCCTTAGATGCTGAGGGGTTTAGTTTCATGCAGGTTGGGGAGTCGATCCCATTAAGTGATGCGTCTGTTGATGCAGTTTTTGGAACACTCGTATTGTGTTCAGTTAAAGATGTTGACATGACACTACAAGGTACCTTAAGTTCATAGATTTTCCAAGGAATGGTAAATGAAATCATTTTCATTATTGCTTTATCTTTTTCATAACTATAGTTTGTATTTCAATCTTGCAAAACGAAACATTTCCATTTTGTTTAGAGGTGAGGAGAGTGCTGAAACCGGAAGGGATTTACCTATTTGTGGAGCATGTTGCTGCAAAGGGTATTTACCTGAACCTTTTATCATTTGATAACAAAAAATGCCAGTTTTTTTGATTTACCAAACCTGTAAGTTGGCAGACATGCTTTGTCAATTTTATTGGTGTTGTTTTCTGCTTGCCTGATGATGCAGATGGAACATTACTTAAATTTTGGCAGAATGTTCTTGATCCTTTACAGCAAACAGTTGCTGACGGTTGCCATCTTACCCGAGAAACAGGGAAGAATATATCTGAAGCTGGATTCTCATATGTGAGACTTGGCAATTCATTCCTGTCTAATGCCTCACTGATTAATCCCCATGTCTGTGGAATAGCTCGTAAATAGTACTAAATCCGAAAGTCAATCGAGTTATAGAATTCGTATAGCCTTGTTGATCAGCTACTTCTATCATAGACAGCAGGTTTTGAGTGCACCATTTCAAGAGCCCAAAGGTGAACTTTGAGTGGAGAGCAGAAGTTATGAATACACGGAGTTTGTCCTTTTGCTGTAATACAGTCACATCCTCCAGTTCATGTCAAATAATTAATAGGTATATTACTTTAAGATCTTAGGAGGAAGTCTTGAATGAAACCAAACCAAAATTCTTCTTTCATGGTTGGCATGAACCAATTGAAGCATTATACAACACTAGTTGCCGGGTTTTATTTTAAGGCTATGACAGCAACTTGGCATCTAACTCTCTTTGGTGGAGTTGTGCTGTGGTTTTTGTGAAATCACTAGTTATCAAATATAAGCATGTGAGTAGATTATAACTATTAGTTTTCAAATATTTAACTATTGTGCTTTCAAAGCACATTAGAAACACTTCAGTACCAAACTAACTATAAGTTGGACTGAACTTGCTGTTTTTCTGATTGCTGGCAGCAATGAAGACCACTATACTTCGATTGTGGCTTACCTGCATTATTTTGCACCTGTAGCTTGCTAAAATTTGCAGGTTACCCTTAAATCCAAGTCTTTCTTAACCCCCTTTGACTTGCAAGCATAGAAATAAACTATCCTCCCCAATCAAGGTTGCCAATGCTAAAGATTGTCTTCCTTGCAGTGTGCTTGTTAGAGTGAAGTTAAAACATGTTAAGGCATTTGCCTTTGTACTGAAGATTCTTTTATATACCTGACAAGAATTCTGCTGATTCCACCTTACTTGTTTGATATATTTATACATAATAGTGCGGCGCAGGTAGAATTATTTGAAACTGTGAGGGCATCTATAATAATAATACAATATTATTAGTTTGGTGAGTCTTTAATATATATTATTTTATATTATATTTACCCTAACCATAATAATGTTTGATTAAACAACTGTTGATTAAATCTAATGAAGATTAAGAAGAATAAACCAGTCTTTCTGGTGCTCGAAAAGACATCGCAATTAACAAAAGATCATAAAGGCTGGTTTCCTATTATGGGTCCATCGCATGACACTTTGTAATAGATATTGTAAATATATTCATTCTTATAATTGTTAGTACAATATAATTTTTTTTTGTCTTACAAGAGACTTCTACAACTAGCATTCTCTATTATTAAAGTGCCAATTATTTAATTCGTTTTCATAATTGACCAGTTTGATTATCATATAATTTTGTTACATTACAAATTATTAAATTTATGTACGAAGCACCTACTAGATGTAGTCGAATAGTTTTATTTTAAAAAATTTTGGAGGATATTTGTGCTGATTTTAAGTTCAAATTTTTAGGAGTACATTCAAGTGTAAGAGTTTGTTTCAATCGAAATTTTATTCTGTATTTGATATCACTTTCTTGAAGTACATTAAGATGTAAGAACTTGATGCGATCGAAATTTTATTCTGTATTTAATATCACTGTAATGTGATTCTTGTATATGATTTTAATTAATTTAAAATAAGTATTGTATGATTTGCGGATACGTACTTTAAAAAGGTGAGTGTTTGGTTTATGTATGGCCAGTCGCTGGCCACTGCAGTGGTGATCGAATATAAGAATTTTTTTGTCTTTTAAAAAAAAAAAAAAAATTATGCACGAGGACATTCATATAATTATCCACCGGTTTTCTAAATTGATTAATTATGATGACAGAAAAAATGATTTAACTGTGCCTTATTTAAAACAATTTATGAATTGTATATAGTTAATAGTAACTTGTAAGTGAGAGAACCTGGGGGTGGGCAGACGAAAATTTATATTAGATATATAGAAGCATTATTGGTTATCAAATGACAAAACTGAAAGTAAATAAAATTACGTGGATTTTTATAAAATAAAGAGAAGCTGAAGTGCACAAAAGCAGAAAAGTTTTAAATTGGTCTCCCAGTCCCGATAAATTAGGGTTTTCATTTCGTTCTTTAAACATCAGGTATTTCGCACGCATCAGCATTTCCTTAATGGTCTTTCTGTTCACTCGTGAATGTAAGTCCTCTATCCATCAGTGTAAACATCTTCTTTTTTTTTCATGGTTAAGTAGGGTTTGGAGTACATTTTTGTTAATGGTCTTTCTGTTCACTCGCTACGGTTTTGGATGTTTGTTATTTTGGACGTTAAATGTCACTAGACTTGGTGTCTTTGCCAATTTCGTGCTTGGACTTTCCTGAATAATCTGGTGTAGAAATATCATACAAGTTGTATATTTTTAAAATATTTTGTTTTGTTTAAGAAGTTAATAGCGTTAGCACTTGCATTGTATTTTGTGCCGTCACTGGTAATTTGCTTGATTTTTGCTTGCCAGGTGAAATTAGGTTCATCATCTTTCTTTAATTATTAGCATCAACTTTATTGTACGTAATCAATTGTTGGGTTTTGCATGCTGGAGTTTATGTTATTTCTTTAGTTTATATTTAATCATGTCTTTTAAGATTTTGAAGATATAGTTTATTATTCTTGATTGGGTTGGATGTAGCATCTCATTGTATCATTTTCTTCTAGATGATGTGATACAGGTGATTTTGAGAAGAATTCTTTAGATTATACGAGTCTTCTGTTCCCAATGTGGATGAAATTAATGATTACTAAAGTTTTGTAAGGGCATAGTTGCTAGTTGTATTACATTATACAATATGTGAAGATAGCATTCTACCATTATGCAATCCGTGGGTGAATTTAGCCAGTTACGATGGATTAATGTGTCATGGGGAAGTTGCAATTAGGATGATGATTAGTATTCTCTGAATTAGGTGCTGGTGAGAGCTGTCAAAGGTTGAAAGGAAGTGGAATTTGTAATTGTGAGGTTTATATAAAATAGCTAAGACGGGGTCGTTATGTTGTGTGGCCGCAAGGCCACATGGTTCAAATACAACAAGTAGGGACTGGTCCATGGGTCCACATGAACCCTACTGGCAAACTAATACAAGCTTCTCACCACCTCCATCAAGATGGGATTTTCGATTCCAATCTGATGGGCTGCAATATGGTTCACACAATGGTTTTCAGTTATATGGGTCGTCTGCATCATCAAACAGCACAGAAAGCAAGAGCTGGGTGAGAGGCAACGTTCTCTATAATGATCAGTATTCAGCTTCTGATAGTGCTGGACTGTTTTTAAGTAGTCCCCTTTCCCAAGGTCCCCAGTGGACCCCTCCGGCAATTCAGGAAATTACTATTGATGATTATGAAACTCCAACTTGGAGAGGTAAGATTATATAACAAGCAAGATATCACATTTGCAGCATGACCTGTTTTGAAATCGTCCAAGTGCCTGTTGTTTTGCTACTTGTTTTTCTTCTATTTTAGTTTGAAATAGTGTTTGTGATGATGCTTGGAAATTATTGAGTTAGTTGTTTGTTTTTTTCTCTTAGGATTTGGGTTCATTGAGAGTTCAACAAAAGAACATTTAATTAACCAATTCAAAGTTGAAAAAACTGTTTAATGAATAATGTGCAGGCATCATTGATTATCTTAAAAATTTTTGTATCATTATTGAATTATAATTTATTTTACATATCAAATACTGTTTGATATGGCTAATCTAAATCTATAGCTATTTCAGGAGCCATAACTTTTTAGAGTTTTAGGTGTAAATTCCATAAACCAATTCTTTTTTTTTTTTTGGTATTTACTCTGTACGTCCATGATTAGACAAATATTGTTGTACTTATTCAAAATAGACTGAACTGTTCGGCTGCTAGTAGCTAACATTCGGCTTTTAGCTGGAGAATATCATTACTATATGTTTACTGTGTCTGTAGATGTTCTTTTTGTTCGTATTAACTTTTTCTTATTATTTCTGTTGCTAGATGCAAGGCAGTTTCCTTTTACACCTGCCCTTGAGGTATTGCATTTTGTCTTTGCTTTGAGATTTGGCTGATTAGTGTCATCCTGGGATTCTGTTTCTTATTGGCTTTAAATTCTTTCAGGGGACCTCAGGAAATGTCGATAGCAGAGTCTCTCCATCATCTTGCTCAGACAGTAGCGAGTCTGAGCCAAGAATCAAGTCATGCATATCCTCTCATCACAACGTAACAAGCAGCTGTCTTTCCTTTATGTCCAAACCTCTTTACCCCTTATCCTTTCCCAGCCAAATACCTTTTAGACAAGCTGTTGACTCTACATCTACTGTGTTATCAGACTATGATTCTGCTACTCGTCAAAGGGAGCCCCATCGTTGGAGCAGTGCCAGCAGTAGCAGCATTGATTTAGCAGATGTTTCAGAGCCATTTGAGTCTGAAGGTTATGGTCAATCGAATACATCATCCAATACTTTTAAATGTGGATTGTGCCAAAGATTTCTCTCACAGAGATCTCCTTTGAGTTCTCGTCGGATTGTGAGAACTGGAGACATGCCCGTTGTTGGGGTTCTTTCATGTCGTCATGTTTTCCATGCTGATTGTTTGGAGCACACTACGCCGAAGACACATAAAAATGAACCTCCTTGCCCTCTCTGTCTCAGATTGCAGGAGGAAAATTTTCCTGATCAGCAAGTTTTTTCCAGGATTAAGAATGGTTTTCCGAGGCTTAGACCTTCTTGTGAGGATGGGCCATCAAGGCCTTGGAGTTGTGCGCAGGTTGGGGATTGTGTTGAAGGTGCTTTGCATGTACCTTCCCGCAATACTATGTCGTTGCTTAACCGAAATTGTGTCAAAAAAAAACTTTCTTTAATGGGTAATTCAACTAAGGAATTTCCGGGTAAGTTAAAGAAAACTATCGCATGATCTTCTCAGCTCGTCAGTGGAAAGTCAAATGATTAAGGAGTTGTAAGTTGCCCATAGACAGCAGCAGGCACTCGTAATTCTGAGATGATTGGCATCGTGAAATTGTGGTGCTAAAAATGTTAATTATATTTCAGATTAGATGAGTAGATTTGTGGAGGCTGGGATTTGGATACCCACAACATGTTGTATGGATATGGATATAAGTAGTGTGTTGCATTACATACTCCAAATGTGTCTTTTTTTCTTTTGTTCTTGGTGTTGGATGAAAACATGCAGACGAAAATTGTGATTTTCATGTTGACATGGTGCGTTGGTCAAAGTGGAGGGGATTGAGGGATTGTTGTCTAATTGGGCCGATTACCCAGGACGCTGGAGCTTCGTCTGTCCCTCGCGACCCATTAAGTCAATGACCTTTCCAGCTCTTTTGGGCTCTTCGTTATGTTTCATAACCAAATCAACACTTTTGGTGAAGCCAGTCGTGAACGGGCCTCTGGCTCAGTCCTTTTCGATGGTTAATTTTCAGCCACAAACCGAGAAATTGGTGAGCCCACAAATTAAAGCATCTAAGGAGAGAAAATGAGAAATATCTGCCGTTAATTCTGTTCCCCAGTTAGTTTTCTCTAATAATCTATAGTTACTTGACGGCGATGAAGATACTTTCGGAGCTTTCGATTAAGTGCTGGTGGTCCGTGCTTTGAGGTCCAAATGAAACAGTAAAGGCATTTCTCAGATGAGTTAAATCACGTGGTTAATGGGCAAAACTTTTCCAAATCTCGTGTAATTAGCTTGGCTTAGTTAAGGATGAAGATTAACTCATTAATGTTTTTTTCTACTTTTTAATATTGTTGCATTATATCACATATCGGGTTTAGGTATATATATATATATATTTCATCTCGAAATCTAAGTCCAACTGAAATTTAATTTGTACATCCCCTATCAAAATCAAGGGAATTTTTATTTGAAGGATGAAAGATTATACTCGTGATTTAAGTTAGATTGAAGAAAGAGATATGTGAAGTAAATGATTCATCTGAAGTTAATGGACCTAATAAACAATTCTTCTGAATTGGGAGAGGGACGATTTTTTTTTACAGTACATGGCCCTTAAACACTAGCAAAATAAAGCTTCGTCATGAAGATTGGTCCCCCGGACCGATCCTGCAGAAAAACCGAAAGGACAGACACATCACGTGCTGCAAACTTGAAACGAAGGGTAGACATCAAGACCACAGGTAGCTTTCACAAACCAACGCTAAAATCCTGGACCAATTTCTCTTGTTCAAAACATGAGGTTCACCTTCCCTTCACCATTTTTAATAGGAAAAAGCTCGATGGGTAAATTTGTATAGCCATTCAAATTAGGCTGTGGTTAATGAAATATTTGTTTGGGTCATATATGCGATGCAAGTGACGGTAACCCTTTCCCCACAATCATGTGCTCTGTAGCCAATGCCGCAGACAGATACAACTTGGATTCTTCTTGATAGGCCTGCCCTAATGTTTGCTAGTCCATTTGAAACCATTACCAATTTTAATTTCAATTGGGTCATGTTCAATTGTGATTTGCATTCCCTGATGCCCACTACCCATGTTCTAGACATTTATTTTCTTTCATGTGCCATTTTAGCATGAAAACCTTATTCCTAGAAGATAAAATGTCGGATTGGACTCATCTTTCAAGTACATCCACTAAGGTTATTGAATGTACAAAAAATGTAGAATCTAAGTATTGATTCCGGCGATTTATCTCGTCGGTGGATGCTATGTTTTTCGTTGTTAGAGCCTTGTACACTTATCAACACCAGCAATCCTTTTATGAGGGTTTAACGTTACAGATTTAGAAGACAAAATTCTAAACTCGGGAACAAAGGATATGGGTCTCAAATTAGCCAAAACTTTATCATAAACTACCGACAACGTTAAATGTCTGTCTCAATTGGACCAATATGACTGAAAACAACCGGGGAAATAAATTCAAAATTAGAAAATCTTGATGCTCTATTTTATTTTGTCTTCGTGGCAGACTGACAAATTTTCTAACATAAAATCATATATGTAATAAATACGCTTGACTTGGTTATTTGATTTCAGTGAACCATAGGCCAACCACATTAATTGAGGATCAATTGGAATTTAATAAGTTTGGTCCGTAAGATGCAATGTTTCGGAACACAGAAAAAGCGAAAGCAAACTTTTTATCTTGAATTTACTTCTTCCCATGGAAACTAAACCAGATCCGATGTTTCAAAAAACGGAAAAAGCGAAAGCAAAGTTCTATCTTGAAAATTAACAAGTGATTTTTATGTGTGCCCCTGTATAGTGTTTTTAAAATTTAACCATATGAGTAGGCATGTGATGGAGCTAGAGTCTATAAAATAAGTAGCTTTTTCAAAAGTACTTCACAAGGAAGCAAAGCAAATCCTAATTAAAAGGTAAACATGTTGGTCCATAAAATGTTTGAGAGTGTGTTCGCAAACAATCAATACAACTGATTCTTTCTTGTAACCTAATACTTCTTTCGGTTTTTGTATGTCTCTGAATATTCCGATTATGTAAATATAAAGAGCATCAAAATCTTCTTAGGTTTAAATATTTATTAACATTAAGAGTACCAACGTTAGATGAAGCTCTAAATCCTTGTGTGTTTCCAATATCCCAATTCATTTCCCCGGTAGAAAATTTTGCTTCGTCAAACTTGCATACAGAAAAAAAATAAATAAATAAAAATAAAGAATTGCCTTTATCATATGTCATTACACAGACATGGACTAGTTTTAAAAGTCATATAAATTTGTACATTTAATTTTAGAAATTTTGCAGTTTTCGGCTCATCAGTGGTCACATGATGACTGTTGAACAAATTAAAGCAAATTTAAAAAAATATATATATATACATGCGTGAGTCTTATCAATCACATTATTTTTCTTTTTTGTTATTATGAAAATTTTAATATTTCAATCAGTTTTTGTTTGATATGACGTGTCAATTAATTAAATTTTCAAATATAGTTTTATGGGTACAAAAAAATTTCACTGTGAATTTTGCTTTTCAGGGTACTAAAAAATATCTGGGCCAATGATATTAAAGACGGAGCGCATGCAGTGACTTACAAAATCTACCCCATTTTGTGGACATCCTTCTTCCATACATGAGGGGTGAGCACGTGGCTATGACGGACGAATGACATTATTTATTTTGTTGTAATTTTTAAATTATAAAAAATAAAATATAAAATTAGAAAATTTTGTGGGGTTCACGTACCGTACAATTATCGATGATTTTCAATTGAACAATCCCGCTTTGTTGGAGTTGCGTGTAATTGATTGTCTCCAATTTTTTCTTTTCTTTTTTTTTTTTTCCATCTCCAATTTCAAAATCCAAGGCAATATTCCAAGCAATTTAAAATCAATGTTTGCAAGGAGAAAATAATCTTGCAAGGACAGAAAATCCTTAGCGAGTCATGTCGGTAACAACTATACAAAATATGATGAGATCAGACGGTTCTCATTGCACAATGATACAAATGAAAATGATGTCGATCAAGTAAAGCATGCATGCATATGTATACCAACCAAACCAACCGACCATTAATAATTTCCTTTAGTCTTTCCCTCACTTTGAATTAACGAGGAGGGAAGGCTGAAGAGAGTTTCTCCAAAAGTAGTATTACCAAATTATAACCAAACCAGAATATATAAAAGTGCTATACACCAAATCCAGAAGGTAGTTGGAAGTGCTTTTTCTTTTCTTCATAGCATTTGAAAAGTGCTTTTAACTTTTAGTTCCCACAACCAATAATCCATATTCGAAATAAATCAAAAGGCATCCAAAGGAGAAAGGTTGGTTGAATTGTTGAAGCGAGAGGTCGTCGCTATTAAGTGAAGGCTGCAAACAATTAATTATTGAAAAATCGATAATTACGGAGGAAGTAATCTCGCTTTTCGAGACAAAACTTCCCTTGATTGCGGCATCGCTTACTGCTTCCCGCACTGGGCTTCGGCGACTGATTACCAAATTCTTAATTCAGAGTGTGGGAAATTAAGTAACGCTACTTATACAAATTAATATTAGACGAAAGAGTTAATACATCACATAAATTTATTGTTAACACAAAAATTTTTTTGAGCTATCGAATTAAAAGACTGAGCTCGAAAAATATTTATGAGTGCAGTAGTTATTTTTTAATTGCTCAAAAGTAGCTCTCTCTAAAAATTTTTAAATTAAGAGAATAATAAAGTCTAACCGAAAAAGAAGAATCCGAATCTTACTATATATAAAGCCTTCACCTTTTATAGAGTTTCTGCACGTGTGAACATCGAAGAATGAGAGTTTGATTAGACAGGAGTAGGCATGATAATTGGGTCAATCTTTTCATTACTTTTTACCACTCCTTTATGTTAGGTCTGGCCTAACAATGAGTGCTTATAACTTGTCGTGCACGATACTACCTAATAGGACGAGACACCTGAACAGTTATTTAAACAGCGTATTTGTCGGTCCCATTCTCAACTCCCGTTTTTGAAAGAGACGTGGGGATCGCCTCAGTAATCAATAAAGGGGCGCCTCGAAAATCAAGGTGGATGCCGAAAAACTGAGGCAAACATGTCGGATTACAGTTTCTGATTAATCAAGTCTAGTGTCAGGAAGCTTTAGCCAGGAATCAGTCTCAGATCGATAAATGTCATCAACATAAGTCCTCCAAGTTTCTGTTGTTACCAGGCGAGAGTGAAAACTTAAAGTGATTATTTAGGCTGAGGTGACTTAAAATTCTGACCTGGGAATTATAATAGTATTGGTCACCAATGGTCTTCATTGAATGCGATCGCTTTGGTTTCGACTAGTTGTATCTCGAAAAGACCGAGCTTAAATGCGCTGTTTTCGTGTAGAGAGCTCCATGGCCACGTGTAGTCATTCTGTTGGTCACCACTGAGAGGGCGCGACATTTGAGAGTACCTTTTCGACATTACAGAACGTGGCACCTCCCTAACCGTTCATTTCTTAACTCTTTGAAAGTTTCGTAACGCTTGAGTGTTGGACAATTACCTATAAATATTCACTATTTGCTTTGTCTTTTCTTTTCTTGTTTTGCACTTTGAGCATCCATTCTCTATTCATCGACCGTTTGGACTTCAATTCTCAGCAATCCTTGCTTCTTTATCTTTAACAACTTGTCGTCTTTAGCCTATTTTTGATTCATTCGGTGAGATGTCTACTTTACCTACTTTATTATTATTCTTGCAGTGATTTTTTGACAAATTTGTTGATTCGTTGTAAGGGCTGGGAATCAGTCGCTGAAAGTCAGTGTCGTTGTTAAGACTTTTGATAATCATTGTGTACTCTGGGTGGCCAAGGTGGGCGAGGCGAGAAAAGTGCTCGGGAACCCCTTCTTTTTCACGGCTCCTGGGGATGACGATTTTACGGAGAATTTTTGACATGACGTGCTGTTCTCTGCGTGTAGAAGATAAGTAGCAGCAGCAGTAGCAGCGAGAGCAATCATGCTGAGGCAATAAACAAATCGACTCGAAAAATTACTGAGGGAGACCTAGCATTGGATTCTGTACCCAATACAAGTGATGAAGGATCAACAACTGACTCGATCTCGATACGCATATTAGGGATCGAGTTCGAGGCCGATCGATTTTTCTTTATCGTCATTGTTAGTGACCTCGACGTATACCAAGAGGCGTTTCAAGTGGATAGGATGGTGACGATGAGGGTTCTCAGAAGAGGAGAATTACCGAGCCACCCTTCATCAGACGAATCTGCCTTTAACGAAGAGCTGTTCTTGCTGGGAGTGAGGCTACCGCTCTAGTCTTTCTTTGCCAGCATCCTCACATATTTCCAAATCCTACCACACCAGCTGGTTTCTAATAGTTAAAAGATCCTGATCGAATAATATGTATTGTGGCAGCAGTACTTTGGCGAGCCCCCCAGCATTTTCGAGGTAGTATATATCTATACCTTGAGAAAAAATCCGACCTCAAGCCCTGGATGGTACTATTTGCAAACCAGGCCGGGCACTCTCAATTCAGTGAAGGGTAACCCGATGAGTACTAAGAACTGGAAGGATAAATAATTTTTTATCGGGGGTGAATGGGACCTCACTGAGAGAGGAGAGATCCCAAACCAATTCGAGTTGATAATAGTATAGTCGAGTCACCTCGCTTTGAGCTAGGAGTCAAAAGACAGGATGATTTCCTTAGGTGATATTGCCGTTGAATAGAAGGAGCTCCTATCATAGGAAAACCTGATGGAATTGACCCTGGTCTCCTCCCACATCTTGTGCATCATCTTGAATCGAGCTAAGATGAAGGATAGGACATCAGAGGTATCCGACTTTTGATGTTAAAGGTACTGACTCTTTTTGTTTTCTTTCTGCAGCCATGTTTGGAAAAGATCAGCAACCATCCATCTCGGAGCAGTTTGTAGTAGCAAGGAGGACAAGGGGGGTAAGAAGAAGCTAACTGCCACCTTCGCCCTTGCCGTGCCGTCAAGAAGCCTCTAAGGCTTCACCTAAGGGCAAAGACAAGGCTCTCGTCCCGCCTCAAGAAACCTCGGACAGCAGCGACAGCCCTCCCATACTAGTAAGAAAGAGGCCAAGAACCGGGGAGGGTCAAGAGAAGCTGCTCAGTAGTGTCATTTTTGTTGCACGCATCAGTCGATCTGGGTCGTCTGACTTTTCGGGGTCAAGCCAACGGACGCCAGTCCTAATATTCAGGATCTTCGTACCAATAATGTCGTGTTGCCTCACCCTTCCTCGCTCGCCTATGTCGAAAATAGGGCTGTCAGACATTAGCGAGGATAAGAGGCCTATAGTGGTGCGGCTTTTGCCCCTCATTAATGCCGCTGCGCCCTTAGTGGACAGGGTCACTGATGAGGAGGTGGAAAATCTCACCCCCGAGGCGGCGATCAACTACGTGAAGGATTTTGCCACCATGGTAAGTCTTCTTCGAATTGTATTTTTCTTCCTTGTTCTGGAATTTTAGATATCTAACAGTTATTTGCGCAGATTGCCCACAAACTCTCCCGACAGTAGGAGTAGATGAAAACATACATACAGGACGTAATAGCTCAAGACCGAGAGAATAATAGGCTGAAGAAGGAGATCCTGAGCCTGAACAAGAAATTGGACAGGGATCACCAAGACTGGGCCAAGATCAAAGAAGATCTTGAGAAGAGGGTCGCGATAGTCGAGTCCAAGATAAAAGAATCAGACTAGGAAATTCTACAACTGAAGGATAAACTGGACTCATTGCAAAAATAAACGACAAATCCTCCAATCTTCTTTGCAGTTGGGAGAATGTTGTGTGAGGGCTTCACGAGAAAATTGAGAGATTGGAAGCGAAAGCATCCTTCTGCAGTAAGAAATTGCTAAGGCAGAGGCCACCGTAAGAAAATTTTAGGCCGACCTTCGCTCTGCTGCTGATCGAGCCCGCGATAGATACGAAGAGGGTGTACAATTTGGGCTCAGGAACGTAAGCGCACTAGTTGAAGAACACCTGGCTGAGGTGGATTTTAGCTGGTTATATGCAGATCTAGTTGTGGAGAGGCCACACAACGAAGCAATTCCCGAGGTGGAGCTCGAGCCTAACTCAGAGGCTCCTGTGGTGCCAGAAAAGAAGCCACAGGCACAAAGTCATACTGACGTGCCTCCGCCCATCTCTGGTGATCCTCAAACCGGTTAGCACGC
The DNA here is from genome assembly GCA_035221805.1 of Trichilia hirta. Classification (NCBI taxonomy): domain Eukaryota; kingdom Viridiplantae; phylum Streptophyta; class Magnoliopsida; order Sapindales; family Meliaceae; genus Trichilia; species Trichilia hirta. The sequence goes on from JAWDEX010000012.1 coordinate 5,511,753, forward strand.
ACAGGCCTCTCTTGCAATTATTTAACTGTAGAACTCGGGAAACATGGAAGAATCATCCGACGCTGGTGAGAATCCCAGTTAGTCGAGTCAGAAGCGCTTGAGGCCACTTTTTTTTCTTTTTTCTTTTTATATACTTCGCTATCTTTTTATGTATACAAGATAGATACTGTAAATGAACCTTTCCCTTATGAATGAAAGTCTCTTTGTGCTCATACCGCAATCTTTCTGACTCGTGCGTTATTTAACAGTAAAGAAACAATTAACGATGCGGGCTAAATTACCGCAAAAACATAAGTAGATGACTTATTAGATTCAAATAAAGTTCACGTAGAACCATAAGAAAATAAAGCTTTCGGCCTGAATAGAATGTATGCCAAACTTCAAGTAAATAGCACTTTTGATCTGGGTCGAAATAGTGCAGAAGCTTTAAATGAATGATTTCCGAACACAGTTGAAATGACATAGAAATGCTAAACAAATAATGTTCGACCCTAGTTGAAATAATATAGAAATACTAAGTTGATAATTTCTGACCTCCGTCGAAATAATATAGAATCATAAGTAAATATCATACCTTATATGAGTCGAATTTGTAGAATTATGAGTAGATAAAATATCCGATCCGAGTCAAAATAATATAGAATTACAAGTGGACAACATTAAATCCGAGTCGAATTTGTAGGATTACAAGTAGATAAAATATTCAATCTGAGTCGAAATAATGTAGAATTACAAGTGGGCAACATTAAATTCGAGTCGAATTTGTAAGATTACACGTTGATAAAATATCCGATCCGAGTCGAAATAACATAGAATTACAAGTAGACAACAATAAATCCGAGTCAAATTTGTAGAATTACACGTAGATAAAATATTCGATTCAAGTCAAAATAACGTAGAATTACAAGTAGACAACATTAAATCCGAGTCGAATTTATAGAAATACACGTAGATAAAATATCCCATCCAAGTCAAAATAACGTAGAATTATAAATAGACAACATTAAATCTGAGTCAAATTTGTAGAATTACACGTAGATAAAATATCCGATCCGAGTTTAAATGGTTCAAAATGCAAGGTCTTGTATTAAAAGTCGCAGAAGTGCCGATATTATCATTATATCAAAATGATTTAGAATATTTGCTTCCTTTCCAGTTAGCTACATACAATTGGAATTGTTGTGAAAATACCGTAATTAGGGGTGATACAATTTCAACAGTTTGGCGTTCCAGGGTTTTTTAATAGGTCGCCCATCAAGGTGCTGCAACTAGTAAATCCTGGGTTGTGATATACCTACAACCTGATATGGTCCTTTTCAATTAGGCGATAAAGCACCAACCCCAACTCTGGCTCTGACTTTCTTGATGACCAGGTCTTTCACTCAGAACTGTCAAGGTCAAACTTTGTTGTTGTAGTGACGAGCCACCTTTTTTCAGTATTTCGGTGTTCTTACTGCTGCCAATTCTCGCTGCTCCTCTAGTAGATCAAGATCGAGCCTCCTTAACCGCTCATTATTCAGTTCGTCGAAATATTGAACCCGAAAATTAGGGGTTCCTATCTCAACTGGGGTGACAGCTTCGGCCCTATAAGTGAGATGGAAGGGAGTTTCACCCGTAGTCGTCTTTGGGGTATTCTGTAGAGCCCATAAGACTTGTGATATTTCGTCCACCCAGGCCCCTTTATAGTCTCCAAGTTTCTTTCTAAGCAATTGTTTAATTGATTTGTTGGCGGCTTCCACTTGCCCATTAGACTTGGGATGTGCTGGAGAGGCGAATCATAACTCAATTTTCAGCTCGTCGCAGAAGCTTCAAAAGTTAGCGTTGTTAAACTGCTTCCCGTTGTCCGTTATTATTATCCTTGGAATGCCAAAGATATAGATCAAATAATTCTTTACGAATATTGTGGTTTTCTTCTAGGTTATGGTGGCTAGAGGCTCAGCTTCTATCTATTTTGTGAAATAGTCTATAGCAACAATGACAAACTTCATCTAGGCTCGCCCTGTAGGTAGTGGACCAATCAGATCCAGCCTCCATTGTATGAATGGCCATGGCCTCGATAATAAGCTAAGCTTTTTCGATGGTCGGCTAATTGTGGTGCCGTGTATTTGGCACTCTAAATAGCTTCTCGCTGTTCTGATGACATCCCTGAATAGCGTTGGCCATTAATACCCTTGTCTCAGGATTTTGTGAGTCAGGGTTCGTCCACCCTCATGATCGCCACAAGAACCTTTATGAACTTTCCTCAACACTAGATTCATGTCATTCTTTTTCAAACATCTTAAATATGGCAAATTATAACTGCGTGGATAAAGGATGTCGTCAACTATACTGAATCGAGCTTCTTGATTTTTTATTTTGCGAGCTTGCTTTCTATCATCCGGTAACTTGTCCTTCTGTAGATATAGCTTCAAAGGAGTCATTCTTGAAGATTCTTCCATCATAGCAAACACTTGCCCTGAGTGGACATCCCTATCTATGCTTTTCTTGTTCAATATGGCTATGGGTATGAGCCCGGGGGCCATTTTAGGAAAGGTGGGCGCCAACTTAGACAAGGCGTCGGCTCGGTCATTTTTTACCCGAGAGACCTGTGTGGCCTTAAATTGGCAAAATTTTGTCATTTGCTCATTGACCAAGGCAAGGTAACGTGGTATATTCGCTTCGACTGCTCGAAACTGTCCATTCACTTGCTATATAAATAGTTGTGAGTCTTCTTGTATTTTGACGTTGTTGACACCTAGCAGGAGAGCCATTCGCAGGCCAGTTAGTAGGGCCTCATATTCTGCTTCATTATTAGTGGCAAAAAATTCGAATCGGAGTGCCCCCATGACTTCCTCACCTCAGGGGCTTTCAAGGATGACCCCGACTCCAGAGCCCTGGGCGTTAGAAGCCCCGTCAACAATGATTTTTCATGGACGGGTCGTACTAAATAGTAGTACTTCTTCGGTGCCCGTGTTATAAGGTCTTACGACTAATAAACTTTCAAAAACAACATGCTCGGCAATGAAATCTGCCAGGACCTGCCCTTTAATAGCTTTTCGTGGGTGGAAATTTATGTCGAATTCGCTCAGCTCAACGCACCATTTGACCAGTCTCTCAGAGAGCTTGGGTCGGTGTACTATTTGCCTTAAGGGTTGGTTGGTGAGATCGACGACCTGATGTGCCTGGAAATATGAGCAAAGCTTTCTTGCTGTGGTCACTAAGGCCAAAGAGAGCTTTTTCGAACTTGAGTACCTGGATTCTGTAGTAGAGAAGGATTTACTTACATAATAAATTAGTCTTTATACATTATCATCGTCTTTCTTGTTCAGGATGGTACTGACAGCATGATCGCTCACAGCTAGGTATAGGTAAAGAATGTCTTCAGGCTTAAGGTTGGTCAATACCGGGATCGAGGTGAGATACTACTTTAGGACCTGGAAACTATCCTTGCACTCTGGCGTTCATTGTGCCAGTTTTCCCTTCTTGATGAATTGGAAAAACTCCAGACATTTATCTATCACCTTGGAGATGAACCTATAGAGTGCTGCTATCTTTTCTGCCAGGCTCTGCATTTTTTTTATCGTGGAAGGGGATTTTAATTCTAAGATTGCCTTGACTTTTTGAGGGTGTTGATGTCATCCAAAATTTAACGTAAAGAAAAATTTTAAAATAGAGTCATCATCTATCCAAATAATAGTGGGATAGATCACCTAAAAAATTTAAATTCCAAGTTCGAGGGGTTGATTAAGTGCAAGAAGGTGTTAGGCACCCTACAACTTGTCATAACCCAATTTTCTCCTCTATAATTTTGTATATGCTTAATATATTTTTTGCAGATTTTTATTGTGTAAAAATTCTATCTCAGATAATATTTTCTATACTTTATCTTTTTATTAAAGACGTTAAAACAATGTCTTATATTAAATAAGATAAAGATAGTTGATGTTAAATGATGTTAGAATTATTGTATTATAGTATGTTTATTGTGTTGTAAAAAAAAAAAAAAAAAGAAGCAAGCGTCCGACGTCTGTATGGATGGCTGAGTAAGGGGTCATTTCTTCTCCTTCTGATCCTTGAGACGCATCCTAATAATATTATTATTATATGTTTTAAATTT
>JAWDEX010000012.1:5515948-5550841 GCA_035221805.1 Trichilia hirta
TACTTTTTAGTTCCACCGACCCTCCTTTCATTTACTTGGACTTGTATCTTTCTGCTCAAAAAGTGGCTCGGTTGGCTGGACCCTCAATGTGGTAAGCCAATACTTCATTCTCATCCGATGATTCTGAAATACCCCCATTTTCTCCCTGTGAGGGGGACCCTGGCTGTTTCTTTTTGCACTTTTCTAAAAAGGTGACTGCAAGTGTTTCCTGCCATATCTACACAGAACACTTTCCAAACTTTCTTCTGAGGCTTTTTGCTCGTTTCTCACAGACGGCGCTAACTGTTGATACCTAAAATTTTCAAAGACGAAAGACTTAATACATCACACATATTTACTATTACGATCGACATAGAACCTCCTTGGGGCTATCGAACTGGGAGACTGGGCTTGAAAAATGTTTATGATGGCAATAGTTATCTCTTAACTGCTCAAAGGCGGCCCTCTCTAAAAGTTCTCAAGTCAGGAGAAGAATAAGGTTCAGCCAAAGAAGAAGAATTTGAATCCTACTACATGCATAGCCTTCACCTTTTATAGAACTTCTGCACGTGTAAGCATCGGAGAACAAGAGTTTGATTAGACAGGAGTAAGCATGGTGATTGGGTCAATTTTTTTACCACTTTTCATCACTCCTTTACGTTAGGTCTGGCCTAACAATGAGTGTCTGTAATTTACCGTGCACAGTACTACCTAACGTGACGGAATACTTGAACAGTTATTTAAACAGCATATTTGTCGGTTTCATCCTCAACTCCCATTTTTAGAAAAGGCGCGGGAGTCATTTCGGCAATCAAGAAGGAGTCGCCTCGAAAATCAAAATAAAAACTGAGGCGATCATGCCGGGTTACAGTTTCTGATTAGTCAAGTCAGGAGTCAGGAAGCTTTAGTTAAGAATCAGTCTTGGATCGACAAATGTCACTAACAAATATCATATTTAAATTTATATTTGTAATATTAATTATAGGTATTAATATATATTTTTATTTAATATTAATATTAAGTAATTATTTAATAAGTTAGGTCATTAGATTGAACAACAACAATTAAATATGATAGCATAAAAAGAAAATTTTGCGTTTAAATATCTCAAAATTTTGTTTTCAACCAATTAATTCATTGATCTCTTTCTTGTATTTGTTTTAATATCGATTCATTTACTTAACTGAATAATATTTGAAAATGTTATGCTTCTATTAATTTTATCTTGAAAAAATGATTTCATTTAATATTGACGTATTGTGTATGTATTATTTCACAATTATTATAATATAAAATTTAAAATATTAAATATTAATTAAAAATAAGTAAATTTTGTTAAAAATCGATGTTAACAAATTTTTTTAAGATTAAAAAAAACGAATAATATTAATTAAATATTTTTTTTCAAGCGATAAAACTCATTATCATTTTCTTACATTAACTTAGTTTCATATAGAACCTACACGCGCGAAGATGTGTGGTGTGAGAAGATTTTGTAGTTATTCCCATTAAATTACAACCTTTCGCAATTCGCATGAATTTTTAAAATTTTTCTTTCTAAAACTTTATTCTTCAGCAAGTGCAATGGTTATAAAGACGCAGCCACTAATCAATCAATCAATCAATCATTAACATTACATCTTTGTTTTATTTTTGATTATTTATGATAAGTAATAGTTAATTTCAAGTTGGTGCAATTCCATTGGGCAACTGTGATATTAGACTAGATTTGATTAAGTATATGATGACCACTTTTAACGACACATTACATGGATCATGGGATTTAATAATGATGTGATTAGACACAAAGAAATAAGACATTTACAATTGATTTGGGAAAGATTTTATAACAAAAGACATTATTAGATTTGAATAAGATTAAGCACAAGAACAAAAAAATTTAGAAAATGTGGGGTTGAGAGGTATGAGAAAGACTAATACAAAATATCTAGCTGTAAAGCAATTAGATTCGGGTATTAAGACAATGTAATTTTGGTTAAAAATATAGTTTAATTTATGTAAATGATGTAAAATTTATTAATTGTCTTCGTAATAAAGTGTTAATATGAGATAAGTATTAAATTTATTAGTAAAATCTAAAAACTTTAATCTTAATATAAGAGAGTTTCGATCTTATATATATATATATATATATTTATTAAAAAAAATTATTAGTTAAATTTTATAATTTTTTAATCGTGATATCCTCGCCAATTAACTATGTCATCATTTATTTTATATATAAATAATTATATTATAACTCACAATGATTAATATTAATGATTTAAAATTTTATCCTAGTATTAATATTTACGTGACAGTTGAATTGAATATGAAACGTGACTTTACTTATTTAAATAAATTTAAAAAATGTTATTTTACTCGAAATTCATTATTTCTATATCAAATTAATTAGTAAAATAATATGATATTACTAAATTAATTATCACATTAATTAGAATATGATATTAAAAGTAATTTATATTACCTACAACTACTTTTAGATAGATTCTATAAAAAAATCCTATACATTTTTATTATTTTTTTAATAATAAAAGATCTTTTAATATATATATATATATATATATATATATATATATAAAAGCAAACTTCAAGAAAACCTTGTAATTGAATTAACCATTATTCAGTTACAAGTCAATTAATAAATTCATAAATTTTTGTTTAATTGATATATTGAGCATATTTGCAAATATTGACCATTCGATATAAAATGAGTGTGTCACGAGGAATAATTGTCTACATGAATAAAGATTTCGTATTGAGCTAACCTTGGTTTACAAATTAACTGAATAATGAGTAGCACAATTTACCAAGGTTATTTTGTTAGTCATGAATAGAAATCACTTTTGCATTTGACTTGTCGTTCCAGACAATAGAAACTCAGACCATGGCAGAACAGCGAAAGGAGATACGAAATAAAAAGGGCGAAGGACAAACAATCAAAAAGTTTGTAAACTAAAATCTCGATTGGTTTGAAATATTATTTATTTATTACTAAAATATTGCTGATAAATATTTTTTTTTATAATTAAAAAATATATTTTTATTGTATAAATTTCTGATTCTTATCTTATAAATTTCTCAATGAAAATAATTATTTTTTTAAAATTTAAATTTAATTTATGATTTTGATATTTTAATTTATTATACTTTATACTAAGAAAATGTATAAATTAAATTTTAAATATTTTTATTTTATATTAATAAAAAATTTATAAATTTATTTATATTTTATAATTTAAATTTTTAAAAATTAAATAAAAGAATTTAAATATTTTATTTAAATTATTAAATGACTATAATACTTTATATTATAAAAAATTACTTTTAAACAAGTTTATTAAATGTATATATAAAATTATAAATTAATTTTTTCATAAAATAATTTATAGTAAAATAATTTGTAATTTAATTTTAAAAAATTAAATTTAAAATATTTTTATATGAATTTACTTTTATTTTATGATTTAAATTTATTTATATTTGTTATTTTTATTTTTAAAAATTAGATAAAATAATTTAAACACTTTTAATTAAATTATTGAACTATTATAATATTTTGTACTTTAAAAAATTAATTTATAATTTTATATTTATAAAAATTTTAAAAAAAATTTATTAAATATAAATATAAAATAATAAATTTAAATTATAAAATAAAAATATTTTAAATTTAATTTTTAAAAATTAATTTATAAATTTTTAGTATAAAATATTACAAATTAAATTATTAAAATTATAAAATAAATTTAAATATTTTTTTAAAAAATTAATAGTTTTAATTTGAAAATTTATAAAACAAAAATTAAAGATTCGCATTTTAAAAATTAAATATTTATATGATAAAAATATATATTTTTATTTTTAATAAAAAGAATTTTTGTTATTTTAATATAATTTAGAGATATTTATTATAAATAAAGTATAAATAATATTTAAAAAGATTGTAGGAGAGATTTAGTTACGAATATTATGAAATGTCTTTTCTCAAACATAAAAGCAATAAATATCTAGTGGGCCAGATTCCAAAAGTTAACTCGGCAGATGGACGGTCCAGATCAAATTCCAAAGTTACAGACAAAACACAAAATCGACAAGAGATACACTTGCTTGGTTGAATTAGGGTAGTTGCGATCCTCGGTAGTTTAAAATGCCAAGTTGGTTACCGGCCGTTAAACGTCTCAAGCGAAGATCTTTTTCATCTTTACAAAATTACCAATTCCTCCCCGGTGCGTTCCCAGTGTTTTTGAAGTAAAATATTCAGATGCACTTCAATTAAATTTTAGTAGTGAAATAGCCGACTCAATATTAATTTTTTTATTTTATAAAAATATAAAATAGGTTTAATGACGGTCTTGTTAAATATTGGAACTAATACCTTTTATTATATGTAAAATAAAAATTTATACAAGGGGTTGAACAGTCATTGCAAACAAGGACATATGTGTGGAAAGTGGAAACCACATCTAAAAGGACCAATTTCAAAATCTCCATTGAAAGAAAAGGATGGGAAGGAACACTGTAATTTCCTAATCCGTTTGGATATTCGATATGTTTTGAATTTCCTTGTCTTTTTGTTTTGCATTTTGCATCTGGGTTTTAACAGGATTTGTAGGAAGAAGCCAAGTATGTTTTAAATAGCAAGAATGCAGCCAAAGGGCTTCCATGTGCAGTAGCTACTCTCATGCTGCTAAAGCAAAAGCGGGACAGGAATAGTATCAAAATCGTTTTCAATGGAAAGCCGAATGTGCTGCAAATTGCAAAATCTGGATTCAAAGGTACCCCACTTCCAAATTGTTGCAGATTTATTTGTAATTCATTTTTTTATTATTTTTACCATATCAAGCCACTGCCGTAATAATGCTCTCTTTTTTCGCACAGACAATATCATTTCAGGAGTTTAGCTTTCGGAAAATGGAAACAGCATATGCAAATAGGCAAAAACAAAATTAAATTGTTTATCATGATCAATTTGAAAACTAAACCAACTTTTGCTTTTGAACCCAGATATCAGATATGGAAACCAACTCTTTTTAGAGAGAATTGTTTTGAGTTGCGGAAGAAATTGCAGGTTTTGAATTTGAATTACAATTAGCAAGAGTTTCACTGTCTAGGGAGTGGTGATAAAATGAATAATGATGGCACGAGCTTGACTTGACATTTGAGCAAATCAGCCCACGCCTAGTCCCTCCCTGGATATTGGTTCAGCTACTCAGTTGGGCTATTCGTTTCTTCTTTTATGCACAAGTTTGGCCAACAAAAAAATAATACCCACATAAAAAGAAGTAAAATTTCTTGGTTTTGTGATTAATCTCCTAGCCCTGCTCTAACGATGGATTAAAATGCTAATCTTAATTACGTCAATCTCCTAACCTAAATACATATGAAAGAAAACAATGGAAAAAACAAGTAGTGTACAGTTCAGGGAGCTTATTAAAATAAAGGAGATTCCTTCAAGTCAAAGAATACTAAAAAATCAAAATTGTATTATTACAGTTTCAAACAGCTCGTGTTTTTCTTCTTCTGAGTTAGTTGCTCAGTAGGTTGATTGATATTTTAATACGCAGCAATAGCGAAAATCGCGGTCCTGTTATTTCGCCAATCAATTTCATAATCGAGTTTTCACTATCCATGCAGATCTTATCCTGAATAACATGTATATCATTGATTTGCTACCTAATATTGTCTATAATTACATGCATGACTAATAAACAAAACGCTGTAACAAAACAAAAATGAAAATATACAACTGAAATTCACACGTGTCAGAGATTCGAAGTGAGATTATTATCCCTCGTTCAATTATTGGGTAGCTTGAAGAATGCTCTTAACCTCGTGTAACTAACCTATCTGGACTCTATTTTCTCTTTTTGATATTGCATGCAGTGTGGGACTTTCCAAAAAAGAAAACAATACATGGGGGAGGAGAAATTGATTTTCCGTGAAATAAGAAGAAAAAGATGATGGAATGTGGGTCAAAATATTCCATTAAATTCCTTTACCCGAAAAGATTTGGTAATAAATTCATCCACCCGAGTCTAAGTCCTAATAAACGGCTGGATAATCAAAAGCCCCAGTGTGAAAAGTTATTTATGTCTGCTAGAAATGTGCGCTTGGAAGCATATTAACCATGTAGAGGAAAACAGCCATGACCCACTTCGATTTAGGGCAATTTCCCACTAAGAAAGCTACAAAACCACGCGGTTTTAGGCCAGAAACTGCTTTTGCAATTGCAAGTCCACATGTGCGTTGTTTTCACTGCATCAAAAACTACTAATACATTATGTCTCAGCAGTTTATGGTCCCAGCATAGGCTTAAAAGTGTTAGTTGAGTTGTGACTGTGTCTTTTAACAGTTCTAATCCTAACCGCCCATCTGCCCCAATTTTTCTATAAATTCAACCACAACCCCACCCCATTTTCTTCGCTCATCTGCCTCAAATTTCTTTCCTCTGTTTTTCTTTCTCTCTCTCCGGTCTTTCTCTGAGGATACAATATCACTTCGTGTAATGATCAGCTCTTCTTCTCACATTTTTGTGTGTGTTTAAAAATGTACCACTTTTTTAAGCTGTTACTTGCACAGAAAGAAAGCTTAACCGTATTGATTTTTTATGTGCAGGAAAATGAACCTAGCTGGAATTTTCTTGGTGGGTTTACTTGCAATGGTGTCATCTATTCATGCTTATGGAGGCGGCGGGTGGATAAATGCTCATGCTACTTTCTACGGGGGTGGTGATGCTTCAGGGACCATGGGTTAGTATGCGATAATGGTGTTGTTCACTTGCAAAGTTTGTGCCTTTTTGGAGAAGACTCGTTTAACTTTTTATCTATTAATTTGTATAGGGGGAGCATGTGGCTATGGGAATCTGTATAGCCAGGGTTATGGTACAAATACTGCAGCTCTGAGCACAGCCCTGTTCAACAATGGTTTGAGCTGTGGTTCTTGCTATGAAATCAGATGCGTAAATGACCCCAAATGGTGCTTGCCTGGCTCCATTGTGGTAACAGCTACCAATTTCTGCCCTCCAAACAATGCCCTCCCCAACAATGCAGGCGGCTGGTGCAACCCTCCTCAGCAGCATTTTGACCTCTCTCAGCCTGTATTCCAACACATTGCACAATACAGAGCTGGAATCGTCCCTGTTGCTTATAGAAGGTACCAATTATCTAATGAAATATCGAGCCTTGTGGTAACTTCTATTTTACCCCGGTAAACAGAGTTTTATACAGAAGTGACATAATTATTTTCGTGGTGGGGTGGGGGGGTTGGTTTTTTGTAGGGTGCCTTGCAGAAGATCGGGAGGAATGAGATTCACAATCAACGGCCATTCATACTTCAACTTAGTTTTGATCACAAACGTTGGTGGTGCTGGTGACGTCCATGCTGTTTCGATCAAAGGGTCCAGAACTGGCTGGCAAGCAATGTCCAGAAACTGGGGCCAAAACTGGCAAAGTAACACTTATCTCAATGGACAAAGCCTCTCATTTAAGGTCACAACCAGCGATGGGCGAACTGTTGTGTCCTACAATGTTGCTCCTGCCGGCTGGTCTTTTGGCCAGACTTACACTGGTGCTCAAATACGCTAGAGAAACTAGCAAATCTATTCTTTGGTCTAGGATTTTAATTAAGACAGTAATATATATAGTGCTAAGTAGTGTATCTTAATATGAAATTTTAGAATATAGGGTGTATAATATATAAATATGTAGACTATGGATGAAGCTAGAATTTTAGTTTTCTGGGGTTTTCAAAATGAAAAGGGGCTTATTTTGAAATGGCGCTTTTATCATTTTGAGTTGATTTCATCATTTGGGGTGTGGGGTGGGTTAGTATTAAAAGGGGATCCTTTTATTATTATTGAGGATATATATATATATATATTTTCTCTTTCTTTAATGTGGTTCTTGGTGAAATGCAACAGATGGCTGAGGTAGTGTTATACCACCCGCCACTAGCGTTTTGAGTAGCTCTTTTTGGCTTCTTGAGGAGTTGTCGAGAACTTTTTGGTTTGCAAGTTCATTGTAATCAGCTTTGGCTGAGTATTATTAATGTCATTTCATTGGATGGAATGGGTTTGAATTGTATGACACTAAGTTGTAAATTTCCATTCCTTTCGTAATTAATGGAAATTGCTACTTTAATCATCTTGTTCGTATTATTTTGCTTCTTAATTTTGTGTGCTTTGAAGTATGATGATCACGAAATGGAATGTCAATTCTCAACCATATCAATTGGGTTTTCTGGAGGCCTGATTTCCACAGTATATGAGCCAATGGATCTGTTATATTGGACTGAGTACTACCATACCAATTATCCCAATTTTAATTTGCTCAATTAATCTTAGAAAGTGTTATCTAACAAGAATCCAAACCACAAGTAGACCTGTAACACGAAACTGAATTGTATTGAATGGCGTCTAATCGTATTCCTGCAACTTGGTGAGTTTACATATTTTGCAAAATCGGCAATAAAAATTGAGTTTATATTCTCCTCCCGTTTCAACCTAAATTTATTTCTTTGGCAATTCAATTCCTTCCCTTCCCTACCATTGATTGTGATCAGCATTTAATTCCTCGTAAAACTTGTCTAGACTGCATTCATTATTTCATTCACACCATCGGCGGATAGCATTAGCTTGCTTCACTCATGCTTTTATGGGCTCTGTTAGAAATAAAAAAAATGAAATTGACGCAGCCTAATCAACAAGAATTATTTGTGAACGATATTTTTAGTTTTATTATTATTTTTTGAAGAAATAAGTAAAATAAATGTGGTACTTGGTTTTTCAGGTTTCCTGTGAATATGAAAAATGAAAAGATGGTAATTTAGACGTTTTCATATCAAATCCTATGCTTTTGTCTCTTCTATTGGAGATTCTTTCAAAGAAGATTCATAATCGATGCCTTCTTACCACAGAATCCAGGAGTGCAATGATCGTTCCCAAACATATTCCCATTTTACCGGTTCTTTTTCTGAAATTTTCAGAAAAATGAATAATTTTATTTAATACAAGAGAATTACTTGGTCGTTAATTTTTAATATAAAAAATTGTATATTCACGCATTTCTTAATTTTAAATATAATAAATAAGTAGTAAATAACAAAAAGTACTTAATCTTATTAAATAATAACTAATAAAGTTCTTGAATTATAAATAATAAATTTTGGATTCCAAGATCTATTTTATTACAAATATTCAAAATAATAAATATCCTCATTTATTTTTTGTTAAATCTTAAGAATTTCTTCTTTTTCATAGAAATTTTACAATATTTTATTTGTCAATAATATTATTCTTATTTTTATTCTTCGGATTTATCAATGGAGATCGATGGGTCAACTTTCCCACTGAATGATCCATGCCTCGAGCCTCATGAGTCTGATTTTTTTTTTTTTTTGATGCGTCGTTCCTATCGTTCTTCTTTCTTGGTCCTCGACAAACTGATTACGTGGCAACATCAGACAATTTCAACGATGCGATACGATATATCTGATCATCAATAGCGTACGTGTCACGACAAACTGCGCCCCATGTGAATCGCCGCATATTTCATGGATTACGTGTTCATTAGGAATAAAATAAATGAAAAAAAATTGACGTATCAAAGTGAATGAAAAAGTAAAAAATAATATACAAAAATGTGCATTTAAAAATATTTATTTACAAAATTAATAATATATAAAAGTTGTCGAAAGCCAACCAAGTCCAAGGTATTAGGCAGGCTTCTGGTCCAGTTTGAATGGTATGTACGGTAGGTTTTAGGACAGGTTCCTTGTTTTAATGATCTTATCTTGCCATTAGGATGAGTCATAAAATTGAACTTCAAAAATTAAAAATATAGTAATTGTACATTTGATTCAATTCATTATACGATTGGTTTTAGGGTTAAGTGATTCTTTGAAAAAGCACTTTGAACGGAAAACACTTTAATAAACATACTTTCAACTTTTTTTTATCGGGTATTAGGAAATAGAGTTAGGCGTTTCAGATTTAGTGCAATATAGATAATGAAGCTACTCCTTCTGGGTCAAAACATTCCAACTATATTTAGTCGTTTACAAATCATTTTCCTCTCTGTCTGCTTCTAGTGTTGCTTTGACAAACTTGAGATGATAAAGCAATGAACTAAACATTAGAGTGATTCAGAAAAGTTGGCTCATTCATTGTCACAGAAAGATAAAAACAAACAACGAAATTTAGCGCCTCTTAATTCTTATCGAATGAATTGGTTCCTATTTTCGAATAAGTCAAGGTAAGAGATTGAATTGTTGTCTTGTATAGTGTGCCCTATCATCATAGAACTCATCAGTTGATTATTAAATATTAAACATTACTAATAAGTTGTTGATAACTTATTATTATTATTTACATAATCATTATTGATAAAATATATATGAATATCATCTCATGTATGCACCTAAAAAATTAAGAATTGAATTACACTTGGCTTGATAAAACGTGACTTCTCTGTCTGCATGGACTCATATTATTGTTTTGTAATTCTTTAAGTTTGGAAGATATTATATACATATTTATACTTACGTATAAAGTCACCAACATATTCCCTATGGTCTCGTCTAGATGAGCTGTGCGGATATACGACTGTCATTTGTCTCATGTCATCTTCTAGTAGTTGGGCAGCCAAGGTGTGGATATTCAAGAATTGTAACATTAGAGCTCCTTTGTCCATGGTTTGATGGCAATCAAAAATTCCAATTTGACTATTTCCTAGTTTTTGTAGTTGTATTAGCTTTAAATTACACTGATGATAATGATTTATCCAGGATTGCTTGCGAAATATAGTCTTCCTGATATGATTACCGTAATCCAGGTTGGCTTAGGAAGAGACTGCAGATCATATTCCATGATAATTCACTTGATCATGTTAAATTGCTATTTTCTGTCAGCATCAAAGAAAATTTGTCCATAAGCAGGCTTGCCAAGATTTGAAACAGACAATTAAAATTCTATTTCCCATCATCTTCAGATTGTACATATGCGTGCGCGTGCAATTTAATTTACAGCTTTAGTCACCTCAGCTGAAGGACTGGGAAACCCACTATTAAAGATTTAGTATGTATGTGTGACACAATTATCACAAATGTGGTGCTGCCTCATTCAAGGATGCCAGCACCATTTCGATCTTGGCAAGCGATCACCATCAGGTAACTGGTATCTTGAAATCATGCTACATATATCTCGTTGGCTGATTCTCGGATTTGAATGGCAAAAGAAACCATTGAAAAATCATCAGGTCCATTGTGATCCTTTAAGAAAATTTCCCACATATGGCCGACTTCTTCAGCAACCTGATCAGTGATTGAGTAGTAACATCTCCTCTGAATCTCAGTTGAGTTGCTGTAACAAATAATCATGATTTTAGAAAAAAGGAAAACGTTTCATTACAACAGGAACGTAATACGCAGTAAGAGCAGTGGCACTGTGGCAGAATGAACTGTAGAGAACCTAATTAGTTCTGCTGAGATAAAAGCACTTCAATACCATACGTGGAATGATAGTGACCTCATTCCATCACTTAACTACCCACCCTACATCTGCATTCTAGGTCAACTTCACTGTTAGCAAGAAATTCAAAAAATTTACCCGTGTTTTTGAGCTTTTAAGATGCTACCAATAAAAAATCTATCTATGATGCATAATGTGTTCAAATCCACTCTCTCAAAATCTGCTATCCTACTCTAGATAGCAGTGTCACCCAAGCAACAAATCCAAATGAATTTCCACTCAATTTCCAAAAGGAAACTAAGAAATGTCACTCATTTCAACATTCACGTGAGCTCAAGAACTTTACGCACACACCAAGTGTACAAAACCAAAACAGCAAAGCATAGAATTGCACTGTTGGCAGCTTCCATTCATTGTTTAGTTCCAAGTATTCACATATTACACATATATTACATAGAGGTGTAACATCACAGTTGTCAATCTCATAATTCAGACTTCTTGATTATTCCATTAATAAGGGTACTATCAATCAACAAGAGAAAAAAAAAAAAGTGAAAAAACCTTGGAAGCTTCCAAAGTCAAACATTTTGCTGTTCCTGTTAGAAAACCTTGGTGTCAGTGTAAGAAAAGCAGCCTTATTTTCTTTTAAGTTGAGCATATCCAGAAAATGAAAAGAATACTCTTTCAAATACATATAATAGAGCTAAAATATCTCATTAAATCTCATAACCTGCAGAGGCTAATTGCAAATTAAGCTGACTAGAAATGAAAAACTAGTTTATTAAACAAAACAAGACAATTTAAGAATCTATCGTGAAATCCTAAACCAAGTTGTTGGCTAATTTTCCACCTTTAACAAATCAGCAATGTTAGAACTAGCTAGATCGGATCAGACACCACATGTCACACTCAAGGAGAGAAGGGAGAAACAAGTCCACATCTTGAAACTGAAAAAGAAGGCCTGATTGAAACTTCCCATGAAAAGTGCATGGCCAGATGATTTGAGAGCATTTTCATCATTACAGTAGGTCCTCAACAGCCTTCACATAGAAACATCGAATGGCAGCATCCTCAGAAATCCTAAAAAATATCTTTCACATCAATTTTCTTACTCCGGCTACTATGCAACAATGGACCATTCACTTAATAGATAATGTTTTTCAACTGGTACCTTTCTTCTTCTTGAGGAGATTGACTAGGAAACTTTATGATTTTGCTAGCAATTAATAGATAATTCAGCAAAGATGCAAAAGACTTCATGGAAAAATTATAATAGTGGAGAACAACTATCCTTACCAATTTGTTTCCACATTGTCTACCACAGTGAAAACTAAAACATTAAAAGGAAATGAGTCACCAAGCAAAAGGGAAGACTGTGTACTGGCACAAGTATCTTCTCTTGCTTTCTCTCTCCAACCATAATCCAAGCAGATATTCAATCAAGCCAAAGTTGCATATCAATTTTCAAGCGACTCATGCAAGAAGTATAAAAGAAGAACATTTACCCAAGAAGCTCCAGGGTATAAGTAACTTGCCTGGGAATACAAGCGCTCATCAAACAAGGAGACTTCATAGGGCCCCAATGTGGAAGCCCAGCTACCGTGGGTGGTGTCATAACCAGGTCTAGGAACTTCCAAGGCTCCAGTGACTTGGTAATCCACTGGATTTTCTTGCATGCTCATCTCTGACACTGGCTGGAATTTATCATTCAGCAAATTGACATTATAAGGAAGGTAGGAGCATTGCCCCCCAAGTTGCAGCCTCAGCGATGCAGTCCCACTTAACTCACTCAGAAGGCTACTTTCTTGCCCGGAATTTGAAAT
Organism: Trichilia hirta; assembly: GCA_035221805.1. NCBI lineage: Eukaryota > Viridiplantae > Streptophyta > Magnoliopsida > Sapindales > Meliaceae > Trichilia > Trichilia hirta. Next base: position 5,529,239 of record JAWDEX010000012.1, read on the forward strand.
CTCTGAACTTTTTCCTGTACCAAAATATCCAGAGTAACTCCCAAAGGAAGAATTTCCAGAGCATTCCACATCCCTAGAGAAAGATATAACTCAATGGTTGAGAAAACATTTTAAAAAACAATTTCATTCATCTAATTTATGCACATATGAATGGTTTTATATTCTTCATATGAAGCAAAAATCCCATTGTATAATCATACATCTCTCCCTCTCTCAATTACAAACAATATTCTGTAGAAAGTAAATTTGATTTAAGTTACCTAGGCACGTCAAAGCTTACTCTGAGAAGTTTACATACCTATGGGAAAGCAAATTTGGATCCTCTGGTAAAACTAAAGGTTTATTATCATTACTAGGAATCCACGATAGAGGTTGGAGCTGTTGTTCAGATCCCAACCTACAGGGGATGTGCATTCTGTTTTGGAACTGCAAGAGATATTAGTTCAGATAATGCTTTCCAGTAAATATTCGTAGGAACTGATCCAGGAAACTGTTCCCTGCTCTGAAGAACTTCTTTACCTGACTACTGCATTCTAATGACATAAGTTGCTGCTTTCCTAAATTTTCCTGCCAAAAGAATGCAGATGGTGTTAGTGCAGTGAATAAGACTTCTTGCTGACATGTGAAATTGATAATATGGCAAAGTAAATTATCTAGTTCAGATATTTGCTCAAACACGGTGTTAAAGTGCACGTCCTAATAGAATTTGTTTTAAATAACCTATTGTCTTAGTTAGCCTGAATGTGCACAGAAGAAATTGCACGACCTTTGGATGGCACAAACCACAGGAATGGGACATACCTTATGCACCTGTATTTGATTAAGATATTCTCTAAGTGCATTTTCCATTTGTCCCAAGTGTTCTACACTGTTGATCTTATCGGGATTAGTCCAGTAACTGCAGAATTCAGTATCACATACAATTAGCACATATTATGGCTGACCGTTGCATGGATCAAATTACTCTACTAGAGCATGAAACAGAGACCACCGCAACTTTCAAAAAAAAGAATTGCAAGAAATCACCTCAGACGCCTGTGTATTTCAGAAAGTTGACTTTGCAATAACCTCGTTTGGTTTGTAAGGTCCTGCTCAAAGCAAAACGGGGAATAAAAATATGTCACCCACGTGAACTTTTATCACCTAAGAATCTCAAATCATCACAAACAAGATTGAAATAGCTACTTCACATACCTCTATTGTTTGAGAACTGAAACAGAAAGAAAACCAGAAAGTTTCATTAGCCATATTTTAAAAGATAAATTAAATCCATTGAGATCCAAAAGAACAAACTGTGCCACTAGAAAAGAATTGTCGAATACCTTGTGCCCAGAAACTCTTGAACATTTACATCGTGATCCAACTTCTTAAAAGTCTTCTTCAGTGCCTATACTTTCAAATAGAAAATAGGAAATAATCCAATAGATAAGAGTGACGGAATTACATTCACCAGGACCAACCAGGGAAAAGAAAAGGCAAAAGATGTAAAACTACTGACAGAGAATGTGTTGCAAAAGAAACTTACTTCAAGACTTTCCAACCTCCTGCTCCAATCCAGAGAAAAGTCATTTAATTCCAATTCAGTATAAACATTCAACTAAGAAATATGAAAATAAGAGACATGGTTTTTTTAGGGAGATGAATTGATAGTACCTTTTTGCCCGTTCCTGTGGGGTTAATTGAGCAAACTTTGCAATGACCTCTTCAATGCTACTAAAATAAAAACAAATTAAAAAAAAAAACAGGAAATTAACAATAATTATTTTAAGACTTCATAGTTGAAGGTTTGGGAGAACATGAAGATCAAACACTCTAGCTCATCCAATGCTGCTCTAACAATCGATAACATGTACACAACTCACTTTCCCTCATAACTTTTTGGGCATCCATGAATGTCACCGTCAAATAGAATTGCATCACTAAATTGTGCAAAGCCTTTTTGTGCCTATAATTGCTGAAACCACTTACAACGATTTATTGCATCAAGGAGCATAGAGCTTCCTAATAATTTTGATTTTTGACACATGCAAATACGTAAGAAGATGAACAAAGATTACCTTCGCTTTCCATTACATAATGAAGGCTTGCCTGTTGGTGAGAACATGAGAAGGATAATGTCAATGTCACATAGTATCGATAACTCGTTCGCTTTCTTCATGATGCCATGTTTCCTTTTGGCATAGGTCGCTTGACGGCCATTTGTATTCTCCAACTTCTTTATTTTCAGCTTAACCCTTCCCATCCTGCAAATTTATCCAATCGTCTTGAGCCACCACTTTGAAAGTCACAACACAAATTGAAAGCTTAGCTTCTTTTTCTTTTTCTTCTTCTTTTTTTTTTTTTTTAAGGAAAAGCTGCAATATTTCTCATAATTCTAATCAATTGATTCAAAATTCAAATTTCTCAATTTATCATAGGACGAATTGCATCAATATACCACCAAGAGTTTGCAAAAAAACCATAACTATGTTATCTGAAACAAACTCACCAAATTTCAGCAGAAAATAAACACATTTTTCTATACATAACAAAACTGGGATCATTAGAAATGGCACAAACAAAAATAATTCAACAGAAATTAACATAACCCTTATGCTCAAACTTCTAAAATTTTACCCAGATAATACAAAGATTGTACCTTCTTTTCAGGAAAATTAGAATCCAAACTTGTGAAGTGTAATGAAAAAGGAACTTACCCAAATGAGCAAATCAAACGACAAGTGGAAAGCGGTTGATGGAAAGGACTTAAATGTGGTGATAGGGCCAAAATGAGAAAGCAGAGGGGCAGAGAAATGAGAACTTACATATAATGTTGTATTACACGACCGGGTGAGCTGGAAAGGCGGTCATTTAGAACGAACTAGGGAATAGGGATCGCTCAAAAGTTCCCCACAAAACCGATCAAACCAACCCATTCATTTTACACCCCTTAATTAACAACTTATCTGACTCTCAAAAACTCAAACTGCTTCATCCCATTACCAACTTACGAACCAAAACGACTCATCTCATCTCATCACTCTCATATTTCTCCCTTGTGATAACAAACAAAATTGGGTATTCAACAATTTCAGTTTAACCAAAAAATAGTTTAGAATTATTTCTTTTAAGAGAAATTAATTTGGAATTAATTGTATTTTCTCGGTAGCATATAAGAATAAGAAAATTACTTCGTCCACGAAACTCTCCAATATTTAAGATTTTAATAAAAACATAAAGGAAGTGATTTATTCTCCATATTTAAAATGATACTCTCATTATATTCAAATAAGTCATACACATGAGGGAGAGTTCATAATTATTTATTATGCATTCTGAAAAATTTTGTACACATTGTTTTGGTATCCAAATATTTGTTAAATATATATATATATTCGTAATTTTAGTATGAAAACCGATTGGATCCGGACCAGGCACAGTTTAGTAGGCCACGATATAAAGCCCAACATTGAGCGCCTTATATTTACAAGATATTAACCCATTCAATTTAAAACAAGTAATTCAGAGAAAGAAGGGCGATTGTAGATTCACTCTTCCACACGAACTATCTAGCCCAATTTCAAAAGTATCAAATATGACGAAAAACTGTGCGAGTACTCATTGCTCTTTCAAATGTGCCCAAAAATGATCGGCAGAATCCAACTCCCTCTTCTGCTGAACCCTCCCAAAAACTCCTTACAAATACCGTCCCACGTCGCCACCGCCACCGCCACCTCCACCTCCGACTCTGGCCTTCTCTTCCGTCGAAAACTCCTCCATCTCCAAACTCTAAACGTCGACCCCCACAAAGCCCTTCACCTGAATCCGAATTTCCGTTCCACTCCGCTTTCCTCCCTCTTTTCCCTGGAAAACTATCTCCTCTGCCTCGGCCTCTCCCTTCCCGATGTCGGCCGCATTCTCGATATGCACCCAAAACTACTCACCTCTGACATTCCGGATGAGCTCGACCCGATCATCGATTTTCTCCTTCACGAAGTTCTCATCCCGTTTGACGACCTTCCCAAATCGCTCACGCGCTGCCCTAGAATCTTGGTGACGGATTTGAGCAATCAGTTGCGTCCTGCTTTCGAGTTTCTCATCGAATTCGGTTTTACGGGTGTACATAGGATTAATTGTCAAACGACGTTGTTGTTGGTGTCCAATGTCGAGAAGACTTTGAAGCCAAAGATTGAGTTTTTGAAGAGTTTAGGGTTTTTGGATAAGGAGGTGGAGAGGATGGTGTTAAGGTCACCAGGGTTGTTAACGTATAGTGTGGAGAATAATCTGGTGCCGAAAGTTGAATTTTTTAGGGAGGAAATGAACGGGGATTTACAGGAAATTGAGAGGTTTCCGCAGTATTTTTCGTTTAGTTTAGAGAAGAAGATTAAACCTCGATATAGAGTTTTGGTTAAGCATGGGTTGAAGCTTCCGTTGTCGAAAATGTTGAGAGATAGTGATGGGGAATTCAATGCTGGGTTGATCGAAATGCAGTTGCAGTTGGCGAAGAAGAGAAGGTAGTTGTCAGTATGCTGCAAAATTTGCGTTGAAATATGAGATGGTTGGATGGTAACAGTATGTATGTTTATTTTTTTTTTTTAATTTGTTAAATATGAATTTGGAATGAAATTTCAATCTTATGCTTTGTTTTTGACTTCCTCATACTCTCCTGTTATATAGTACTTTTTTGATTTATCTGCTTAGCCTATTCACAAGAAATATTTGATCTTGTTTTGCATCTCTCAAGCGTTGTCATACTCAGAGAATATGTTCTTTATTTTTATTGTTGGTAGATAGTCAATCCATGCCATTTTTGGGATCTTTATCAGAATGGAATTGAATCTTCTGTTTCTGGTTTTTACATGTTCTTCGCACTTCCATAAATTGAGGTTCTGGCTTGTGGATGGTTCTTCATGCCTATTGAAGTTGATTTTATTATCTGCTTTTTAATTTGTTGTTGTCTTTTTATTCGGAGTTTATCGCTCTTCATTTTGAAATTATGCAGTTGATTGTGATTGTTGATGAAACCAAAATAGTGTGGTGGGATAGATGTAATGGCTACTTCCATTAGAAGAGAATTCTAGTGGTTTTTCATCTTGAATTTTTAAGGGTTTTTGAATCTCTTTAAGAGTTACATGAATGTGTGTGGTACTGGTTCTCTTGAAGATGGTTCAGAGGCTGAATTCTACGGAAGCTAATTTTATAAAGAATCAGCATCGTTCATTTTGAAAAATAAGGACATTTGAAGCTTGTGTCATGGTAATTTTTCACCTGGATTTTTATTATGAATGTTGTCTGTTAAAGCTTGTGATACAATCAATGCATCTACTGCATTGATTTGTATCATAACATTTAACAGTGTCAAGGTATGAATGTAGTAATACATAGCCATGAAGCCAATATGGAATTGGACATAAGCTTTAGTTTGGATTGTATTTTGAAAGCAAAGCTATAAAATGTTTGGTAGAATTTACCAATTTTTACATTAATATTTGTCATCTAGAGCTTTTATCCCACTATAATACCGAACAAAGTCCTCTAAATCAAAATCCTTTTGTTTCCTAATGTCTATTAAAAGCTGATGTGATTAAAACCTCTTTAATTATATTTTTAAATTTGAGTAAAAATTAGCAATATGGGATAATAAACTTAGCTAACATTTATTTATTTATTTTTGCTTGAAATTTGAATAGGTCTAAATTCAACTAAAATCTAAATACGTCTGAATACACACATGTAATCAATATGTGTTTTTTATTTTTTAATGTTGAGTATAAACATTATGTTGTTTGTTTTATAAACTTATAATATTTGAAAATGTGTATTTTGACATACATGTCCTTTTATAAGTAATGCTTGAAATTTTAAGTTGTATCATAATTTTAGGATCTCAAATGATGTGAAAATTGAGTTGATAAAGTCGTATTATTTTAATTATTACAAGTTTGTAAGGAATAAAGGCTCTAGATAATACTAAAGTTTATTATTAATGCATAAAATTTGGTTGAACATTGTGTAGATGAGGATGCAGTAGGATTGACTTCGAACATCATATAATAAAGATCAGATAAATTGCTTGCCAGATACCTGTAAATAAAAGAAAAACTCAAAACAATACCAGTTGTTTGATAAAAGAAATTTCGATAAAATAGTATTTTTGCAATATAAGGATAAACAAGCAAGTAAAGAAGGGAAAAAAGGAAGTAAGTAAAATTGGAAGGTATTTGCTGGTATTTTTGCAATATATGGATAAACAAGCAAGTAAAGAAGGATAAAAAGGGAGTAAAATTGGAAGGTATTTGCTGGATTATTGCTAGGGTTTGCAAAGAAAGCAAAGGGCGAAGATGATAGTCAGTAGTTGAAAAAGTTGATAGATGGTCACTCATTTTTTGTTGGATTTGGTTTCTTTTTAAAAGAACAGTTGTTGTCTCTTACAAATTTTCTTTTATGGGCCATCGGAGAGCAAAACAAATGAAGAATTTTGTGTAATAGGCTAGCATGTACTGCATAATTTATTGACTATCAAATAATTATTACATTGTGTCTGTTTTTGTTTTGATGGCTTATAAACAAGAGCTTACTTGATAAAATAGTAGTGCCGTGTAAATATTGATAAGCGACATAATTGCAGTGCTTAAAATATGTCCTCCTCCATTATATTCCCATTTTTAGTTAGTGTTTATGTGTAGCTAGCTGTCCAGAATGAGTTAGGAGATGGCGGCTTCTATCCTTACAATAAGAATCCTGAGGTCTGTGCTCAGGCTCGATAATTGGGGTTGTCAAGGAGTCTGCTACAAATAATTTAAATAACATCTCTGACCTTTGGGTCAAGATCAATCATGTTGATGAGATCAGGCTGTTGAAAGGGTGTTGTACTGTTGACTTGACAATCCTTGACCGCTTGATCAAGGCGATAACGTGAGTTAAGATTTCAACCGATTGATTGCGAAAAGTCTTTTAAAACTGTCTTGACCTACAATTAGGATCTTTACATTCCTGTTATTTATTTGCTCTTATTTTTCTTCCGTACATTCAAAAATCTCCAATAATTAAGATGACGAGGCATTATTATCTTAATTAGTATATTATTTGAGATTCAAAAGTTGGATTATAACATGAGATTTCTACTAATATTCTAGTGATATTTATAGGTAAAAATAAAATCATTTTAGTAAAATTTTTTTAATTGTATTAATATTTAATTAAAAATAAAAGTTAAAAATATGTAATTTATGTTTACTTGTAAAAATAGATAAAGGTTTTAATATACTTTAAAATATTTTTGGTTTATTCTTGTAAAAAATATATAGAAATAATTATTTAAATAAAAAATGTATAAGGTAAAATAAAAAAGAAATTAATTTTTTTAAATTATAAAATTTATTTTACTATATATATATATATATATATATATGAAAATATTTAATAAAAAGTTAATAAATTTGATTTTATATGGTAGGAAATAAATGAATTTAATAAAGATATTTTTCGGACAACTTTTTTTATTAAAATAAAAATTAAAAATTTTATTTAATTTATTCAAAGATAAATATCTTACTATCAAAGTTAAGTTTAAAAAATAAATAACTTAAATTAAATTAAAATAAAATAAAAAAGGGCCCCTAGGATCACTCTCACGGAACCCTTTAGAATCAGCAGAGCAAGTTGCTATATTTATAATCGAGGAAGGAGCTTAGAATAGGATAGGCGCATTTAGTCTGTGCCTCCCGTTTCCAATGAAAATCTTTGATTTCCGGATGGTGGAAAATGGAACTTCCATGTTTTGGCCTCCTCAAAACAGTGTGTCTGGCTCTTGTCAAAGTACAACAACTAATGATGTGACATGCCCAACTGTGATAAGCTCAGTGACTTTATTAAAAAAAAGAAAAGCAGCATATCGTCAATGAAATTTCACAACTAAATCAAAATTCATGGGATACAACCGTTTAGAGTCCGAACTACGTTTTTTTTTTTTTTTTTTTTTATGAATTTTAGTATTTTAGTTATGCTCTAAAAATAAAATTAAAAAATTTAATATTACTATTTTTTTTATAAATTTATTTGTTTTTATATTAATATTTAATATTTAAAAATTTCATTTTATAGTAATAGTAGGTTATTGGGCTTCTCACAATTTGTGCTTTATCAGTCAATGTCAGGATATCAAGTGTGAACTCTTTTCTTAATACAATGATTAATTAAAAAAATAGATTTTAATTACGCGTACTGAACTAGGCTTCATTGCAGATACAGGTGATAGATTTATCATAAGAAACCATTGATCTTCAACTGATTTAGAGCCAGCGCTTTTTATCAATGATCTAATGGTAATTTACAATTAATACTGTATCTACATTTAATTTTAGATTACTCTGGTATCCATCGGCATTGTTTTTCAGGAATATCATTTTGTTAACATGTGTAAGCAAATATTTGACACATACATTATTATAGGCCTTTTACAGTACGAAATTGGTGTGAAAAAAGTATAGCATGAATCGTTGGTCTTCTTTGTTTGTAAGTTGTAACAGCATTACAGAAGAGGGGTCTACGCACGTGGACAGGTACAATCCCTTCGTCTTCTTTGGTCAGATTTTGTGAGTTCGAAATCATAAAAAAAAATAAAGAAGAAGAAGGTAGTTATTGATCGAAAATAATCACTAGGTAACAGATAACTCCTCCTCTATGTTCGCAAACCCGTGTCCCTTCATCCCTAGTCGATGCAAGAAAATCTTTAACCAAATCAACAATCTGTCCTTTTCTTCTTACATCTTTCTCTCCTGTCACTTCTTGTAAACAATAAAATTAATTTCTCAGACCACTTACTACAAAAACTGTTACAAATTTTTCATCCCTGCCCTTGATTTTACTTGCTGTGCTTCTGATTTTTAACTTGGTACTTGTTAGTTTGTACTATTAAAGTAAGGATGAGATTGTATGCCTCTCTCGCCTATTTATTTCTTCTGGACAAAAGATTATATATTCAAATAAGTGTTTGAAAGTGAAAATGAAAAACCCCATACCCTTTTCTCTTGTTTCTTCCTAGACCGTTCATTTGATAGATATGAGTTGTTTACATCTTGCAAGTAATAGAGATGAGTGGGGAAAACAATTGAGAACTTTTAATTACTATTTGTAGTATTAAATTTTGTAATGAGGTCATATCTTTTAAAAGCTGGCATAAAGGGTTTCTAAATTTTGATCTTTCTGAATATCTGGTCAGTACACATTGTTTCAGACTGTTTAAGGCGTGTATCTAAACGTGGCATCATAATCTCCCATTTACATCCCCTTGTTGGGATAATTCACCAGATTGGCAGTCCAGTGAAAAATCTATTTCTGCCAATCTGCTTCTCCTCTCTCTTTCTGCAGAAACTGCATATATATAATACACTTACTGACTTCATCAGCTTGCTTGTAAATAGAGTTACATATGCCGTCTGTTGATGTACTGCCCTAATACTTTAATTGTAGCTTCAACCTTAGAACTACGCTTTGTCACGTGATTCCCACGTGCGTAGAAGGTACACATGCATATGTAAGCAGATACAGTGAGGATATAACGGAGTGCTAACCTTTCTTTTTTTTTTTTTTTTTTCCCTGATTGTCTACACACGTGTGTATAAGATTAAACGACCTAACATAATGATGGATGAGATGGGTCTTCGGTATTATTCGGCTTGTGAGACAGGGAAAGATGGTCGTGGGGCAGACGGGCTTGGCTTAAATTCATGCTTTCTCAAACTATGCGCTTTCTAAAAACTTTTACGTGTCCAATTGTTGGTAAGCATCGATACATATGTGCTATGTAATGATCATACGAGGATAGTAAGTTGTTATTCCAAATTTATGAGAACATACCGGGATGATGTGAATACATACGGTTAATTGAATGATGTATATTTTATATTTATTTGCCATTATGATTGTTCTTGTTACTCTCGGATTTGATGGAAGGAACAGTTACTATACGTGGGTCCCTTCAATTGTAGGGTGAGAGATGCATTTATGCTCGACAGGCATCACATCCATCAAATTATTAAGACGTGGGTCTTAGCTTAGATGTCAAGCTATTCTAACTTAGCTAGTTCTTTTAAAGCGTCTGAAACAATATTCGATCTCTGAGTTGTCTGAAACCAAAGTGATCAGTTGTTATCATTACTATCGCAACGCATAAATGATTTTATTTAGATTTTCAAAGAACTTTCTGTTGTGAACCACTGTAATGAAGTGATTGAAAAGCTAGCATTTCTAGTTGCAAGTCTCAATGTGTTGCCATCCAGGAATAACGAGGGAACTACTCAAAACTGATCAGAAGTTGCAGCAAGTAATTTTACGTTGTCTGGTCTAAGTAACTCTTTCGTTTTGTGGGTTCACTTACTTTACAGTATCATTCCAAAAGCATCAAAGAAATTGGTTCCAGAGTCGCCGATTAGAGCTACATCTCAAGACTTGACCAAGTGGGTATGGCGTAAGGGACCAAATTGTAAGTTGTTCTATTTGTGCCGTGAAACGAAGCTAACTGACTTCCATGCTTACCCTCTTCAACATGCTTTTGGTTTTTTGCATTTGCAATGGGAAATTAAAACCCAATTCCCTACGTAGCTAGATCTTGTCTTGTTTTTGGCAGCTTTGGGGTACCCTAAAACAAAGTAAGGTCGCCATGTTCTTTTCTTTTTTCATATGGTTCCAAGGGAGCAACCCCAACGGAATCTTATGGTTCAGCACTACTCTTTTATGTTGCGGACCATGAAATAAATATATCAATCAATTGTATGACAACTTTTACGACCTTTATTTCTCTTTCATGTTATTTGTATTTTTGTTGATTAGTAAAATATTTGATTTTAACTCTTTCAGCCAGCTATTTTTTCACAACTTACAACTCAATATTAATGGGTCATTTCAAAAGCAGGTTTGTTCGTTCATGTTGTACTTACAACAGACTGAAGCACGTGAAGGTAATTAGGTTTGTGTTGTGGGAACCCATCATCTTTTCTTCTTCAGGACAGGAACGAGGAAACCAGGACAATGGCGGATTGGATGGCCCCGACGACTTGCTCTCTCTCAACAAAACAATTTTGCTTCTTGGTTTGGAAATTCAACTACGTATTCATCTCAAACTTTCCTGTCATGTGACGACAGGCACCAATCAACTATTCCTTTTAGACTCATATATATATATATATATATTTCTGTACAAGTGAAACTGTTTTTGTACGTAGTTATAAGCCTTTCAAAAAAAAAAAAAAAAAGAAGAAAAAATACGCATTGTAGCTTAAAAGAAAGAGGAAACTGCTTGAATGTTAGTTACGAGAACGTCAAATCAGTCAATATCGTATTAATTACGCGATAATTAATGTCATTCTATGATTTTTCTGAAATGGATTTAATCGATTATATAGGCCCCATATAATATTGACCAATAATATGTATAAATAGTTAATGAGGACAGAATAAAAATGAAAGGATTAAAAATTATAATAAAAGAATATTATATATATACAGAAGCACCGTCAACTAAACCATGATCTGTTTCTGCCCTTGTTACGCAGCTCACTAGGTGTTTTACATAAACCTGGGAGCCAGTGTTAATATATAACTAACATATACGTTTCTAATTTTGTCTGTAAAATCCAGACGGGTTCGGTTTTTGGCGAATAACGAGGTCCGTAGTCTTCCTGATGAGGGTATGAAAAACACTGTAGAGAGAGCAGAGGACAAGGGCAAAAGAGGCATCCTATGTTGTTTGAAATGTGCGATCAGTCTTTCTTGCGATAATTCTAATCTTCCCAGGGTCCACTCGTGTGAAAAACACAGGCACACGTGGGAGGTAGGAGCGTAAGTGTCGCAGAACAAGAGAACAAGGAGGAGAAGAAAAAAACAAGAATATAAGGGTGCAAGATATGCATGATGATATTAGATTTCAATATTTAATTTGGCAGTCCATCTCATGCATCCATACAAGATGTTTCCACTTTTCTGTTTTCTATTTCGTGTCTGAAAAGTTGGAGACCAAGGGATCCATTGTCCTTTTCCCTGAAAATAATAGTAGAGCACAGAATGACCCGCTGGGTTTTTGAGTTCTTTGGAAACCTTCTATTGGATCACTTCCCACAAAAAGCACCAAATTTCAACTACATAAGTAATAACGCCTATATTCCATCTCAATCATTTTTGTTAATTAAATCTCTTCAGGGTGTATCTTTGATACAATAATTTACAAAAGATAAGTATTGAATTGTGAGTAAACTAATATTAATTAATTGTTTAGTTTAAAAATTAAGTATTTGTTAAATACTTTAATGTAGTGTTTTTTAAATATTTGACATTACAATAGTTCGAAGGACCAAACCCACAAGAGTTAGGACTATTCTTTTAGGGTGTAAAATCTATTCGCAATTCTAAAACCTCTGATTGAAAATTTGTGACTCCATTGTTTTGTAATGAAGTTGGAGGAATACGACAAAATTCCATAGAGTTTTAGCCATTTCCCGATGCAGACGAGGTCTTTCTCTCGCTCTGTCAAATGAGGTGGTGATGATGATGACATCAAAAGCCAGATCTATGATGCAGAAAGCTAGCAAGTTCACATGCATGTGTGATCATAAATGACAGCATAGCTAGGCATGAAAAATAAAGAAAAACAACATATACCACAAAATGACATCAGCATGCTTCCTTTGGTTGGAACCCTATGACCTGAAAATAGTTATAGAGAGGCAATGAAGAGGACCTGCAAATAGTTGGTCTGTCTTCTTATGTATGGGGCTATCGCTGAATAGTCTTTACAATTGTTGGGGCCTTTCGGTTGGCATGCTTCCCATAGAAAGCCTGTTTTACAAAGTTTAATTTTGACCAAGACTACTGTGTTCAGTTTTTTCGCTGCGGCAGCGATGATAGTACATTCCTGTTACCACTCTGATTCCATTGAATGTAGCGTCTGTCAATGGGTTTTCCTGTTAGTGAAAACTGAAAGATTAACGGGTAACGGAAAAAAAAAATTCATTGAATTGAAATATGTCGTTTTTTTTTTGTTTTTTTGTTTTTTTTTTTTTGTTGAGTTAGGGCTCGAAGGAAACGGCAACTCAGTCTACGGACACTCCTTAAACGGAAATATGCCTATCCTTCTTCTAGACTCTGTTTAATTGAAGTTTGTCTGTGAGGTTAAGCGAAAACTATTTTTACTTCTGTGATAATCTGATTTGTCGTGAAATATATTAACTCTCTGAACCTATCATTGCGACCAACGGATATGAACTTTCATAATTGCACTGCACATGAATATCTCTATTTATAATAATAAAACGTGTAATATAATAACGGGATTTTGTACAAAGACAAGGGAAAAGACAAGAAAAAAAGTGAAGGTGTTGAGGATTTACAAAACGTCGAAGGTGATTGGCAACAGGGCTGTTGTCAATTAGTTGCGAAAGAAGGGAAACGCATCAAATAATCCTTGGCAAAAGGGTTTGGTCGTTTGGTCAACGGTTAAACTGAAACCAAGTTAAAAAACTCTTCTGTCAGATTAAAAAAAATTATTTCCTAGTTTTTTTCAGAAGCTGTTGCATCAATGCTATCATTTTCCACCCTGAAAAGAAAGAGCGTCTTAGACCTGTACAAGCTGAACCTTACATATATCAAATTAGAGTCCTTCTTGTCATTATAGAGCGGGACTGTCTAAAAAATCTCAACCCAATTGGAAGAGAGACAAAGGAAAGAGAGAGATGTGCGTCTTTACTTCCCACACGTGTGACTAATTCATTTGGCATCCATTGGATCATGTAATAATCTGGAAACTAGTTTACTTGGAGGTTTATGGTCAGTCATCAGGGTGGTTAACCACTTTTTACGCTTTCTTTTTTCTCCCAGCAGATACAAAAAGGGGAAGCCCGTAGGTTTCTGTTAAAACGCTTTTGCCATTTCTGTTGTTTCAAGTTTTTCTCTTTTCCACAGACTGTTGCAAATAAATCCTTTGATCTCCTTTCCTTTCACACTCTGCCAATCTTGCCTTTAATTTTTAGTCTCGCGTAATGTATTTTCTTTTCGATTTATACAATATCTGTCCATGACGATGACCCTGTAACACTTCTATAACAGCATCTGTCAGAGAGAGGAAATGAAGGCATGGATAACAAGTGAGTTATATATGGACCAGACAACACGAATGGCTTTACTTGCTACTCCTCTTCCTTTTCTTCTCCTACTCCTTCATCGTTAGGGATGGTTTCTGCAAACATGGGTTCTCTCTCTCTTAGTCACAATTATGGAGGTGCAGTTTCATCTGTTTCTGCTGCTTCTCAAGATATTCGTCCCGGCAAGTTCACTGAGATAGTAACTGAAGGAGCTAGCTGGACTTTTCCTTTCATGCGAAACTGTACATCTGGGAACTTTGAGGAACAACGTAATATGGAAGTCAATGTAGCGGGTCAAGGTTCTCATTGCAGTGATGGGTTTGGAGAAAACAGTGAAACTATGATCCATGATATCAACTTGAATGAAGAGTTTAACCCTAACGGAGACTCAGCCAGTGGCAAGGAAATAGATGGTGGACAGACGAAAATTTGTGCTAGAGGTCACTGGAGACCTGCGGAAGATACCAAGCTCAAGGAACTTGTGGCTATTTATGGCCCCCAGAATTGGAACCTTATAGCTGAGAAGCTGGAAGGTAGATCAGGTAAGTAACTCCAAATCAGCTATTCTTGCATATATACTTACCAGTAAATGTACGCTTACCTTTTTTCATTAGCCTTATTTTGATTTTGTATATGAATTGAAGGCAAGAGCTGTAGGCTGAGATGGTTTAACCAGTTGGATCCGAGGATAAACAGACGAGCTTTCACTGAAGAAGAAGAAGAAAGGCTAATGCAAGCCCATAGGCTTTATGGTAACAAATGGGCCATGATTGCTCGGCTGTTTCCTGGAAGAACTGATAATGCTGTCAAGAATCATTGGCATGTTATAATGGCTAGAAAGTATAGAGAACAATCCAGTGCTTATAGGAAAAGGAAACTGAGCCAATCCATTTACAGAAGAATAGAAGATATCCCAAATTTTGTAGGCAAAGATGTAGCAGCTGGAAGATTGGAACCACAACCAGCAGCTTACTGTCTGAATGTCCCCAGTGAAGGAATCAGTAGTATCTCTCCTTTGCCATATGTAACTTTCAATGGTGCTGGTGTTGGGATCGATTGTTGCTTAAATGGTTCGACATACGTGGTCATTGGGCAAGAAGCAATGTCAAGCAACAATGTTCCTCACAGTGTGTTTTGTGCACAGCAGGCACCTTGTGATTTCTTCCCTGGTTTGTGCTTTTTATGATCTCTTGGTCAAGTCTCCAATTTTTTTGAATGTTCCCGCAGTGTTTGGGGTTGAGTTTCTGTGCTGCTGCTCATTTTTTTTCCTTCGATCACACTCCTACACCATTTTCTTATTCTTTTGATCCAATGTCTCTTCACTCTCTTTTTACTTTGCTTGAGTTCATTTATTCTTTCGCAGTATATTGCATTGACTGATGCAAACCTTCCCTTTTTGCTGACTTAAATTCTTTCTCTATAACCATGCGTGTGTTATCTTACAGAAATTCATTGTCTTGCAAGTTCTCTTCGTCCTTGTGATTGGTTGTGTGTTACTTTTCAGGTCCCAAGAGCCATGACATGATGGGGATGTTCAGCAACAATATCAAATTTTGGGATAGACCAATAGATGAACCTCCTATCTTAGAATCCACGGCATCAAACCCACAAGTTTCAGGCAGTGAAGCTTCATTGTCATCAGTCGCAGCAGGGAATAGATCCGTTGCCAGCCATTTTGACACTATTCCGCCTCCGTTTATCGACTTTCTCGGGCTAGGAGCCAGATGAAGTTAAGATGAAGAATCAAAGAACAAAAGCTGTAAACGATTTGGAAAGAAAGAATCATCGACCAAAGAAGACCTTAATCTGTACGTGCAGCTTCGAGGCCCTCCATTAGAGGTAAAAGGGAAAGGAATTTTGTTTCACTTGGTTTACAGCAATAATCTGTGCTCGAGTCTGTCAAAGAAGTCATTTATGTCCGATATTTTCTGTCAGCTCTCATATGAGAAACTCTCCAAAAGTCGAGACAATAATCACCTTTAGGCCATTAATAATTTCACCCCTCTTTTGCCCATTTCATTCCTTTTATATAGATTTTTACGATCGTCAGAGTTTATATATATATATATATAGCATTATGTCTATTTACACTTTTATGGGGCAGTTTTTATTTCTCAGTGAGAAGAGGAATCAATCTATAAATAGTGGAGAAACTAGAGCGCCTCTTGGCTCGATCGGACTGAGGGGTCATTGCCTTGATTAATTCATATCTGTGTGAAGTTAATTGAATATTAATAAATAAATACAAAACCTATGAATATTCTTAAGATAATTTAATCGGTTGTTATGATGTGGAAGGGAGAATTAATACTTAGGTAAGACAAAATAATATCGTAGGTTAAATATGATATCTATTGATGATAATGGTGATGATGAAGGCTAGCAAAGACAAAAAAGGAAACTGGAACTTTTAGGAAACATCCTTTTCTCCTGTCCCTGCAAAAATCAGGCACAAATTCTGCAGCAGAACCATCTCCACCATCAAATTATTAAACGCAAATATTGCATTCGTGATGGAAATTGTTCTGTTCAATCAGATACTCATCAGAATTTACTGCAAATTCATACGCATTCACATGGGCTACCTGTTGATTATTATTATATACATATAATTATCATCTAGCAAATTAGGAACTGTACGTCTTAAATACATAGTGGACAAAATTTCTGTTTACTGATACATGAAATAAAACAGAGAGAAACAATTTACATGGTCCACACTTTCACCATTAAGATTTTACCACTTGTAGACAGTGGTACTGTTTGAAATTGTAGATAGTGGTGTCTAACTCTTTGAAACCGGCAAATTTGGACTGATTCGGTTCCACAACGAAACTAGTCCAAACTAACAATTATAGCAGGCCGATTTCGCAATTCATAGTTAATTAAATTGACTTAGAACCAACGATGGAACCATTAATGGGTTATATTAGACCAATTTTAATTCGTCAAACTGATTAATTTCGGTTCAATCTTAATTTTAGTTCATCTTATGGTTTAGTTTTGGTTTATAGAACGAAATTGTCAAGTTCAATTATATATAAAAAAAAAAAAAATTCGACAGTATTAATTTTTATTTATTAATTAAAAAAATATAATAAAAGAATATTTTAGTTTGAATTTTATAAATTTTTTTATATTTGATTATATTTTATAATAATAATAAAAAGTAAAATAAATTAATTAAAAAAATATTACAACAAAAGTAATACTAAACCTTATTGCATTAAGAATTATTAAATTTAAATCTTAATTACTTATAATTAGCCGTTGAATATCGTCATTATTTGTCTTGTTTCTCTTTTTCTTTGTTTTGTTTATAGTTAAAATTAGTTGTAGAAACTGATTGTTGTTATTGATCCAATCTTTGAAGCACATTTGTATCTCTAAAATGATCCACTATTAAAAATAATGGGAGTAATGAGAATAGAGGAAGAGGAAGAAAAGATGATATAACCACTAGATATAGAAATACCTATGAAGTATTTAATTTTGTACAAAAGAAAAATATCTAAAAGATTTGATGACATTTTTCTTACATTGATAAATATATATCCAGGTTTTATGACTAATATGTTCGTAATTATTTAGATTTAAGAATTTATAAAATTGTTTTATAAAGATTTTATAATCAAAAACTTTCATCGTAAAATTTAGATATAAAGCAATGCAATATAGAAAGAGTATGTGACTGTAATATTTACTAAATTATTTATTATAACTGATATTATTTTGATGAATATTAGATATTTTATTTATTATTTAAAAACATATGCAATGTTACGTAATATAGAAATTATATAATGTGTTACTGAATAATATTGTTCAGATAAAAATTCTATATATTCTTTTAATTTTGATAAAAATTATGAGATATTTTTACAGTTCAAAAATATTTTAGAGTTAATTTATAACTACTCATTTTTATATTTTAAAATTGTATTATTAAAATTTGGTAAAGTAAAATATTTTTAACTATTTTATAAGTAAAGTTTTACTTAATATCTTTAGAGTCAATTTTTTATGTCTCAATATGTGTTAATAGCACAATTTTCTATGTACCGAGGCTTTAGATAGAGTTAATTTTAAATGAAAAATTATACTTCTAATTGCATCAATTGTTAACTTTACTATTGAATAACTATTTTGCACATATAAGATTAATATGCAGTAAGTACACTTATTGTAAAAGACTTTTCTTTCTACCCATTAGTTTAGTGCATCTTTAAAAATAGGAATTGCAGTGTTTTATTTAATGCATTATTGAATGATATATAAAGAATTTTATTTGTAATTCTAAATTCTTATATAATACTTGTAATAATTTTCACAATAATTCTCACATATAGTAAAATTTCAAAAAGTCTAAATTTTATAAGTTTTTATTTAATTATTATTTTTTTCAATTCAATGACAAGTAAAACAAATATAATATAAATTATTGACACCTTTTCAATTGTTAAATATCAATAAAAATACACAGTTACTTAATTCGAAAATAGCAATTAAAATTTGCCTTATTTTATCAAATTTTTTAAGTGTATGTATTCATGCTATTATATTAGATATATTTTTTTTAAAAGTAAGTTAATATTATTGCATTATTTCAACAAAATGTAAGGACTCACTTTGTATAAATAGTTGATTATTCACGTCAATAATTAACAAATTGCATCTCTCGATATGGTATAGTTAAAGCAAAAATTATCATTTAGTATCTCGTTCATTATTCTGATTTGCATTTGTCTTTACAAATTTTTTAAGTATTCTGAATATATTGTCTATATATCTTTTAAGAATGCCTAACCAATCATTTTTTTTTTTGATTTTCGTATGTCGTACTACAAAATTTATATCTTATTCTATTAAGCTTAGTATTTTTTTTAAAAATTTTATCATATTATAGGCTTAGGTTATCTATTCTAACTATTACAAATTGTTGTAGCCTTTAATAAGTTTGTTTAATATGAAATTATTTTAGAATATTTTTATATTGTTTGAATAAGAGTATGAATTCATCTATATTATAAAAAAATTTATGTAATCCTTGTAATAAATAGTGTGTTATTTTGATTTAATTGTTTAATAGTTAATTTTAATTAACTTTGTATATTATCTATTATAATTGTTTAATAAAAAATTACATTAAATTCTAATCTTTTAGTATAAAACTAGTTAAATTCAATAATAAAAGACAATAATATAAATAATTTTAATTAAAGTAAAGTAAAACAAATAATAATAATAAACAAGTAAACAACTAACAAAATTTAGTAATTAGCAATTAAAATTTTACAATTAATTAAATACTAACTTTAATTTTTAAATTAATAACAAAATTAAATTATTAATTTATAACATCTCGTCTATAGGCAGGATTCTGCAGACAGGAGACAGGAGAAAATTCCTATCTTTATAAGTCTCTATTTATTTCTAAATATAAATCTGTGACTTATAGTATAAATATTTATATGCAAATGTAAAATTATATGATTAATTAATGTTAACAAGAGCTCAACCTATTTTCATGTATACTAATAAATTAATATCATGTATACAACACGCATTTTTGCATATTTTAAATTATATATTTTTTAAAAATATAATAACAAGATATATTAAATTTACACTGATAACTGACATTAAAATCAGGATCATGTAATTGACTACAAGGAGGATATTTTTATCTTGTAATCTTTTTTTTTAATAAGTTGAAGTAACAAACTGATATAGTTGCTAATCTACAAAACTGAAATTGTTGTTAGGATGTGAGCTATAAAGTTTAGTAAGTAATCACACTCATATAATATATAAACATATGTAACATATATCTAAATAGTATATATAACACATACACACATATATATACAAAAAATTCATCAAGATAAATTGTACCGAATCCTCATTCAAGTCCCAAATATTTTTCATTACCTATTTTAGAACAGGTATGAAATAAGGTTCTCAAAATAAATCTTATCCGATAACTCTAATATAAAATCTGTATATAACAAAATAGATTACACTACAAATAGATAATTCAATAAAACTTATTTGAACTTAAGAACTAAAATTAAAATACATACGAACTTGAATTTATCAAGAAATTGAAACTATAAGGAATATATTCACATTAGATAAATATTCACATTTTTACTGTGCACCTTGATCATAATATGAAATGAATAAGTTAAAAAAATATACTTTTGAAAGACTCCATCATATATATAAAACAAATTGAAGCAAAACAAACAAGTTACGCCCGAAAATATTTTAACTAGTTGTCAATATATTATGTCCAGGAATGTTCATTTAAACATAAAAAAGGAAAAAATCAAAAGCATCCCCTTGATTTTCTCTTGTTACGATCCGTGTACGTCATCAATAGCAGATATCTGAGAGAGCCCAAAAAATATAAATTCATATGTCAAATAATTTTCAAACTCGTTTTAAATCCATTTCAAAAGCTTAATTTCAAAATAATTCCTTAAAAAACAACTCCAATTCAATAATTTATAATAAAATCATAAATTAAAATAAATAAAACATGTGAAATAATTCATTAATTCTTAAATTCTTCTTTGAAAATAAATAAATTAAGTGCTTCACTTACAATACATAAAATACAAAATCAATGCTACCATCTCAAAATCTTTTAAAATATTACGATTTTATACCATTTAAAAAAATAAAAAATATCTTCATAAACATATTTATTTATATAATAAATATACACGTGTTAATTTATATGTACATAAATATATATATTTATGCACTTATATATATTTTAACATATAAATTCGTATGCATATATACATATAGTCATATACATACTCGATAATTCATATTCATATATCATACACATATACATACATATTTATTTATATACATATAAACGTATATATACAAATAGATGTTTACTTATTCATATAAATTTATAATAGATTAGTCTATGCATTTATATATGTAATAGATGCATATAAATACTTAGTTATACATGTATCTACACATATATACTTTCAATTATATTCTCATCTGCTTATATTTATACATACTAAAAGTTTACTGTCAAGTTAATATAATACACACACACACACATATATATGCATAATTGTACATGCAAAATTTGTGTGTGTATATATATATATATATATATATACACATATACTTATATATTCATATATACAAATTGCGCAACTTTATATACATAAAAAAATTTATGCTTATTTACATATCAAGTATACTCATTTTTATTTATTCATACTTTCATTCATATATGCATATATAAATATTTTTGTACACGTATACTTATATACCCACTTATATTTATAAAATATATTCTTACGCTCATTCATATATATATATATATACAAAATATAATATTGTCTACTTGTAACGTATGAATATATTCTCATAATTACATATATTTATTCACGTATGTCATATATTTATTTGAGTGTTAAAAACATATTTGCAGGTTCACAATTTCATATAT
>JAWDEX010000012.1:5552819-5583111 GCA_035221805.1 Trichilia hirta
ATATATATGTTCGCTTACATATATAATTATCTATATTTACACGTGCACATATTAATATATATTTACATGCGTATAAATTACGTATAAATATATTTATGTAAACATACAACCATATATGCATGCCTTTATATGTACACACATACATACACACATATATATAAACCTATATAAGTACCAGTATGTCAGACGTTTGCGTTTATTTAAACATATGCATCGAAATTAATATCTTATATATTTATCTTATCGAAATATATTCTAACATATTCTAATACAAACAAATACATATATATGTATGTATATATAAATACATAATAATTATTGTGTAAAATATTTACTTAATCTCGTTGATATTTTAATTCAAGTCTCAGCTGACAAAATTAAAGAATAATGGTTAGAGTCATCAAAAATGATTAAAGAATCTGAATTAACAAAACTTAATTAGACATTTCTAGGACTAATTAACTATTTTAATTTAACTACGAAACCTATAAAATTTATATTGAGCATCTCAACACAAAATATGGCCTAATACCTTAAATTTACCAAAAAATATGCATCCGCGCAACATAGCTACTATATTGTAACAATTGCTGTAATTTTTCATGAATTCAAAATAGACTAATTTTTAGATATGTTGTTCTTTTATATGTCTAGTTTATCCTAACTTTTACAGTTTATTAAATAGTCTTAGAATTCAGGATATAGCCAAAATCGCAACTATTGTTCATAAGCACCATATTTTCAAATTTCACCTCTAAATTTAGTTTCAATTGTTTCAATCAAGCTTCTAATTACTTTAATTACATCTTATACATGCTTTCTATATCATCAATTAAGCCCAGGTAACTCAATTTATTAAATCCTCCAAATTTGTATCATTTCATTGTAATTTAAAATTTATGACTTTTAATCATGTAATCAAGTCACCAATTGTATCAATAATATCATAAACATATTTTCAAGTAATTAACTCAAATTGACTTAAAATTAAAAAGTTTTAAATTTGGGTGTTGAATAACCTAGCTCAAAATTGATAAATTTACTTGTATTCTTACCTTATTCATGTTAAGAAATTCATTAGAAAGCTTGATTTTATGATTTGATCACCATTTATGTGAGATTCTGGAAAGAGAGAGGGAGAAAATTGTGAGAAATGAAGAAGAAATGAAGCTTATGATATTTACTCACATTGGGTTACTCTTCATCACACGAGGGTATTGTTCATAATAGTGTATCCCAATTTGTATTCATTTTTTCCTCTCTTATGGGCTGATATAGAAAAAGTGACAAGTATAAAAATTGTAAAAAGTTTTATTATCTTTTCAACAAATCAAGAATTAAAGCATTTAAAATTTTTTAGTTTAAGTTATGATCAAAATACTAAAAATTACGCAGAATCACACTTTTATTTATATGACTCTTTGAACATTTTTCATTTCGGACAAACGAATAATTGAATCATGAAAAGTGATAAATATATAAATTATAGTATATTTTTTTTGCTTTTTAATGCAACTTAAATTAAATAAATTAAATTTTTTTAGCTGTTGATATGATTAAAAGACCAAAATATGTGCAAAAACACACTATAAATCTCATTATTTATCTTATTTATAAATTCATCGGTTCTTCACAAAATGTGAGATGTTATATAATTTTTAATTTTTAAAATTTAATAATTAATAACTAAAATTTTATAATTAATTTAATATTAACTCTAATTTTTTTGAAAGTAACTAAAAATTTAATTTTAATAACTAAATTAAATAATAACTAAAATTTTAAAATTAATAATAAAATTTAATTACTAATTTTAAATTTTTGAAATTTAGAAATTGACAATTTTAATTTATTATTAGTTAAATCCTAATTCTAATTTTTTAAGATTTGAAAATACTTATTCAAATTTTACAATTAATTATATACTCTCTAATTTATAATTTAGTTAACTACTAACTTTAATTTTACTATTAATTAAATACTAATTCTATTTTTAAATTAATAATTAACAACTAAAATTTTATAATCAAT
The DNA here is from genome assembly GCA_035221805.1 of Trichilia hirta. NCBI lineage: Eukaryota > Viridiplantae > Streptophyta > Magnoliopsida > Sapindales > Meliaceae > Trichilia > Trichilia hirta. The sequence goes on from JAWDEX010000012.1 coordinate 5,554,851, forward strand.
TAAATACTAATTTTATTTTTAAATTAAAAAATTTAACAAATAAATTAAATTAAATAATATATATTAATATAATTATTATTCTCAAACTATAAGCAATTGAATACTTTAAAATAATTGCAGTTTGTTTTTATTAATTGAAGATTTATAACGAATAATTAATTGATTAAAACGATTGTGTTAATAGACATTGAGAATTTAAGAGAGTTAAAGAAATTGATAAATGAGAAAAAAATTTCGAAATAAACTGACAATATTTATAAAAGAAGGTAGAAAAAGGTTTAGCCGGGTCGAGTTAGTACGATTCACAGTCAGCTTGGCCCATTAAACAATTAGACTTATTTTATTTTTTTAATTCATATGTGCTTTTTCAACTTTTTCTTTCCTTTTTTAAGATTCAAAAGTGCCTTTCCTTTAATTTACTGAATATTATTATGCTACTGGCTCCACTAAAATTGTTAGGTGGAAATTGAAAGCTAATTAATTATATTGGTCCGTTAGGATCCATCAATTTTTCAAATAATAATTTAAACCAAAGTTAAATAAGATATAAAATGCGTCAAAACCTAGCTGAACTGATATTAAAGGTGCTTTTCTTCTTGAAAAGAGTCCATATTAATCTGGTCAAAAAAGAGAGAGAATTATCTTATTGGCAAAGTAAGAGATTAAGAATTGAGTGTTTGTCGCATAAATTTTTACATTTATGTTCGTGATTGTAAAACGAGTGGGCATGTGTTATAATTTATAAGTCAAATACTACAGAAAAAAAAAAAAAAAATCATGAGAATCTTATGGTTAGCTTATTTTCAATATTCTGAGCCAAAGTTTTGCCCATGCATGCAACAGAAATTAAGGCAGGCATTCGTGGTTCAACCAACTTCAACAAAAACATTTCTCCATAAGTTTAACAAATTCATTAAAATCAACCAAATCGTCTCCATTCTCATCCGCTACCATGATCATCTTTTTGCACTTCTCTTCTTCCAGTCCCTCTTTCAATCCTAGACAACACAAAACTCTCTGCAATTTCTTTGCGTCTATAAACCCATCTTTCTTCTCATCAAACACATCAAAAGCTTCCTTCACTTCCTCCAGGCTTGGCTCCTTCCCCTCAAACAATTCTGAAAGCTCCTTCGAATCTAACTTCTCTTCGTCAGAATGATAATCTGTAGTCATCCCTAGCCTGTCTATTACCATATTTATTTCTGTTCTGCTTAGCTTTTGAATATCTTCATAGTCGTAAAGGGGACTGTTCGGGGGTTCCGGACTGTGTTTTCGTGCCTTGATACATACAGCTTCAGGTTTCTTCCTAGAAACTAAGTTTAGCAGAGGTTGAAGGTAATAAAGCGGAAAATTTAAGAAAAATTTGGGGAAAGAATTCATAGTGTGATTCAAGAATTTGTAAGCACGAAAACGAGTCTGGTAATCTCTTTTGCTGCATGCTCTATAAGAAGGATTTGTGGAGACTTTGTGGAGAAGGAAAGGAAGCTAATTTTCGTGGAAATATGTGGGAATCATTTCCGAGGATCCTTATTTTATTGGTTCTATATTGCAATAATTATGGGATTCGTTTTAGTCTCGGCATTATTATTGGAGTAGTATTATTGGGTTTAATACTTACTTCATTGACTCATACTGTGAGTCATTATTTCTTAAATATTATAAACAATAAATTAAACGTCCTCCAAATTTAGTGGGAGGAATAATTGAATCCCAAATTTTGTTATATATTATATCTCACATCAAAACAGCTCTTCCAATCATAAGAAGTTGTTTTTATTTTTATTTTTATCTTTTAATTTGTGTTGGGCCTTAATGAAAAGGAAATTGTTTTTTAAAAATTTTATTTAAGTTTTCATACAATTAATGTTAATATATGTAACCTTTTGTCTTTTGTAGACAAGTATTTGAAAATTTTAAATTACTTGCGAGGAAATTTCCCCGTGCCAAAATAGGTTAGCCGTTGACGCAAGATTATGTTCCGGAACTTCCAGGTAAACGGAAGTCTTCTTTGACGAAGAACAAGCATGGCTTGGCTTGGCTTGGCTTGGAAGATGATATTATATTGCCTACTAATTCAATCCCATATTCCAAGATTAACTTTGCTTTCGTCGTTGCTAATTTTTTTTTCCTTTTGATTTTTTCATTGTTATTATATTTATGTTTTTAATTAAATATAAATAAAAGTTTTTATTTAACCAAATAAATTTATAGAAATGTAAATTTAAAAATATTGCTATAAATTTTATTATAAGTCAATAATTATATATTTAAATCTATTTCAAATTTTAAGTATATCAAATAAAGAATAGTGTTAGAGGTACAAATTTTCGAAATAAATAAACATAATAAGAATAAGAGACTTATTTGATACAAACAGTTTAATTATGTTTCATTTTAATATAAATAAACGACCTAGATGGAATTATTGTTTTTTAATACTTGGGCTGTTGGGCTGGACCAATAGGCTGAATCTGGAATACAAACATGTTCTTATCCATCTGAGTTTGTTTTCCTTCAACATCCAGTTCAACATGTTTCAAAACCAGTCAATTTAATTTCAGCCCATCCACTTTGGTTAATTTCAATTATTTTTGAGAAATTATAGTTAATAGTTATGTATTAAAATAAAGTAATCTCTTTGGTAATCAAATAATAATGTAGTTCAATCCAATGAAGACTTGGAAATGTATTTACTTGATTATTGAATAAGATAGACTAATATCATCCATGATGAACATAAAACTTTTGCCAAAATGTTAATATTAGTAGATTGGGTGTAATAATATCTTAAAAAATCTTTAAAATATATAAAACAAACAATATTATAAAATATATTATCCTCATTTTCTAATACAATTTAAAGCTCACCCGCTCTCAAAATTTTAACGACTAGTAGAAGAAATTGTAGGAAATTTGTAAAATTTTCAAGTTATAAATATATTTATTCCTTTAATTAACAGAATATTATTACAAGGGTCACAATCAACCCAATGGACAGTCCACCCCCCTCTCTCTTTTTTTTTTTTTTAATTTATGAAAAGTCTCTTTTAAAGTTCGAAAACTTTAGTGTGAATGTGCTTTACACCTAATTTCTATGGATTTTTTTTTTTTTTCTCTTTCTGCTTTTGGCCTTTGTGAGTGTCAAGAAATTTTATCGGAACCTACCATTTTCCTTGCATCTTCAATGTAAATACTGTATTTAATATTTAATATTATCTTTTACTTTTGAGTTGTTAATTACCCATTAGCATTAATAAACAAAGATTATAAGTCAGTTAATTTTATCCCTTCATTGCCTTTCTTTTTGGGTGGACAGAAAAGTGGCAACCACAGCTTTTTAAATTTTCTTTTTTCAAGAAAAGACTAACTTTAATTTTGAAAGTGAAACATACGTGAATTAAGAAATAAGCTTTTTCGAGTATTAAGTATAATAAGTTGCCTCCACAGGCTCTTATTTTATTTTTTTTCCTTCTGAACCAAAATTCAACAATAAAATCTTGATGGTTCACACAAAGACAATAATATAAGTATTAATAAATATTTTCCTATAATTATGCTTAATATTTAGTTATTACCTCTTTAGTGATTTATTGATAAATTAAAAACAATAATATTTTTATTTTAAATATATTTAAAAAATTATGTTGAGTATAAATAAAAATATTGTTAAAATTATAATAAATAATTGATTAACACGTAACAAAAAGAACAACAAGATAAATGATAGCTATATTTAAAGTTGATAAATGCATTTTGAATAAGAATTTGAGATAAATAATATTTACTTTATTTTAAAAATAAAATTACCAAAAATATTTAATAATACTATAATTTTATTTGTGAATTAAAAATAATTGTGTGATTATAGTACCTTAATCTCAAATATACTTTAAATTTTTATTAAATATTGAGATTATAAAATTTTGTAGGCGTTAAAACTTTATAATTACTGAAATAAAAATTAAAATATATCTAGGTCTCACTACATGTCAAAGTTATCAAATATTTTTAAAATTAAATAAAAATTAATAATACTAAATATCTCCTTAATCGTTATGGCTTCTTGTGAATTACTTCTTGGAGACCAGAATTCACGAAATTCTGATAGCAAAATACAAACAACGCGATACACTTTTACTGCCCTCAGAAAGTAAAAGCACCAAAAGGAAAAGACTGTACTGTACTACATCCGCGGTGATTGATTAAATGCTCTGGTGTCATGCATCACAAGCAATGGGGTCCAAAAACATTTGAACCTTTTGCAGAAAAAAAAGTGGACATCTATCGTTGATTACAGCCATCCGAGTATCTAAATGTTTCATGCTGTCTCATCAATCATATAAACGTGGATACATAGACACGAGGATAAATTTTTTACAAATGTAATGTATTAATATAATATATAAAGTAGACCTAACAAAAATTAATATGATCACGTTATATTAATTTATATACATAAATTTATAAAAAAATTATGTATTTCATAATATTTAGAGTCATGATCATGTGTAGTGCCTACTCAGTACCAACTCTCAAATTTTTTCTTACTTTTTAAATTTTTGTTTATGGTTTTTATTCTTTTATTATAATTTATATTTTTTAAATTATAAATTAATTTATAAAAATATAATGAAAAAATTAAAAATTATAATAAATAGAACAAGAAAATTAAAAATTGCAATAAAAAAATGGAGAGTTCCTATCGTACAACCCCAACTCCATATTCTTACACTCATTTTTGTTATGTCCATCCATGAAGCAAAAAGAGAGAAATGAAAAATACTGTTAACTATGATTTTTCTCAGCACAACTCTTTATTTTTTGAGTGCAGAGGTTGGTATGTGTGTTAGAAAATATAAAAAAAGAAATTATAAATAATTATAACTTCATATTAAATTATTAATGATAAATAGTTAAAAATGATATAAAATTTTTTTATGCAAACATTTGCATTAGAAATGACTACTTTATTATTATTATTATTATTATTATTATTACATAAAAAATTGAAGAAAATATGAAAAAAAAAAGAAAAAAAAAAAAAAAGAGAAAGAGAAAGAAGGCAAAAGATGGAGAAAAAAAGTAAACTTTTATGTATCCTTTATGCCTTTTGATAAGTTGTTTGGATTCTGTAAGTTTGAAAGGGAAAACATGCTTCATCTCTTGTCATATAAATCCAAGTTTATCTGCAAAAGTGAGGGCCTACAACCACTTTTTCTTTCATTTTAATATGCTTTCTCTCTTCTCCTTTCTTTCTTTCTTTCTTTCTTTTTTCTTTTTTTAAATAAATTTAAAATATATTTCGAATTGAACGGCTCTCATTTTCAATCAAATATTGTTGTAGAATAAAATTGTTAATCCATTATTAATAAAAGCTAATGTTAAATAAATATTTTAAATATTATGCTTTTAAAATTAAATAGAAGCACAACAACACAAATATATTTAAGAGAATGTTTGAAATTTAATTCTTGTAGTTTTAAAATTAATGAAATTATCGATTATAAATAAGAAAACAAAATATTTGATTAAAAGTTAATATTAATTAAATAATTTAATTATTGTTCCTTCAGATTAAGTAAAAGCAATATCATCATCTGCAGACTGTTGTTGCTGTGAACACAGATATTTTTTACTTACTATTGTATAATTTCGTGCTATAAGATTTCTAAAATGTGGTTTATGCAGAACGATTTTGGACAGCAAAACTTCACACCATCTCCTTATTTTCATAGTTTTGAAGAATCTTGTAACTATAAGCCATCAACAAGTGAAAACAAAAACATCCACTTTTAGCATATTATTAATCTAGAGGGAGAAAAAGAATAAGCAAAACTTGAATCAACACGATTCATTCAAATCACGAGGATAAGTAAGAAAAACCTGAGTAAGGTTTACAAGTTTATTATACAGCATTCAGAAATTGTTACATCCTGGACTCTGTCTTGTTCTGACCAATATATATATACATACATTCATTTATCACAATTTCATATGTGTACAAAATATTTGCTCAAGAAACCATCTATAAGCCTTGGCAAAAAGACCATCTGCTCTACTCTCACTTCAAAGGTAGAGTAAAAGAAAACTTCCCTACTCTTCCTCTACGTTGGGATTATACATTGCTGGGCAAGCAGAATCTTGCATTGAGGTTGGTTAACGAAATAACATTATGACAAAAATGCGGAGCAAAGTTGTCAGCAGTGAGAAGTAGCAGAGATGTGCAGTACATGATATCAATGGCAAGTATTGTAGATATTTTTTACCACTTAGTCTCGGCTCTTTATTATGTGGTTTCATGGAAATTGAGTGACCGGGACAAGGCCGCCGGATTGGCCTGCAGCACAGCCGATGTTTCAACTGTACAATTTTTGCGATCACTCTTTGATTGAAAACCCTTAAATAGACCTTCCCCGGAATTGGTCTTCTCGTTCTTAATCCCAAGCGTTGCCCATATCGAACTTTTGGCAGCTTCCCTGGGATCATCGATCCTCAGAGTTTTGGGTACCAAAACAGATATTTCTGAACTGTTGCTCCCTCTTGAGGATTCTTCTTTTTCTGAGTTGGTTGGTGTGACGATGTTCCCGTCCCTTGAATGTTTCCCCAAGGTCGGAGAAGCAGGACTAGAGTTAGGGGGATGTTGGCTGAGAGACGAAGAATTTGGCGAGACACAGGGCACATTCCAAGGACCGGGAACAGTGCAACCCCAATAAGTTGTTTCTGGGTAAAATGATATAGGAAATCCTGAAGGGTAGAAAGCAGGTGGAGGCGGCATTGGAGTGTTCCATGGATAAGACCAAGGGGGCCCTAGAAAATATGGTACTTGAGGGGCAGAGCCTTGATAATTCTTTGTCCTTACATCTTGTGAAGCCAAATTGCCTCCTTTCCCTGCTGAATTAGAAGATGTTATTGATGATCCACTAGAGTGATCATCTCTGTTATCTCTTCCTCCATGGGATCCAAGACTTTTTTGTTCAGGTCTATGGAAACCATTTCGTACACAATTCTGTGTCTTATCAGTAAGGTTCAATGCAGAAACCACGGATTCACAAAGTGGTAAATCTGAACCAAAGGAAAGCACGGTGCCATTGTTTCCGAAAGAAGGATTATGGATTCCATTTGGAGCATTAGTTTGAACTGTACGGAGAGCTTCTGAGATCACAATCTGTCGAATATGTGAAACAGAAGAGCTTTTGTTCTTGCGACGACCAGCACCTACCGGCACATTCCTCATGGTTCCTCCAGCAGTCCAATATCTCTGACAGTTCTTGCAGAAATGCCGGGGCTGGTTGATATTGTAATTGTTGTAGTAACAGAATTTGGTGTCCAAGCTATTACACCGAGGACATGGAAGTATCTTGTCTGGCTTCTTCAAAGTCTTCTCCTGTAAAGCGCTTGTCTCACTTTGTTCTCCATTCTTGGAGTTTTTCAGCGATGAAGTTTCTCTGTCAACAGAGGGAGTTTCGGGGTTATGATCGCCATTTCCTGATGATGTGGTAGGATATTGTAAGTCCTCTGTAGTCTGTTTTGAGTAACCATCTTCCTGTTTATCCTCGATGATTTCTTTTCCTGAATGTTCCTGAAATTTTGACGAAAGAGTCCCCATGAGAAAAAAATACTAAAGGTTCATTTTTACAGAAAACAGTTTACTTTCATCAAAGACAATTTTATACTCCGAAATTTTGCTTTTAACCATGAAGATTTATTGGTCATTTTAAGACATTCCAGTTGAGATTTAAGAAGCATAGTATAACTGAAATGAAAAGACTAGTTATTAGTTTTATGTCATCAGAAACAGAGTATTCAAGAAGACGAAATTTAAGGATTCAAAGACTCAAATTATTTGAAAATTTTATTTATTTATTGTCTGATAGGAAAATTAACGACGTACGCAGACAGGAGAAACAGAACAGAAGGATGTGCAACACTTCAACTAACATTGTTTACAGTCAATAATGAAAGAAATAAAATAAAAGAGAAGGAAGAAAAATTCGGCTTTGGAGTTCATTGGAAGCTACTGAAATTTTCTGATCCTAATCACAATTAGAAAAGCTCTAAAATATGAGTCTCCTGCCTGAATAGGCTGATCTAGAACTTCTAAAACAATTGACAGTGATGACTGAATTCATTTCAGACGATTCCATAAAGACTGTTCCATTGTAAAATAGCTAACAAATACTTAAGAGTCCTGCAGTCATTATATTAAAACTGAAGCCAGCAGATCAAGCATCCATCGGGAAGAAATGTAATCATCTACAAGTCACCTAAATTGGCCCATAATTTTGACCAAATTACTAAACTCAAAACCCTGTCTCTGCTCAAAACCACGAGAAACCAAAAAAGCAATCCATTAACAAAACTCAATCTCCGAAACTTGGGCTGTCCTTAGATTTACAGAGTTCAAAGTAATCAATGCGCAAATAGTTTCACTCGAAAACACATACATAATACATACCTCGTGTTTTTGTTCTTGCCCTTCTTGGTGTTCTTTATTAGAGTTCTCTCCACGTAGAGAAGTTTCAGGGTTGCGATCACACCTGCCACGATCATTAGCCAAAATCTCTTGTTGCTCCTGCTTCCTCTGGTAACTGACTACCAACAATGGGATCGTCTTACCAAACAGCTTTATCGCAGAATCTTTAACCTCTGACATTCTCGTATTATTCTTGCTAACGTACGATGCAGTCTGTTGTGTTTTCTTTATTATATATATTTTTTTCTTTGTGTTGTTGCAGGAAGTCTCTGTTGTTTTTTCGAGCAGACTGAGGAGGGAAGAATGAGAAAGGCCCGGATGAAAATGGTTGGGGTGTTTAACAAGGTGGGGAATGCCACGTCATCAAAGGTTAAAACATTGTCAGCCACAAGTTCTTGTGGCCTTTGAGATCTTTCATGCTGCCTTGATTCCCCCATATTGCTAGAAAAAGATAGTACTGTGTCGTCCATTATGCCATTTCAGCAGTACTCTCTTCTGTCTTACTATTCTGTGCTCAATTACTCGCCTTCATCTCTACAATTACTCGTTTTCTAATTACTGTGAAACTCAAAAATTTGAATTATTTGGTAAAATTTCATAAATGATATTTAAAAGGAAATCTTAACATGTTCAATTACATTCATAAATCTTATGAAAAGTATAAATTATATTATGAAAACATTTTACGAATCTCAATCATAAAATTCCTTCAAACAATATTGTTCATTCGAATGGATTCATAAATTCATAAAAGGTATTTTGTTAATTAATACCAATTAATTATATAATATATTTATTTTATATTAATTAAAATTTAAAATCTTATATCTTGTAATAAATTAAATATGTCCATAAGAGTAGAGATACTTATAAATATTAAAAAGTTATTTACCTAATCATATACTATGTAATTTATCATGTCTAGCATTTTTATTTCTGTTAAGATTTAAGAATGATGGATTAACCATTTTGGCATAAGTTTTTGCTGTTAAGTTTCATGAAATATAAAATTTTGAATGTTTATAAGTAGAATATTACAAAAAAAATATTTAATATAAAAAAAAAAAAAAAGTGTTTTTCTCGGCCCAAAAACTCTCCTGCTTTTTTTTCCACTCCGATTTTTCGGAGCTTTCCTGACAACCAATCAAGTCCGCTTGACACATATGCACGTGGCAATAGACCCACCTGGCTCCCTTGTACAGCTAGCAAGGAGTTAATACCAGCTCCCTCACACATCAGCACCATATTCCCATCGGTCCCACCTGCAAAAAGCGAAGTGAAAAGGTCTTCTGACAACATCCCTACCGTTCGTCGTTCTCGAATAGTATATCTCCACGTGTTAATCGGACATAACTATGAAGACGCATCCGCCATCTGTCTTGAATAGAGGGGTAAAAATGGAAAAACGAATCTAATGGAAAAAAAGAATCTAGTTTTCGTGGCTGTGGTTGTCCGAACGAGAGAGATATCAATCCTGGTGACTGACACGTTTCAGTTTTACAGAAATGATAAGAGGGGACCGGATCTTTTTCTCTTATCCAATGAGTCCTCTTTGATTTTTCTCGCTATATTATTATATTGATGGATTTTTATTTTGTTTTTAAAGAAAACCCTTCGTTTTTCTCCTGTTTACCAAAATACCCTACGTATACTTTTAGCATTAGTAATTAATAATACGTATACTTTGTGAGTCATTATATCTTTATAGATTATTTTAGATCATTCTAAAAGTAAGATCAATGGCTTCTCTAATTACAAGCAAAAATACCGATCATTTAAAGTATTTATAATTTAAATTAAAATATTTTTCATACTTTGACCTCATTACATTTAGAAAATGAACATATGGTTCTCCAAATCATCAATTTTTTTTCTAAAATTTATCTCCCAAAATTTAAAAATTAAACATTTTGTCCTTTAATTTATCAAAAATCTTTTTCATTTTATTATTTATTATTCCAACATTAAAATTTTTAATTTAAGCTTTAATTACGTGCATATTTTTTTTTTAAAAAGGAACATAATTGCTTTATTTTTTTTAAAGTTAATAAGATGTAATTTTTTAATAAAAGACGAACCAATGATTTGTTCTCTTAAAAAATAGTGTTCCATAACACACGAAAAAACACATAAATAATCATTTTTTTAACAATATATACATATCCCTAATCTACATTGTTAGTATTAATTAGAAGGCAAACCAATATGGGTTGGTGGCGATTTTGCCAATGCCACTCTCTACCAAATAGGTTAATTAGTCCTTGAAGTGAGCATATATTTACTCGTAACAAGTTCATTGTTTTGTTTTGTTTACTTTGCTTTCCACTTCCCCAATATTATAAAGAAGACAAGTATATATGTCCAAGTATGCAATTAATTATCTATAATTAATGCGTCCTTTATTGGATTTATGACAAATAGTAGTAGAAAGTACCACACCATCCTTTCTTTATTAGGCTATTTAGGGTAGAAAAGTTTGACAAATTGAGCATTTGAAGAGTTAACGCAAAGAATTTATGTTTCAATATTTATTATGAAGAAAATCATAAATTAAACACTTTTTATAATGTTAAAAAAACTCTTTTAAGATATATTTAATGTTGCTAATTTTTACTTATTTTAAGAATAAAGTTATAAGAATATATAATTTAATAAATTTTACTCATTTTTATCTCATATTAGTTATGAAGCCAATGTGGAATTATAACATCTCAAATTCAAATATATTCTTAAGAATAATTATTTAAGTTTTGAAAAAGAATAATAAAATAAAACATACTTTTGATATTTGGAATGGTGTTTTGCTGCAATATAAACAAATTATCATTTTCTATATCTCATCTATATTCAAGTTCAAAAAAGTGGTGAGATTTAAATATATGACTTTTACAAATAAAATTTTAAAATAATCAAGATATTTATAAATTTTAACAAAGACTTTTATTATTTTAGTTTTATATAAGTCTTATTATAGAGACTTATTTGTTAGCAAATAGCTAAATTAAATCTAAATTTATCATTTTACTACATCTCACAGATAAATATATTATTAAATTCATTCAATAACATTCAAACTTATAAAACACGTAAAATTTTATAAAATATAAATTTATACTCCATATAAAAAGAAAAAACAAAGGTAACAATCTTTCAACCTATATATTTTTATTTTACTAGTGTATTAAAAATTACAGAAAAACATACGTTGATAATAGTATAGCAGTTGCATTATTGCTTACGTATTGAAAGAAAGTATTTTAAATTCTAAAATTATTTTCAACTTGTCAACCTCACCATTTACAAATTAGCCTAACCGATTTCAATTCAAAATTAATTTATGGCCGACCAAAAAGGATAACCTCAGAAAATAAATTATTCCAATTGGATTTTGAATTATAATAAAGCTAAGTGGCTGCCATTACAGGTATATGTATTCATCTTCCTCCTGATGTCACTATTTTTTTCTTATAAAAAGATAGATATTTTAGAAGAAACAATCATGACCATGATAATTAATGAAAATTAGAATTACAACTTGTAGAAGAATTGCTTTTGCCTTTTCCCATCACTCCTACGACAGAGATGTCATAACTAATGGTGATTGTAGTGTTTCAGAAAGAATAACTCACACACTCACAGCTCAATTGATCATTAATATTGAACATGCATGCACGCAGATTGCTGATTCTGTTGAATTGATTCGATTTGTTTTAATTCACTTGAAATTAATCTATATATCTATAATCTATCTATTAGAGAACATGATATCTAAACGATGGGTATCACAATCTACTCTTGGCTATATATCTTGCCTTTTATTGAAGATTATTTGTTTACCCATGCGTCACTTTCCATTCAACCATGATATTATCCGTAAATGCATCCAGATAAGAAAGTTGCTGAATTTTCAATTTATCACCCACCAGTCATTGGCTTCAAAGAAAAAAATTACTTTCTGGAAACATAAGAAGTCTTGTTTGATTTAACAACAAAGTCAACTGTGAGTGCGCAAAGACGACTTTGTGGTTTATATATATATATATATATATATATATAGATATGCTTCAGCTTCTCAAGACCAAATAAATAATATTTGAATTTGTTTAAAGTGACACTTTTTAAGAGTTGAATTAAAGAAAAAGAATGTTAGGTAAACAGATAAAAAGTTACATCTCCATTTAGTGGAAGAAAGAAAGTGGGTATGATGTGTTCCTCACTCACTTCACTGGTGCAACTCAATCATATTGAACTTACAATTACAGACTCTTTCTTTTTAGTAATTATTTGGACATTTATTTTGCACCATTACCAAACTGTTGATATGCATGCTTCATTTTTGCAAATATTTATTTAATTGGTTTGTAGAAAGGTAACATAAAAGGCAGGATATTCTAAGTTTCTGACATTTAATGATTAGGAGTCCGTTGGATCCTTCATAAATCGAATTTATGATAGTACAATTTAAATAATTTGGGTCGCAATTGGGTCAAGTATAGTTTCAGAAACTACCTGCAAATTGCAACCTTTGACTCGAACTAGAAAATGCTCAACTCAACTACCTACGCTGTTCGAGGGTTTGTTAATGAAGCAAAATCAAGCCTTGGAACCAATCAAACTTTAGACAAAGGAAAAAAATGACTGGTTTCCATCAATACCCAAAGCAGAGACATACCATTAACAGTTGCAGTACCTTTTTTTAGCCAAGGCTAGGTAAATACGCCATCGTACTGAATTACATTGAATAGGTGCACAGTGCCCTTGCCATCGATACTAAAACGAAGCAACGGGCTGCGTTTTGACTCTAATGGAATTGGAGATAGAAGATAGCCAACGGACGTGCAAGTGAAGGACCGGCACTACCCACCGGGGAAAGTAAGAAAATTTTTTCCCCTGGTATACATGAAAATTTTTTCCCCTGGTATACATTATACAGGTTTTTCCGTGTAGCCTTATTATGCAGATGTTTCGTTCACAAAAACACGCAGTAAGATATACTCCAATTATGCAAATTCTTCGTTTAAAAAAAAAATGTTTCGATGATGGTGTAAGTGTTGGTAAAAATAGAATGGATTAGCAATGGGTCGCTTGGACATCGCTTTTAGTTTCAACTGTCACTTGGTTTGGGCCTCTCTGGGATCTGGGTTGAGCTATGATTTTGGTGGAAGTAAGTAAAATGGGCACTATGAAATGCATACCGTTCATTGTTTGTGAAGGTTAGTCAATTGCCATTGGACGTCCAGGGATTGCCTGAGCACTGCATCCTGCGTTAAAATCTATATGCATAGGCGATGCCTAAGTAGTATTTTGCTTGCGAAGATAAAGTATGATGAGGGCTGGAATTTGGGCAACTAAGCCTGTAATTTTGAGCGGGGAAACTAAATTTGTGACTTTAAATGCTTTTGTGTCTTCAAAAGTGTAACATATAGGATGCAACTATCATCCTTTATATTTATATCGCTTAATGATAATAACCATTCAAAATACTAATAGATGTAACTTTTGCGTGCTCATTCTTCCTCCATCCCATAGCACTTGATGAAGGATTATGGCGCTGGGAATTGTTGGCTCTTAGTTACCAAGCTGCAATATTGCGAAGGAACTTGCCCTGTTACTAAGCGGTACATAGTGTTTAGCCATTTTAATTGCAATTCAAATAGATATCTCCTCCGTTTGGAGTTGATTAAATTTCTTTGAAGAAACAAGCCAAATCCTGAACTACGGTACCTGGGAAAATTACACTCCTACTATCAAATTGTTACGATCTTGATTAAGGATCTGGAACATTTATTTACATTTTTCTTTAATGTTCTAAAGAGTAGGATTTGTTAGCTTCATCTACCCCTTTAACCATAGAAACGAAGAATATAATGGAAAAAGACCATAGTATTTTACTTTTTGTAGAGAGGAAATATTTCTAGTGGGATATTGTTGTCATATATTTTTTACATTTTATTAGTTTGTACTAGTGTTTAACATAAGATCTGAGGGAAAAAAATTATACTGGAAAATTGAGGGATCATCTCAGAGAAGACCAAGGCCTAAATTATAAAAATCAATTTCCTCATTTAGTCATCCTATCTTCTCTATTCTACTTCTCGCGGGAAATGCAGTTTCCTCACTAGGTATTGTGTTCTGTGTCAAAGAGTCATACCAATCAAGAGGTAGTTTAGAAGTAGATGTGTTGTTTCATAAGAAATGAGTTTGCCTTGTTTGTCAATTACTTGAGGGAATATTTCGTTGTGATTCCACTTTTCGCTATCAATCAAGTTGTGGGTCTTGGACAAAGATGTCAGGTCTAGATTCCCGAAATTGGACATCACTCAAAGAGGCAAGTGTTACATTCACTGTCCCGGTGAAGAAAGTAATCATGTCTACCACATATAAACCATGCGCTGGATTAGATTCCTATACATTATTCTGTGCTTCTACTTACGCTAAGACATAAGATTCACCTATGCATACTTTCAGTGAGTTCAAATGTATTGCCACATGTTAACCTTTTTGTAATTTCTTGTTCTCCTTATCCTTAAACATTAGATTTATTTTTCTCTTGATTGCTAGATCTAGATCATTTAGCCAGTTTGATTCTTTGGTATGCTTGTTACACGGAATAAAGTATCATTGAACTATTGAAGTTTGTGTGACTGGGTTGGAGCTAGATAATGAGTCATGACCGGTTAAACGCTCCAACATGAAGGTCAAGTAATCATGTCTACTGAAATGCAAGCATGCCAGTTCATTTTTCATTGCTATCAAAATGGTTTTATTTTGTTAACTTTCATTTATTCGCAGATTCAGTAAATCCATCTGTTCTTGTTACCCCTATCAGCACAGAACTTGTTTTCAAGATTTTATAAAGTGGTGTTATTTAGTTCAAATGATATATAACTTCTATTTCTTGTAAGAAAACAAGATGAAATTCCCTGTTTTTAATTTTTTTTTTTTTGGAGAAAATGAAACAGTACTTCTTTTCTCTATACTTTAATAGCGTGCATGTTGACCTCGTCCATCACAACCAAAGAAGGGGGAAAAAGGAAAAGAAAAAAATATGAACTAGATTAACAGTAACGATAGTGTTCAAAATGCTGAAAGAGATCTGAAATCTGCACTGGGGTGTTTGCCACAGCAGTGTCATTAACACACACATCTGGGTTACAGGAGTTGTTTTGTGCTTAGGCTTCATTTGAAATTCTGGTGCTTGAAAGCAAAGACAACAAAGTGTTTGTTAACACTAATTTTTAGTTGACTAACATATTTTTACAATGACATCTTTTAGCAAATGAAACTCAAAAGCCACTACGCTACAGTATCAAATGGAGCTTTGGTATTTATCAGTAATATCTGTCCGTGTGTTTATGTTTGTAGTTTTATCTTTCTGTTCTCTGATTGTGTATTAAGTTGCAGGAAAGTTTTTTCCTTATCAGTAGAACACAAGCTCCGTGCGTAGTATTTTCTTCTTGCAAAACCTTAGATCAGTTACTGAGATAATGTTGAGTTACTTGGGTAAATGACATATTGCTCACGTCATTTTCAGTAGGTGACTAGGTTGGACAATAAAATTGCAACCATAAAATAACACTATTCGTTGGTGGGATGAAGACTGATTCCTTTTCTCTCTCTTTTTCTGATTCCTAAGGCCATATTCTGCTCATCTTCTTTCCATGCTTTTAGATTAATGAGATCTCCTGTAATGGGTCCCCTTGAAGAATAATAATTGATGAGGCACCTTTGTTTAAATGACTTTTGATTCGCCCGACCTTCTCCCACTGACCTAAAAATACCAAGGGCCGTTTGGCATCATCCCAGAATCTCCTTTACTCGTTAGAGAATATTTTAAAGCAAGAAAGAAGGTTCAAGTGCAGCTGCGGTTTAAAAAGAAAGGTTGAATAACTTACTTTCTTCGTTGTTTTTCAGACATTTGGGCCACATATCATAAACACTCATCAATAATTATATTCTTTTCTTTGGAACATGAACTATGAGCTTGCCACTAAAGAAATCTCAGATCAAGATTGAAGAAACAGATGCTTGTTCAGGAAGAACCATCTCTTGATGTGAAATTGGACCACCTGTTGTTGGGACCGAGATTTTGATCTTATAGTAAAAAGTTTTATCCAAGATAACGATGAGGTAACAATCTTTCCTTTGTGTCTTAACTAACATAGTTAATACAAATGTGGTGATTCGCATCTTCTATTAGTAACAACAGATATTCAAACAATCTTAAAGGTACCTATTTATATATCTTCTATTCTGTTCATTAGTTAATTAATTTCTTAGTCTTAGTTGACTGCTTAAATAACACTTAAGCATCTAATTTTACTTGCCTTTGAATCCTAGGAAATTGTTTATCTATACAGCAGAGGAGCAGAATGTATGGCACTCAGATGGCAATACTTGGTGATCAATCATTGGAATTTGATTCCAGTGATCAAACTCTTGACCGAAACCCAATAAATCGGAAGATCGATCTGATTCATTAGACTTTTAGGATTTTTTGTTGGCCGGTGTGGTTTCTCTTTTACTTTAGTTCTTTTCTTTTTGTGGTGAAAATTTCTTTTCCTCAATTGAGTTTGGATATGGATTACAGAATTAAAGCTAATACTTCCTTTGGAATATATTTCTTTACGAGACTTTTTTGCAGAGTGAACTCTGATTTATTGGTTTCATATTGGAGGAAAGTGCAAGTCCAGATGTTATGTGGACTTATTTGTCATTTCATTCACTGTTTATGCTTTTCATATAGATAGAGAGAAATAGGTAGAATCTAGTTGGTATTGCTTTAACTACCTTCACCATGGTTTGTTTCTTTGTTTCACATCCATGCTACTTGTGTTAGCAAAAGATAAGCGTGTTTTAACTAACATGGGGGTTCATATCTATGCTTTTGCTCCAGCTAATTTTCCAAGCTTAAAAGCTTCCCGGTTTTTAGAAGAATTTAGCAGTTGTTTACAATTGGACGGAATTATTGAATTAGTTTGGATGGCTCAGATATGATTAGTGTGGATTATTGAGTCCCTGACTGATGTTACCCCTGTGAAATTATTGCTATAAGTCAAGCTATGCCAGTCTGTATAATATCTCTAGGCCTGAGATGCTCCTGTAATTGGACAATCTTACAGATGTATGTATGTGTCTTTTTGGTTCAATTTTCATAGGAGAATACATGGTATGACATAATTACATCATGAGAAGTTAACTTCACTTCTATAATATGGCTGATCTTGATTCACTTTTTCTAGACTATTTCTTTAAGAGAAAAATAGGGTAAGCTTGAGGGTCCTAAAATCTAAGGTTAGATTCTTTGATTCCTCCATCCTTACAAAGAACAAAAAGAATCTGCCAATCCAACCACACCCTTATCAAAAAATAAAAATTAGAAAAAGGAAAAGAGAAAGAGAAATAAAATTTTGAAATAACGAAAGAATATATTTGGGTTTCCCTTTCATAACCTAAAGGAAATATCCATTAGAGCATACTATTTCAATCAAATTTTATTTTTCTTCGAAGTTTCTCTCATTGTAACGAAAGTTGCTCCCATTATTCATCATGGTGGGGCTAACCTAGCTCAGCAGGGAATCAAGCAGAGTATTTATGTGTGTGAGAGATGGGTAAATTAGAAAACAGGAAGATAAAAACAAACCATACACTTTTTCCTCATTTCTCTCCTTTTAAGACTCAAATTGAATCGTGTTGCTTTCTCTGTTTTTGCTGCATCAAAGATTCTTTCCACTCCTTTCAAGTGTCAAAGAAGAAATCAAAGACGAAAGAAAAAAAAGAAAATTTTAAAAAAGAAAAGTCGGTATGAAATGAAGATGAGATAGAGAGAAAGGAAGAGCCACAGCTCATGGCATATATTCCCTCTTAACATAGCCCCACTTATGTTTCCAGATACGGAGTGAGAACATAGGACAGGCCACCAAGTCGAAAATTATAAAGAGAAGTATGGCTGCCACATATTTAACCCATCGCATAGCTTAAGGGATCAAGAAGCCACATTTACGAGTTTTAGTCTTCTATCCGTCTATCCTTCAACAAACATAAAATGGGTATGCAAAATCAAGACATGAATTTGGTTTTATCGACAGACGCTAAACCTAGGCTTAAATGGACTCCCGAACTTCATCAAAGATTTGTTGAAGCTGTCAATCAGCTTGGAGGTCCAGACAGTTAAGTATCGATATCTATATCTATGCATGTATATAATGACCCTTTTATTTTTTTCGCTTTTCATTTTTCGTCTCAACGTTAAGTTTTCCATTTATCTTGGGCAGAGGCGACACCAAAGAGTTTGATGAGAGTGATGGGAATTCCTGGACTTACTTTGTACCACCTGAAAAGCCATTTACAGGCAAATTTTCTCTTTGCAATTAATACATCCTTCTCTATTACTCTTCCCAGGAAAAAAATGATATGATATTGAGAATAATTGGGTTCTTATTGCAGAAATACAGATTGGGGAAAAGCCAACAGGCCGAGACAGGCATTGACAATAGGCAAGGTGATAGAAAATGCTTCCGATGAAGCAGACATACGTGATAGTCAATTTATCATTTTTTTTTCTTCTTTCGAATTTATAATATTCTTTTCTGTTGCAGATTACAGAGAGACTCAGAGCACTGATGGGCATGTCAATAGGAATATGAGTGATGGAACTCTCAATCAGTTAAATGAGTAATAGTCAGAAATGATCCCAATCAATTTGTTGAATTAGATGGTGAGATAATATTACAAAGAGCTTTGACTGATTCGATTTTTGTGTTTATCAGAAGCTTGCAGATTGCTCAAGCTCTCCAAGTTCAAATGGAAGTGCAAAGGAAACTTCATGATCAAATTGAGGTATAACCAGTAAACCAGATCTCAAACTCAGTTGCTGATTCTCAGTAATGTAATGGTACATGCCAATCAAGTGGAACTCTTATTTTCAGGTGCAGAGACATTTGCAACTGAGAATTGAGGCTCAAGGAAAGTACCTACAGTCTGTATTAAAGAAAGCTCAAGAAACACTTGCCGGGTATAGTTCTTCTGCTGTCGGAGTAGAACTAGCAAAAGCTGAACTCTCTCAGTTAGTCTCAATGGTTAACATGGGCTGCCAGAGTTCGTCGCTCTCAGAATTAACAGAAGCAGGAACTTCAAGCTTAAAAGATGTTTCAAGGAAGCCAATAAGAAGCACAATATGTTCCATGGAAAGCTCCTTGACATCATCTGAGAGTTCTGGAAGAAAGGAAGATAAGCAAGCAATAATTGAGATCGGTCACACTCGTAAGTCTAATCAAACTTCTGTGGAACTTCCATTAATGGATGTTCACCCAGAAGACAAGACCTGTAAAGATAGTTTAAGCAATCAAGCTAGTGGGAGGAAGAGAAGCGAAAGCGCCATTTCTGATGGTTTTTGTGATGAACAAATGTTCGCTAAAAAATTAGCAACCCAAAAAGAGAAAGGTAGTGACCAATTGAGAAATTCTGGTTTATTGGGTAGATTTGATCTCAATAGATAATGCCAGAATGAGTGAGAATCAGGTTCCAAAGCAATAGATTTGAATTACAAGGGATAGAACAACTTAATGGGCCCCTTTAAAGTTGGAAACTTTATAGCTGGGTTTTAGAATTACAGTCTATGCGAAAAACTTGATTCTTAGGGCTAATCTCTTGTTTATAAACTATGTATATTATAATGTGAATGGACGAGGAAACTTTTGAAAGTATATCCAATCAAAAGAAGGTTAATACAATATTGTGTGGATAGGTCTTTTTCTCTCTCTTTTAAATTTTAATGGCGTATATCCTCGAAACAACTGATATTTTTACACCTATAAGATAATTACTCTTCATGGTCATGAAAGCAACCAGATGCTACATTGTAAAACATGTCATGAGCCACCGAGTCCACCAGCTAGATTTTCAATTGAACGCTTATGTTTTTTATTGATGCATGTCCCATGGAAAAATTTGTCAGATCTTCTGAGTTTGTAGCATCCATATCATCATACCTATCTGGCTCATTCCATTAGGTTCATAATTTGTTTTTAACCGTAATTTTAGGAACCAAGCAACTTTCGTTTGTCTCGCACTATAAATCATCCAACGACCCAACTTCCGCAAGTCAAATTAGTGCTTGCTGTCACTGCTGCCTCAAATCCAGGTTGAGACTCTTCGGGCTGTCAATTTTCTACTAATTCTTCGTACTCAATAAAGTAAAAACGAGTAGTGCAATTTATCATGGCAGCAATATTATTATTACATCCAACAGAACAAGGAATGTCATCATTAGCTAATACATGCGTATTAGTAAATGTAGGATGCTAAAGAACCTTATTCAATTTAGCTACCAAGCCTGAGAAAGAAAATGATTATATAGCTAAAGGGATTAATATATAAAGTTCCCTTCCACTCTTCTTGAGCAAGCACGAACACTAAAAATGAAGTTTTCGCAGACAGTTCATTGTCATGAGATTCTCATAGCATTTAGCTTCCTTCCGTTAAACTGGCCTCTATCCTCTTCTTCAGTGCCCGAAGATATGCTACTCAGCCAAATGCGGATTTGTATGCAATTTTCATTTAAAATATTGGACATTCAGTTGTAATAATGATCTTGTTCTTCTCTTATTGTAGGAAAAAGACAACCCTATATGACTTCAGATGTCAATGAAGTCTCAGGAAAGTCCTTTGATCACATTATTGTTGGTGGAGGCACAACTGGCTGCCCACTAGCTGCAACCTTATCAAAGAAATACTCTGTTCTAATACTAGAACGAGGTGACTCACCCTATGGAAATCCTTGGTCACAGATAAAAGGTATTACGGATTCTCATTGATAAAAACTGATGAATTCTCATCGGTTGTACAAAGCTTCATCTCCAAGGACGGAGCTCAAACCATAGAGGACGAGTGCTTGGAGGATCGTCAGCCATAAATGGCGGGATTTACAGTAGACCCAGCGAGGATTTTGTTAAAAGAGCAGGGTTGGATGGGGAACTTGTAAGGGAGGCTGACGGGTGGGTGGAATCTAAGGTAGTTTTTACACCTGACCTGAGATGATACCTTGGCAGATTGTTGTTGAATTTGGACTTCTTGAAGCTGGGATTCTACCTTATAGTGGTTACAGTTCGGAGCATATAAACGGAACAAAGGTAAGTGGAACTATGTTTGATCAACGTGGAAAAAGACGTCCCTCAGCTGATCTTCTGGAGCAAGGAAATCAAAAAAACATTTTCGTTCTTCTGAATACAACTGTAAAGAACATTAACTTTCATGCTAAGGGTAAGCAATGCTAAGTAGGGATATAGAAATTTATTCGTCTAATCATCATGTTTGATCAGTCTAAGGACAAGAAATTTTTAGTTCTCACAGATTCTGTTAAAATGATGCAGGTAAGGAAAATGAGACTATAGCCCGTGGTATAAGGTTCATTAAGAGCGATGGTAGCTCAAATCATACTCATGAAGCTTACCTCAATCAGCCAAAGAACTCAAGTACGTGAGGTGATGTTATTTTATCAGCAGGAGCATTAGGCGGTCCCCAACTCTTACTGTTCAGTTCCATTGGTCCTTGTGTTCACATCAAATATTTCAACATTCCAATTACTTTGGATTTGAAAGAAGTTGGGCAAGAAAATCCTAGCATGGAATTATTGGCAGATTCCATGCTGGAAAAAGGGCTACCTGAGCCACCTAAGTTGTGGGCATAGCAGATAACTTCAGATTCATAATCGAAGCCGGAGTTATGCCAATTAGCTTCAACATATCAAGAACACCAATTGCTGCCAAGATTGCATTTCCAATCTGTGAAGGAAAGCTTGAATTGGACAGCACCGACCCCAGGAGAAACCCTTACGTGAAATTCACTTATCTAGCTAAGGAAAAAGACTTGGATGGACGTGTAAAGACGGTTCAATTGCTTCAGAGAGTGGCAACATCTTAATCAGTTTGTCTTTTCCTGGGAGTTAAAACACCGAGAAAAGTTGATAAGTGATGATGAACTGAGAAAATTATGCAAAAACAATCTGGGAACTTTCTATCACTATCATGGTGGTTGCTCCGTTGGATCAGTTGTTGACTATGATTACAGGGATTGAGAGTAACTGACATGTCAACTTTTCAAGTATCACCAGGTACAAATCCAATTGCCACGTTCATGATGCTAGGAAGGTACCAAGGGATCAAAATCCTTGAATGAAGAAAATAATTTTGCTTCCAACAAAATCCTTAGCATCATATTCTGGTGATTCTGAGTGTACAAATTAGAGTAAAGTAGACCTACGATCAAACTAGCTTTTTAAAAATATTTTGTTTGTAATTAATGAGACAAATTTGCGTATCCTAAACTGTAGTGTTTAAACTTGTAGTTCTTTTGTGTTTATTTTTTCTGCCAAGATGTGAAGAGTTTGAAGCCATTAAAGAGGGATATTTATGTAAGTATCCCTGCCACCACTCATTTTATTGATTTGATAAATGTTAAGTGAGATGATATAAATGAGATAAGATAAATATTAAATGAGATAAAATAAATTAAATAAGATAAATTTTAAATGAGATGAGATCAATAACACATAAAATAAGTGAAAATAGATGAGGGGTGAAATCTTACATCCAAAACATACACTTTCCTTAGAGAAAAGGTGTTTCTAGAGAAGGAGTGTGATTCGAAATTTCTTTTGTATTCCTATTTTTTTATTTTTATTTTTATTTTTTTTGAAAGAAATAATAATATTAGTTTAGAGAAAATGTTCACACATATAAGGAGATGTTAGAAGTATGTTTAAATCGAGGAAGGACACTTCATGGTTCAGGTAGAAGTTGGAAGGGGGTTATAATTTTTAAACCGAGAAAAAATATTTCATGTTTAGGTAGAAGTTGGAAGGATGTTATAATCCTATTTGGTCAAGATGAAAAAAAATTTGTTAAGTATCCTTCTATACGATGGAACCTATATTTATTGATAAGATAAATATCAAATGAGACGAAATAAATGAGACAACATAAATATTAAATGAGATGAGATGAATTAGATAAAATAAATTTTAAATGAGATGAGATTAATAATAAATGAGATAAGCCAAGTGAAAAAGGATATAAGATGAAACACAGGAAAATAGGCAAGGGAAAGGGGTTTTGGCAATTATAAGTATCCTTTCTCTCTCCAATACTAATCAATCCAAAAATAAATTTCTCACTTGTATATTTGTCTTTGTTGTAGAACTTAGGTGTTTCCCACCAATTAACAACAAATTCACTGTAAATGTTGCGTAGGTTAATAGAGTGTAAACAATTATACTAAAAACTCGTATCAAATAAATTCTTAAGATAAACTCAAGGGTTTATAAATAATCTAACTTAAAATCTAATTTTCTTAAACAAAATTAGCATAGACATATAATTTAATAGTATTATATATTATTATAATTATATTCAATAATAACTATTAAATAGCAAAAATAGAAGTAATAAAAAAATAACTCACTAGAATTTATTCAGATTTGGCTAATTATTATTATGTCCTTGAATACCACCAAATTAATATTTTATTATCTTGAATCATTACGAAGAGAGGAAGAAATTTTCGGGTGATAAAACTGAAGGAGAAAGGTTCGTTTTATAGCATTAAGAACCTTCTCCATTCTTATATCTAACCAATATGGGATATTGGTATTTATAGTTTTAGAAGCCTTCGTCAATCTTTATATTTGACCAATATGAGATATAAACCATTAATTAACCAATCTCCATCTTGATGAATTTTCATATTTTCAAATCTCTCACAAATTCAAACTTTGGTGTCTTCAAATATCAATTTTTAAGTTTCATCAATATTGATTAATTTCAAATAATATTGAAACTTGATCACAGTCACCACTTGTTAAGCCCACACTACCTTCACAGTTTTAAAATGTGACTTCATAGGTTAGGTGCATCACCTTATATAAGGCTTTCACTTTGAATTGGTTTTATTGATTTAGGATTGAATGCCTCAACTATCCTAAAAGCTTGCTAAAAGTTGCTATTTGCTCAGGCTTTTTCTCAATTTGGGGCTATTTTTCGCTCTTAGTAGACTAGTCATTACATTTGCTTTCCTTTAGTAGGGAGCCGTCCTCGACACTGATACCATTGTTAGGCTCGCATTGCTCGTCAACATATTGTTGGCTTTAAGAGAACTCTTAATCCTTCACATTTTAAAAAACATCTTGACAGGTTGGGTGCACTATTCTATATAAGGGCTTCATTTTGGACAGGTTTTACTGATGCAAGATCGAATGCCCCTAACTATCTTAAAAGCTTGTCAAAAGTTGCTCCTTACTTAAACTTTTTCTCACTCTGGATACTATTATTGGACTAGGTTGTTACACCACTTTTGTTATTATATCACCAGGATTATCAGTAGTTTGATTCTTCTAAATTAATACTCCATCTTCTTTTAGAATATCTTGTACAAAGTGATATTAAATGTTAACATGCTTAATCCTTGCATGATAAACCTAGTTCTTTACTAGATAAAAGGCACTCTAATTGTCACAATGCACTTAGTGTGCTCAAGTACTATTCTTAATTTATTAAACAACTCTTAAAGACAAATTATCTCTTTTACAACCTTTGTAACTGTCATATATTTTGTCTTTATAGCGAACAAAGTAACTGTTAGCTGTAAGGTAGATTTTTAATTAACTAATATTTTAACAAAAGTAAACATATAAGTAATAGCTGATCGATGTTTATCTAAAGCACCAATATATTAAAATCACAAAATCCAACTATATATTGACCATTCTACTTATTCTGCTTAAATATCAATCCAACATCTATAGTATTTAGAATGTATCGTAGAATCTATTTCATAACTTGCCAATGTTTTTTTTTAGGATTATGCATATACCTGCTTATAACCTCAACTATCTGTGAAATATTGAGCCTTGAACATACTATAATATACATCTAGTTAATAATAACATTTAGCTATGGTACTTTTGATATATATTCTCATTCTGCTTTATTTTTTAGAGATATAGATGTACTTAGCTTAAAGTAAGGAACAAATAGAGTAATAATAGGTTTTGACTTATGCCAAAATATTTTAATACTTTCTCAAATATTTTTTTTGTGTCAAACAAATTCTCTATAATTTTTTACCTCTATATATCTTTATATCAAGAATTTTTTTGACTTTACCTAGACCCATCATTTCAAACTTTCTGTTCAACTAAGTCTTTAGTTTCTCAATTTTCACCTGATTCTTGAAAGCTATCAGTATATCATTAACATAAAAAGGAAGATATATGTAGGATTTATCTTGTACTTTGGGCAAATATATACTATGATCACATTTACTTCTTGTGTGCTTTTACCTTATCATAAACTTATCAAATTATTTGTACCATATCTTAAAGATTGCTTCAATACATACAATGATCTTTTAAGTTTGATGCCATGCTTTCTTTTCTAGCAACTTTGAACCATTTTAGCTTAGTCATATAGAATTTCTCTTCCAAGTTTTTATGTAAAAATGCAGATTTTATATCCATTTGAACTAGTTACATATTTAATTGTGCTGCTAAAGCCATAATAGTTTGAATAGAGGAATGTTTTACAATTAAAGAAAATACTTTATTATAATCAATTCCCTTTGTCTGAGCATAGTCTTTAGCCACCAACTTTGCTTTGTAAAGAATATCATTCTTGTTAAGAAATCCATTTTTTTTTCTTTTTTTGCATATACCTATTTACATCTAATTATCTTATTTTCCTTCGGAAGACTAGCTAGTTTTTATGTTTGATTCTTTTGAAGGTATTGCATTTCATCATTCATGGCCATTCTTCGCTTTTGTTCTTTTGAACTTCGGACCGCTTTATTATAAATGGCATAAATGTTATCACTCTCAATTGAAAGTGCATAAGCCATCACATTTGCATAATAAGTAGGCACTTGTAGTTTGCACTTTGGCTTTCTTAATGTAATTGATAAATGTTACTATAGAGATTTTAAGGTCAAAATTTCTTCTTTGTTCGACTCTTTTTCTACCATAGTAGTGTCTACATTTATTTCTTCATTTGCAAGGATAATAATTTTTCTTTCAAACTCTACTTATTTTAAGTATTTTTGTTGTCATCTTTTTTAACATGGTAGATTCATCAAAAGTAACATCCCTGCTAAAGATTATTTTCTGTCTCTAAACACTAAAATTGATATCTTTTTACACCATAAATAATTCTTATAAAGATTAGTTCTTTGTCCTTGAATCGAACTTTGATTCTTTAATATGATAGTATGCAGTTGAACCAAACACATATAAGAAATTATAATCTGTTGTAGATTTCCTAAACTATTTCTCTAATGGCATTTTACCACCAATAGTAGTCAATGGTAGATGATTGATAAGATGATAGACATATGTTACTACCATAGCCTAAAATTGTTTGGCAATCTAAAATTGGATAACATATATTGAACTTTCTTTAATAATATCTTATTCATATGTTTTGCCGCCCTATTCCATTGTGGTATATCTCTTATTGTAAAATTCTTATGATACCTTTTTCTTTGCAAACTTTTAAAAATAGATTGCTTATATACTCTTTATCATTATTTGTTTAAGATGCTTGATTTTTCTGTTTGTTAAAGCTTCTACCATTTTTTTTTATTTAAGAAAAACTCTTAACACTTCATCTTTATCTTCATTGTATACACCCATATTTTTTGAGAAAAATCATCAACAAAGGTCACATAATAGTGTTTTGCTCCTAAAGAAGCTGTCTTAGATCCTCATACATCAGAGTTAAAATACTTTTAATATCATGAGTAATTTCACTCTTGTCTGCTTCTCTTTGACATAATGTTGATAAAAATCTCATTCAGTACTCCTTTTAACAATCTTAGATTTATAGGAAGTTTCAAAGATTTTACACCTACATACCTCGAGCACATATGCCATAACTTGGTTGTTTCTGTCTCTTGATCATTACTAGAAGTTACTATAACTATCCCAGTAGTTGTACTACCCTAATAGTGGTACAAGTAATTACTTTTTTGAATTCCCTTCGTATATATTAATGTGTAAGAATTGACTTTTATAAGTCCAATTTTTGCCATTACCATGAAGCCCTTTGAATTTAAAGCTCTTACAGATATGAGATTCTTTATCAAACTCGTCACATATCAAATATTTAACAAAATTTATTAGATCCATCCTAATTCCTTAAATGAATTGAGCCAATTCTATGTGTATAAGAGGATTATCATTTATTGTGTAGATAACTCCACCTTTTAATTCTCTAAAATTAAAGGACTAATTTTGATTGGGATACATATGATAGTTATAAATAGAATTCAATAGCCATACACCAAAAGATTTAGTTGACAGCATAACAATAAGTGAAAGATTTGAATCTTAATCATCATACCCAACTACATTCAAATCTGATAAGGCCTTTTCCTTATTAGGTTTGCCCTTATTTTTTTTGCTTTAGGTAATCTTTTAATCCAATGCCCCTTTTCTTAGTAAAAGATACATTCATTTTTACTTGCTCTATACTTCAACTTGAATTTCCCCATTTTTTATTTACTTTAGCTTTACAGATGGATTCTAATTGCTAAAGCTTCTATTGCTTCCCTTGTGCTTTCTTTCTTATCTTTCTTTCTCAATTCATAACTATACAAGAGACACAAAAACCTTCTTATTGTTGACGTCGTCCAAAATTTGACGTAAAGAAAAATTTAAAAATAGAGTCACCATCTATCCAAATAATGGTGGGATAGATCACCTAAAAAATTTAGATTCCAAGTTCGGGGGGTTGATTAAGT
>JAWDEX010000012.1:5583211-5615133 GCA_035221805.1 Trichilia hirta
AAAGTGAATATATAAAAAAAAATGTATTTAAATTCAGTAACACACTAAGACCAAAAAAAAAAAAAAAAAAAATTGGAGAGTATTTATTTCTGGTGAAGTCCAACATGTCCAAAGGACAGAAACTGAGATCTGATAGTGAAAGTTTCCGACTTTCAATTAAACCATAAAAAATGTTTAAATGGTTGTATAATTTTCTTCCAAAACAATATTTTTTTTTATTATTTTATTAATTTCTCATTTTATAAAATAAATTTATGAACTTTTATTAAATATTTAAGTTGCACCTATGTAGCCAAATGGTTCCATTTTGGGAGAATATTTGTGCTGGTCCTATGTTCGAACTTTTTGAAGTGTATTCAGGTGTAAAAATTTAGTATAGTCGGAATTTTATCCTATATTTAGTACTACTACTGCAGTGTAGTTCCTGTACATTATCTTAATTGATTCAGGACAGGTACTGTGTAATCTGCGGACAAGTATCCTAAAGTGGTGAGTGCCTGACCCGTATATGGCCGGCCACCGCAATGATGATCAAATATAGAAATTTTCTCGTCATCCAAAAAAAAAAAAATTTAAGTTTTATAATTTTCTTTTATAATTTCATATATTTTTTTATTCTGATAATTAATTCTAATATGACAAGAAAATGAAAAAGAATTATGTAAAAAATATTTCACATATTATTTAAATAAAATAATATAAATGTTTTTTTAACAAATTATTAAATTAGTTCTATCAAAATATTATTTTGTGTTCAAACAACCTTTTTTTTCAGATTTTTTTCCATTGCTTAACTTAAATATACTTTAATTTACATCAACGTTCAAAAGAAGAAATATTTTTGTTTTCAGTTATTTTAAATATTAAAAATAAAGAAAACAACAATATATATATATATTCTCATGAAAATATAAAATATGTAAAAATCATATAATATTGACACATAATTTTATATTAAAAAAATTTATATCTCTAACATTACTAAAAAAAAATCAAATATGTCATTTAAATATATGAATTTAGTGTCATTAAGACTTCCCTTAAATTTCAGATTTAGACAAACTGCTCTTTCCCACTTTCCTAACTTCCATGAAAATGCTAGTTTTGAATTGAGTCTGCGTCAACCATCCAGATTTTTCAGGGAATGTGCGTTGTCATTAATTTTCAATTACTGCATGATTGTCTCGTGGAAAACTTTTTCGGATTTTCTAAGTTAGTGGATACTATAATTCACAATATTAGCAGTAGCATTCAACTAGGTCTTCCACTAAAACCAACCCATCCCTTGCTAGGGAAAATCAAAATGATGACACTCCAATTGCATCATCATCGATCCAACGAACAATAAATGAATAATAAGCTAAACTATAAGCATTGAAGTGGGATTTTAGTGGGTGAAGACGGAAGTTTATAATAACAAGAATACTGAATTGTATTTGGCAACTCATTTGTTAGAGCAGTACATTGATGTATATTATATGCACGTTGGAGAACTTACAGTCTAAGGTAAAAAATAAAAACAGAAACAAACAATGGTAGATGATTTCAGAAAGCCATTTCCATGTCAGCAAAGGACACAATTAACATTACGATTCCTGCGCCGTTGAGGAATGAAGATATCATCCTGTCTTTGGAATTCTTGACATTGGAGACAAACAAGTTGCAAGGCTAGCATCCAAATTTATTTCTTGAATACACGTTTTTTCTTTTGCGTATATTACCTTGTTGTTTCTTACGTTCCTCATTCCGTTCTGATTTGTTTTATCGGCTAAGGACACAATTAACACTAGGATTCCTGCGCCGTTGAAGAACGAAGATATCATCTTATCTTTGGAATTCTTGACACAGGAGACTAAAACGTTGCAAGTATCCAAATTTATTTCAGGAACACACGTTTTCTTTTTTCTTTTGAACATATTGCAACACCCCAAATCACTTAATTTCTTATTGGTGGTCAATTAAGTAAACTTATTCCGTTCTGATTTGTTTTATCAGTGGGATGGTCTATTTGCACAGTATTTCCACAAGGAAAAACACTTGCCAAAAGTAAAAGTGGGTTGCTGTATTTCTTGAATGGTTTTGATTAACTTCTGACCAAGTATCATCACTCAAAAGCAATTTACCATTTCACCACCGTCCTAAAGTGGGATGCTGTATTTTCAAAATTGGATCTCAAATTTCAATTACAAGTGCCAAGTTTTCAAAAGGAAAATAGAGAGCCCTTAGTCGATGATTATATTAAGGAATTACTATATAATCTTTCCCATTCAATCTCCTCAAGCGAAAACACTAAAAATGAAGTTTTCGCTGTCAGTTCATTGCCACGAGATTCTTATAGCTTTGAGCTTCTTTCTCTTAAACTTGCCTCAATTCTTTTCTTCACTACCTCCAGGTATGCTAGATGACACGATTTTCATTTAAAAGCTTAAGACTTTCAATTATAACAATGATTACAATTTCCTGTGATTATAGGAAAAGAACTTCCCTACATGACTTCCGATGTCAAGGAAGTCTCTGGCGAGTCCTTCGATTACATTGTTGTTGGGGGAGGCACGGCTGGCTGCCCACTAGCTGCAACGTTATCGGAGAAATACTCTGTCCTATTAGTAGAACGAGGTGGCTCACCTTATGAAAATCCCTTGGTCACAGAGAAAAGGTACTATGGGTACTCAATGATACAAACTGATGAATTCTCATCGATTGGACAAAGGTTCATCTCCAAGGATGGGGTTGGGAACCTTAGAGGACGAGTGCTTGGAGGATCGTCAGCCATAAACAGTGGGTTTTACAGCAGAGCTAGCAAGGATTTCATCAAAAGATTCGGATGGGATGAGAAACTTGTAAAGGAAGCTTATGAATGGGTGGAATCTAAGGTAGTTTTTCCACCTGTGTTGACGTCATGGCAGACTGTTATTGAGCTAGGCCTTCTTGAAGCAGGAATTCTACCGAATAATGGTTATAGTTTGGAACATATTGCGGGAACAAAGGTAGGTGGAACTGTGTTTGATGAGTGTGGAAAGAGACACTTCTCAGCTGATCTTCTAGAGGAAGGGAATCCGAAAAATATTGTAGTTCTTCTGAATGCAACTGTAAAGAACATTATCTTTAATACTAATGGTAAGCAATCTTCATCCAATCACGAAATACGACCTGCCTTACTAGGAAAATGAAGTTTTTGGCTCTCATAGATTCTGTTCCGCTTCATGCAGGCAAGGGAAATGAGAGTAGAGCTAGTGGCATAAGGTTCATCAAGAGCGATGGTAGCTCAAATCGTACCCATGAAGCTTACCTCAATCAGCCCAAGAAGTCAAGTACATGGGGCGATATTATTTTGTCAGCAGGAGCATTAGGCAGTCCCCAACTCTTATTGTTAAGCGGCATTGGACCTCGTCATCACCTCAAAGATTTCAACATCCCAATCACTTTAGATTTGAAAGAGGTTGGGCAAGGGATGCAAGACAATCCTGGCATGGCCTTAATGTTTAACGTTGTGCCACAAATACAGCAACCAGAGATACCTGGAGTTGTGGGGATAGCAGATAACTTCAATTTAATAGTTGAATCTAATGTTGTGCCTATTAGCTTCAATGCATCAAAGATGCGAATTACTTCGAAGCTTGCATTTCCAATCTCCAGAGGAAAGCTTGAATTGAACGGCACAGACCCCAGGAGAAACCCTTCAGTGGAATTCAATTATTTATCAAACGAAAAAGACTTGGACCAATGTTCAAAGCTGGTTAAATTGATTCACAGAGTTGCAAATTCTCTATCAGTTTCTATCTTCCTGGGTAAACACCCAGAAAAATTTGCGTGTGGTAACGATGAACTGAGAAAATTATGTAAGCAAAATGTCAGGACTTTCTACCACTATCATGGTGGTTGTGCCGTTGGATCAGTTGTCGATGAACATTACAGAGTCAATGGTGTTAAAGGGTTGAGAGTCATCGACGGCTCAACTTTTCAAGTATCACCAGGTACAAATCCAATGGCCACCGTCCTGATGCTAGGAAGGTACCAGGGGATCAAAATCCTTAAAGAAAGAGAAAATATTTCATCCCAACAAAATTCTTAGCACCCCATTCTGGTGCTTTTAGTGTTTGATGAATTGAATAATTGAAGAAGTGTCCAATCAAATCATCAATAATATGAAGAAAGATTAGCACGGATAATTTTATTTTATCAATTTGTATTATAAAAAAGTGCGCTATCAAACAAACAATAACAAGAAGTGTAAGGCAATAAGGCAATACTTTCTATTCGATACATGATTGTACCTTGAGAAACACTTGTAACAAGTCAACAATCTCCTTTGGTATTCTCCCAAAATTTCCATGGAGAACTCGAAGTATCATGGCCAAAAGATTGAAAGAAACAGATACAATTACTAAGCGTTTCTAATTTCAATTGACACACGCAAAACGCGATGACTCTGCATATGTTATTCCAAAATAGGGACCAAAAAAGAAAAAAACCAACAAAAATTTCATCAATCATCAGTTCCATGATCAGGGCTAGCAGTTGGAGATGAAGGCACATCACTGAAATCACCTGAAGGATTAGTACTTACATTTTGATTCAAATCTTCACTACTTCTCCTATCACTATTGAATGTAAAACTAACCCAAATCTCTCTTCTTCGATCATCTCGCTTATTACCAATTTCTTCTTCATCCACAGGCATCTTGTACCGACAAATTGGACATGACCCATGAATCCCAAGCCACGTCTCAATACAATTTGCATGAAATTTATGCTTACATGGCATCTCTCTCCCCATCTCACCAGCTTCATACTCTTCTAGACATACGACACACTCACCACTAAACTCTTCGTTTCCATCTTCACCAATTTTAAAACTAGGCATAGCCTCGACTGACGCCTTTGAAGCCGGCGGCTGACCATCTTTGCTAGCTAAATTTCTCAGCATAGAATCTAAACCAGACGCCCCTTCAATTACCACCATGCCCTGAGTGAAAGGATTGATTAGAACGATTCTTTCACTTGAGTTTGTAGCCGTTTGGGGTGTTTCCTCATCTGGGTTTTCAAGATTTTCTCTAGTGGTGATGTTTCCTGTAATTCCTAAGATGAAGGGTAGAAACAAAGACATGTCTCTGTGTCTTATCAGCCTATCAAGGAAAGATGAAATCTCTGGTGTTTCAGTTTCAGAAGCCATGAGAATAATCAAAGCTACGCTAGAAAAAGGATAGCTTCGATGAAAAGATAAATTGAAACTTTCTTGACAGAATTGTAGTCGAATTATTTATTCGTAAACTGGAAATCAAAATTGGAATTGGAATGATATAAAGGCAGCTCCCACAGGAAGACAAGAAGGTTGTGGAAAGATCTGGAACATATTTGCTGTCAACACGATGTTTGTCCAACGGTACATGGTCCTATTATTGATGGTTATCCTTTATCTACAAGATATTTGAAAGAAGGAATCAAGTCCTTCGTAATATGTTAGGTGTCAATACTCGAAAGGCCCAAAACTACCATTCCATGGGTCACTTGGATTTCTTTAATTTTTTTTAATTTGTATTTTATTTTCAAATATTTATTTTAATTTTTAATTTAAAGTATTATTAAGAATCTTAAATTATATTCTAATTTCTTAATTTTAAATGATGTTGCAATTAAATAGTAAAATTTGTGTTTTAATAATTAAAATTATATATTACATACAGTCAACTTAATTTTTATATTATTTAAAATTTAAAAATTAAAATATAATTTGTAGTTTAAAAAAAATCAAATCATTAATAATTTATCGTACATTGAGTTGCGAAAACTTTGAGATAAATATTCTATATTTGAATTAAATTCTCTGATTAAAGAATTGGAGATTCTTTATAAAAAAAAATTAGAGGTTTTCGCTTTTGATTACAACATGTTATATGGTGATGGTATCGCAAATGGTTTAAATCAATATGATTTAAGATGAAAGACTGCAATATCAATCTCATCTTCGACTCAAACGAGTCACTCGTGGACACCGTAAGCATTATAATTTTTAATTTATTTTATTATTATTTTTAACTTTTTATTTTATAATTCTCAATTTTTATTATACTTTGATAAGTTTAAATTAGTTATTAGTACGAAAATTAGTAATTGCAATAAAAAGTTCAGAAAAATAAAGAGATAATACGATTAAATATATCATAATATATGTAACTTAGCATTTTGTAATATATATATATATATATATATATATATAAGATTAATACCTTTAATTTTATATTTTTTTAATCTTTTATTATTAGCTAGATCTGAACATTTTAACGGTTGAAATTTAATCTTATATAATTAATATATAATTATATATTTTACTTTATTAATGAAAGATTTTAGAATTTAATTGATAAAATTAATATTTTTTAAATATTATTGTGTTAATTTTTTTGGTTAGTAAAACAGGATCAAACTCAAATGTACCAAAAGTTCTAATTCTTTATCTATTTGTTAAATTTCTAAACTATCCCTACTGTACCCGTAACTTAGACGCTGTTGTCGAAGACTACACTGTATTTTCTGGTATTTTGGAATTGGATTAGGTGTGCCTTTAGCCAAGCATGAAGCATCTACTGATTCGGGTGATGCCTAGAAAGTTATCAGGTAAGGCCGGAATCATATTTATATTTGATACGATTGTAGTGATGATAAATATACAAATTATTACTTGACTCACTAATTTTATTGATAAATAAAAATATAAAATTATATAATAAAAAAATAAAATAAATAATATTAATATATTAGGTCTTATGCTAATTTATAAAAAGAAAAAAAAAAAAGTGTCCATAACATTATTTAGATGTTTTAATAGACGATGATTCCCTCTTACATAAGCCATCGGCGTTCAATTTTGTCAAGCTCGTTTCAGGTATCTTCTCTCAATGCCAATTGAAAGCAACTGGGACAGTCCCAGTCTCGTGTAAAAGAAGAGTCCGCGTGGGTATATTTAGAAAAATGACGGCAAAATACCAACCTGGACGACGCATATAGCACGTTTGATAAAATTCCTCTGGGATAAATTGCCTGTTGTAGGGATTTCGTTTAGCTCTTGCTTTAAGCTTTATCCACTGATTATTTGCAGGCATGGTGGTGGCAATGTAATTCGTTTCTCCCGCATTTCTGTTCTGCACATTAAATGTACTATGGCTCTCGTGGGAGCTCGTGCTCTACAATTAAAGACTTGCGACTTCTTTG
The DNA here is from genome assembly GCA_035221805.1 of Trichilia hirta. Lineage (NCBI taxonomy): Eukaryota > Viridiplantae > Streptophyta > Magnoliopsida > Sapindales > Meliaceae > Trichilia > Trichilia hirta. The sequence goes on from JAWDEX010000012.1 coordinate 5,590,421, forward strand.
GAAGCTATTCGAAACATTTCAACTTCCCATCCAATCAGACTATAAGTGAGCAAAAACAAGATCCCATTTTTCAGTTTTTTTCAATTTGTCTCATAAAGAGTAGAGATCCTTTGACTTTGAATTTTTTTTTTTTTTTTTTTGGTCATTCTGTATGGATCGTAAATCTCTTCATATCTGGTAGGTTTCTTTTTCAAGCCACTAGTAGTGGAAGCTAGGGCAAATACTCGCATGGAAAGTGCCAAAATCCGAAACAGAAAGATGCGAAAGAAGGTATGTTCAATTAATTTTTTTCTCTGTTCATTTTGCGATCATGATTTGCCTATTGAAACGGGACCTTTATTCAGTTCTAGTGGTCGGGCTGTTTTAATAATGCTATGATTTTCTCATGTCTTGATCAGTTTAACGGTACACCCACAAAACCAAGGCTTTCAGTTTTCTGTTCCGAGAAACAGTTATATGCTATGCTGGTAGATGACCAAAACAAAAAATGTTTGTTTTACGGAAGCACTCTGCAGAAATCCATTCGTCGAAATCCTCCTTGTACCACCATTGTAAGGACTTCGTCAAGCATTAAATTTCTTAGTTACAGAGGGAAAAAAATTGGCCAATTCCCCCTTTCTGTAATTTTTACTCTTGTATGTCACTGGTCAATGTTGTTGTTTGATTTCAGGAGGCTGCCGAGCGTGTTGGTGAAGAGCTGATCAAGACTTGTATTAATCTTAACATTAATGAGATATCGTCATATGATCGCAATGGTTGTAGTCGCGGCGAGAGAATGCAGGCCTTTGAGATTCCAATATCTCGCCATGGGTTTTTGCAACAATAGATCACCATTTTCTTTCATGACCTGGAGATTGCATTCCCATGATGGGAAAATTGAGCTTACACTTGGGTAGCATTTGCCAACTGGAACACGGATATCGTAATACCAAACGTTGGATCGGTTGCTTAGCGGCTAAATCCATTTATGCTTTTATTTGAAGACGGCTTGTAGAATTAACCATTTTGGGGGATATGTTTGTCTAGTTGGTTCAGAAATTTCCAAGACAATGTCGAAAAATATTAATAACTAGTAATTCTGTTATGCAAATTCATTGTCTACTAGCCAACCACCACTATTTCAGCCGGTATCCTCACCCCCTTGGGGTATATTGAGGTTTGTTCTCTCTTTTATAGGGTGCTACTTAAACTGGGGATTATATTCTCACTCTTTCGTCTTTGTGGATGAACTCTTATTATTGGAGTAAACTTTGTTCATAGGAGACAAATATTTAATTGTCTTATCAAATCTCTTATTCTGATAAACACTGTAATATTAAAGTGTGTGTATTAAAAGATTTTATTTACAATTTTCGTCAATAAATTGCTTATTATTTATTTTTGTTCGTCAGTTCACAAAGGCACCATTTGTTTACAATTTTGGTCAATAAATTGTTTGTTATTTATTTTTGTTCATCAGTTCACAAAGGCACCGGTTGCAGCGGTTAGGAGGTAGGTAGTTTCTGTTTGATGACGTTAAATATTCAAAATATCTGGTGGTGATTACATTCCCTAGGACTGAAATTAATTAATTACATTGAATGAATTCTTCTCTCTATCATATGCTTCTCTTTGGATAATAACCGGTCAACGGAATGGAGAACGATGAAGACATTGCAATTAAAATCAACACTGCAACCCCACAAATGGCCCAAACCTTTTTCCCCACAAACACAAGCTCTTTCTGACCACCGCCTCAGAAGACGAGAATTGTTCAGAGGAATGCAAAAAACTCTCTAAAACATCAACGCTCGTTTGACCTTTGAAATGTTAATGTTACTCCATTCTATATCAAACAATGGCGATTGCACTCTCTCTTGCTTCTTCTTTCACTTCATTGATAGTTCTAAAGGTTCTGTTGGCTACGTGTATACCCGTTCGTGACTCCTAGAGGACTAGTGTAACGATCCCAATGCTCGAATATGATCTATGCACGAGGGCGTACATAATTTTTGAAGTTGGAGTAATTTATCACAATTCTAAATATCGGGTATGCTAGCTGAGAGAAGATTAGTTTAGAGTGAGAGTTTTCAGTTAAAAACAGCTGGGTGTAGATGGCAAACATTAGGGTTTATTTCGTCGTACAAGCTTATCAAGGATTGAAACCGTCCTTCTTATGAGTCCAAGGCAAGGTAAAACCAGCAAAATATATCAAAACAGAAGGCTGAATTTTGAGTGAGAGAACTCGAGGTACAAAAGCCTGACAATAAGGTACTAAGTGGCCCAAGAATTATTATGTGGAATTACTTTAAGGTGCAGCACGTGCGAAGCATAGTGCACAATAATGACATGCGGCACATAATGGTATGTGCAGAGCACAACGCACAACAATAGTAGATATTGAGTGCAGTATGAACGAGGCATGCATAGCACACCATAATAACGTGAAAGATGCACGTAGCACAAGGTTTAATTGTGCAAAGGTAGCACACGAGATGTGCACATGCAAGACCGATTGGGGTTGACAAGTGTGCAAGAGCGAACGCTCAATGCGCATGAGCGCACAAGTATAAGGTCACAGGCATAGATAGCGCCAAGTGATGAGCAAGACGCTCAAAGCTCATGGGCGCTCATAGGCGTGAAGCCATAGGCATGGAGGAGCGCCAAGTGACACACTGTGAGAATGTGCGAGAGCGATATGCTCGATGTGAGCAGATAGTAAATCATGTGTGCGCAAGACGACGTATTATAATATGCACGACAAACAATGTACAGTGGCACACATAATAAACAAACAGAAGTTTAATAGAATAATAGGTCAAATGAATATGACTTGAAGCTCATAATGATGTTATAGTGCAAAAAGGCGGTTTGGCCAAAGATTGAAATGATTGTGGTTAAGAAATAAAGTGTCTGAACAAAAATTAGGATCCTCGCAATTCTAAAAAGTCAAATGAGGTGTTAGTTTATAATTTCTTTTATGATAGCGGTAAAAGGGTTGAGAACAGAGATTTTCGTAAAATATAATGATGCACGTAAATATGTTAATTTAAACTGCGCAGAATAAAAGGGAAAAAAGAAGTGCCGGCCAGGTCTAAAGCTTGGCGTATCGCGAGACTACGTAGCTATAGCTAAAAAAGCTTTGTAATAACTAATAACGTTTAAAACTTATCTTGGAGTGGTAGTCCCGAGAGATGAGGGGTATAAAGTCGATCAAATTACTTCGTACATGCAATTAATATTTCGCAGTTGAATAGCCAAGTAAAAGATTCTCAGTTTTTTTTTCATTCTGTGAAGATGCAGAACCCGTCAGGACTCTTCCTCAATGCAAATCATTACTGAGGTCATATAGGAAATGAATTGTGCAACTGTAAACTCCAGAAGAATAGAGGGAACAGTATATACAGTAAGTGTAAATTTGTGACATCCTAATACTGAGTAGTATCTATACAATGCCAACCTACTTCGCATTAATACCTTCTAATATGCACTACTAAAATACATCTCTATTCTATTTTACCTATTTTACAAGAATAGATAATTGCGGGGCAATCCCTAGTACCATGGGAAAATATTTGGGAACTACTTCTGCTCAATTATGTTCAATCCTACCGCCAATTAATCTCTACCAAAAACTGATTCCACAGTCATGTCTATTAAATCGCATCTAGCTATGTTAAGCCAAGTGAAGAATATAACTACGTTTATTAATCACCACAGCATCTAGCAGCATTTCCTTCCTGTAGTTTCTGCCAAAGACAGAGCATCTGCCTAGGACTTTGGTAGTGGGCAACAACATAACCATCCTTACAACCTTCATTGTACACCCTCTCTTCTTTCTCATACCGAACTTCTAAACCTGCTTTCTTCATATCTGCGATCCAAATGCCCATGGCCACATCTTCTAGTTTAAACATCTGCTTTATGGACCATTAAAATTGTCCATTGAGAATTTGAAATGGGAAACTGCATTAAGCTAATACGTATAATAAAAACAGCGGTAGGGAATGCTACATGGTTTTGACTGTAAACAAATGAATATAGTAAGGAAAAAAAAAAAAATACAATTGACCATCATACCTTTAATCGGCCTTCTTTGTATCTCTTGTACACTGCCTTTGCTATGTCATGGGATACAACATAACCAGGACCATGAGCCCAAGGCGGGTAAGAGTTTTCTGGCCATTCCTTCCAAAGAGCAGACAATGAAGGTGCAACCATGTGAGAAATAGAAAATAGAAGTTGTGTTTTAATGAGATAAGTGCTGATAATTTGTGGTTGCAAGCATGCAAACGTCTTACCTAACAAAAAAAACCTGGACCAAAGATTCGAAATTGTACATGATATTCATGTTATTGTGTTGTTAATTACAGCGAGCAACATTCTAGAAAAATTGTATGCTAGAAGCATTCAACTAGCCATCAGCCAAGTTGGCAAGTTGAAGTTGCTGAATTTAGTGCAAGCTGAGTAGAAGAATTACCTCAGGGCTAATGAACCACTTGCTATCAGGATTTCTATGCGGTCGGGACTCTGAGTTAATGAGTCCATAGAGCAAACCAGAATTGACATTGATCCTGTTTAAAGAAGTCAGCACTTCATCCACACGAACAAATGCATCATCATCTGTCTTCATGACAAATTTTGCTGCAACCACCTTCGTCTGTCAATGAGAGAAGGTCAATGAGGTAAAGGAAGAAATCTCCTGATATAAGAAAGAGACAAAACTTTACCCCAAAGATGCAGATAGCTAAAGTTTTCCAGGTGATGAGACTGTAGTAATCAACAAAAGGCATTAGCTGTATGTCTCCATATATCAGTGCCTCATTCCAGAGTTCACTGTTGACTATCTGGTTTTTATGCTGCAATATGCCTCAAAGTCAGTAATTACTTCAGCAAGGGGTTATATAACTATCGAACATTAAGCCTTAAACACAAATGTTGAGTCAAAACTTAGACCTCTACAAGCACCTTACTTGTGTACAAACAGATGGAAAAAGAAAACAATTCAACCAATTAGATGGTGCTTCTAAATTATTGTATGTTTTCAATTTGCATCCGTGATACATCAACTCCTAAAAATTGAGCACCACAAAGGGTGAAAAAAGTAAGACACATGAAGCTCACCAAACCAACAAAAAAGCGAACTACAACTGCTCCTGACTTCACTGCAGCATACTGCATCCACGTCCTCCTAACAGCCATTCTTTGCTTAAAATTATTTGCTGTTGAGAAAACACCAATGAACAAATCCACTGGTTTATGAAGAGAGAGAGGAGAAGATATCAGTGCTTCTATATCCGTTGTATGCTCTGAATCCTCAGATGTGGGCAAACCACTAGCCAAGACAGAAATTAATTTCAGGTCTCCAGAAATCTTAGCTTCATTAACAAGCCACGGCTCCAAAGTCTGAACGTATCACCAGGGAAAAGCAAATAACTTCATTGTAAGTATTGTTCAAGCAACAAAATTCCAAAAGTTGCAGAGAGAGAGAGAGATGAAAGAAATTACTTCGCGATAAGCAAAGGATGTTATGTGCTTTCCGTCAACAGTTGTTTGGATTCCTCCTGATCCTACTCTAATAGTAGCAACAAAAAGATGACCTTGCTTGAAAGGAAAATATCTTCTGGTTTTTGACCCTTCTTGTGCTTTCAGGGATGTCCTTGAATTATTCACACGCATGCTGGTAGTAGAAAGCCTTTTATCATCTTTCCCGATCAACTTGTTGCACTGATCCAATTCATCCACTAGAACATGAAAGTAAATGACTTATGTGCGAATATAATAAGGCAAAAAACAGTGATTTATGACCAGCTTGAGGACGTAAGCCAAATGAACAAAAAGAAAAGCAATTAGAAAATGATTCCAGTTAAAACATTAAGTTTCTAGAAATCACAATGATAAAACATTCGATTTTGTAAATCATTATCCATGCAACAAAATATTGCTTCTCATCTACAAAACCAATGACCCTAGTGACATATTCAAACACACTGATGTTTATACTACAATTGATTGATCCTATACACTTTTCAACGTTGAAGGCCCCAATATTGAGTGGAGAGGCTAAAATGGGTCCTTTGAGAATTAGAAAATATTGTCTTAAACTCAAAGCTCACAAAACTAAGTTGTTCTTAGTGGGATGAATTCAACATGCATAAGCAGTGTATGAACAACTTTCACATTTTATTTTGCTCAACAAATTAAAAATGCAATAGTTACTTTTACCTTTTATAATCTTTTCAGGAGAAGGGGATGGACAACGCTCCTCATCACCCCAGTCATGAGCTGAAGTCCAGGTGTTTTGGACAATCACAGGATTCTCAGTTATCTTATCACCAAGTAGCCTAACATTGTAATGCAAGATAATAGGTGGATCAGGCTCCCCCGGAAGTGGTTCTCCCATCAAGTCAATCCGAAAATTACCAAGAAGACCATTTGGAATGCCAATAATTGTAATAGAAGAACCCTGAGTTAGTCCACAAGGAACCTGCAACTTAAAACTGCTACTGTCAAGATCTGTGATATTCATTTTATTTATGAAATGGGGACATTGTTTCTCTTTCGCTCTCCTGGCTGAACTTTCATTAGTATTACCAAGTTTTTCCTCTTCAACTGACACCATGAGGTTATTCCATGCACTTCCAGCTTCCTTGATAGCCTCTACTCCATTTGCTAAAACCTGAGAACGATTAATTAAATGGTTCAAGAGATTCCAGGTCTGCAAAGACCGTTGCTCTTCCTTGGATATATTCCGTTGAGCAAAGAGGCCAAAGGCTATAGTATCAATTGAAATGACTTGAGAAACATTCCCTTGATTTTGAACAGCAGTGTGAGTGGCAGTACGCATCCATTTCAGAGGATTAGTTGCATTGGTGGGGACAGGACTTGTCAGAAAACTATCCCCAATAGGATTTTTCATGAGACCATATCTCAGGAGCAACAATGTAAACAAGGATGCAATTACAACACCACCATACCATTTCTTCATTCTGCTGCTTAAACAATTGTATCAAAATATTTTACCCACTTTTCCATAGAGATTAAGCATAAAATAGCGAATACACAACTGACTGTTGATCAACTCATGAATGAGTTTCACAAAAGGAAATATAAAAAACAGAATTCTGCGCAACAATCCACAAAGCCAAGGTGCAAATAAAGTGGACAAAGATGATGTATGTAGCTCCAGACCGTTAAAAAACTTCAGCATGATACAAGGATTGTTGCACTTCTTGGAGGCAAGTTTCAGATCTTATTTCGGTCAGTTGAGTTTCTTTTTGCTTCAAACATCTCCTTTTGGGTTAACAAATGGAATCTTCCTGTACATCAATGACAGTTTCACTGCAGAAGTTCTTGATGGAGCATCTGAAAAAAAAACTGTGAAGCCAGAACAAATTCCAAGAGCAATTACTCCACATATGACAATCAAAGTTTCTATTAAATTCCACAATTAAAATACAAATTCAAGTACGACTCTGGTAAAATTATTATGAGAAAAGATTCAGCCAAAAAAGGAAATGTCAGAAAGAAGAAAATGAATCAAACAGATGCAACATGAAATGACAGAAAATATCAAAATGAAACCCGGTGCCTTGTCTGTCTTTAGATATGAAAATCAAGAATCATTTCAAAATTGAGCTTTAGAAAGCTTCATCAAAAGTTCATCAAAGAAGGAGTGGTTCTACACAACTAAAATAACACCCAAATTTTCCCAAAATAGAGCTTCACTTTCACCATAATCTTAAAGAACAACCAGAAAACTCTCGAAAATTTGAGATATTTTACCTTCCTCTACAATTGAAATAAATGAGCAAGTCATCCAGGTCAATACCTGATCTACTATCACCCAATCTGGGCAAATTACAGGAAATAGTTTACTTTGACATTTCAATGCCCATATAATATTCTTTGTTGACTGAAAGACCAAGATGACTAAGCTACACAAAATTGTGGAAACCGAGAAGCTGACAAATAGCAGACAACATAACCATATATTTTACGAGATAGCTTGTTAGATCACCAAATCTACTGGCGTAGGGACCACATTACATCAACGGCTGATGTTACACATAATTGAGAAAAACAAAGACAAATTAAAACTGCATTGCAGTAACATGCAACAAACTACGTCTCAACTGGAGAACAGTCCAACTAATTACTGTTATAATTGAATACTTGATAGAGGTAACTGGGAAAAGTTTATTTCAGCCTGCATGGTTTTCTCTTCATATTGAAAAATGCACAAAAAAATAGTCAAATAAGATCTTGATCAATAAAAATATCAATAATTGGGATTTTCATTCGCCTAATATTACAACTACCAAGCTTAGTTCAAGTGAAGTTTTTAAACTTGAAAACCGTAGCAACACAAAACGCAATAACACGATTTTTTTAAATTCTTTCATTTCGTTTAATTTCTCACGAAAGAAACAGATCTCGAAGGCATTGCACTAAATCCTAACTTAATCGAACAATGGCCATAAAAGGAAGTAAAATAAGCCCCCACATCAAAAATTTTACTAAAACCAACAAACCAAGCTGAATTACCTGTTTCAAGTTTAAGCTGGAGAGTGAAGCCACCTTTTCCTAATTTGTCCACAGGAATTCACCCGAAAGTGCGAGAAAATTGGTGAGAAAAATTAGCGCTCTATTTCTACCTAGTTGTCGTCTAAGAACCGGTCAGAAAATTAAAAGAATTTGAAATAAAATAAAAAAAATTCGATCTTTGACGACTTTTCTTCACAGGGACTAAATTATGGGCGTTTGTTGACTTCCTTCAAAAACCATTCAACTCTAGCCTTCTTTAATTGTTCATAACTTCAAATTAGTGCAGCTTTTAATGGAACCGACGTCGTGACTTGAACTGGGACCGCCAATGGAAGGCTGCCATGTGCGTCAAAGATCATTAAGTTTTCCCACAACTTTCGACGTGGCGGACTGTAAATGGCCAAGCCAAGAACAACAGAGCACCGTACTGAACCTTATTCCCTCCTCTTCCTTTTCCTTTTTCTTTCTCTTTAATTTCCACCGTTACGTTCTTCGAATTTGCATTAAGTTAAGGGCTTCGTCCATTTAGTTTGTAAAAGTATGAAATAAAGAAACAACTGTCATGATATCATCTGACTTTATTAACAAGAAATTAAAAATCATTGATTCTCTCTAGTGGAAAAATATGTCAATTTATTAATATTCACAGGTCACATATTGTGGTAGATAAGTTTTGAGATAAACGATACATTAATAAATTTATTTGAAATCCTTAGAAACTATATGGACCAATTTGATAACTATCTTTGTCCAGTTGGATCCCAGATATGCCTTCTTCTTACTTGAAAATCAACTGTAGTTCATTGGGCTGTGACGAGAAGCAGATACATCGTTGCTACGACAGCTTTCTTTATCCCCTTTTGCTGTTATATATTACGTTCTCGCTTTGTCTGGACACGTGGACGGTTAATACGCCGAACGGGACAAGTTTATGACAAAATGGTGTAGTTTAAGGCTGTGAGATGCATACGTTATTACATTCTACGATACCATCCCCTCAATAATAAAAATGTTTTAGTTATAACCATCATAATTAATAGTTGTTTTATTTTTTTAATCATACTAACTTAAAATTTATTAACTTAACTATTTTAAATTAAAATGCTCTTCTTTTAAGTTTTTTTTTCATTTTTTATTGTTTCTTGAAGAAGAAAATAGAGGAAGGATCGTGAAAGAGAAAGGAAAGAAAAAGAAAAAAGTAGAAAGAAAAGAGAAAAGAGGAGATTAATGAAAATTTTGGAAAAATTTTCAATGTCGATTTAGATATTTAACACTTTCGGTAATCATTTTTATACTCTCATTCCTGTATTTTATTAACTCAAATCATATCAATTATAATATATTTAAAATAAATATATTACTTATATTTTATTTGAATTTGTCTTTAATATTTTATTTTATTTTATTTTTTTAAGAATGCATTGATGTTTTAATATTATTATTATTATACATGTGATATGAGTTGGATTTGTGTGAAAATTAAAAAAAAAAAAAAAAATTTATTAAGGTTTATGGAATTTGATTGTGCATGCAAGATGTTGAAGAAATGCAAGGATGATTGGATTGGAAATAAAAAAGGAGCAACCACGTGCATATGCGGGCGCGAACAGTGCGCAGGGCTACAATGGCTATAGCGGCGCTCGTGTGCGCCATGGCCAGCCTGCATGAGTGAATTCGCGTAGGCACTGTGTAGACCATCGCAATGCTTTCGCGAGGTCATGTTGTAGCAATTGTTGGTATGACAGGGATCTAAATACAATTTTTTTAAAGTCATAAAAATGACCTGGATGCAAGTGTTGTTTTGCCCAATCTTTCTTTGTTGTTTCCCCCTTAAGGTCTAATAAGTTTAATTATTACCTTTTTGGGGAACTTTTTATAATTATTTGATTTTTATCTAATATTTTTTAAAAGAATTTAAGTTCTCCTAACATAATGTAAATGATTTCTATTTCTATTATGTGAATGTGATATTGATTATATAATTTTTATTTGTCGTGAAATAAAGCGATAGAAAATGGTGATATAATAATATAAACAATTTTTTAAAATAACCCTAAGTTCAACAAAAAATTACACATCAAATTTGTTTTGTTGAAAATGGTATGAATTCGGGTTGGGTATATCAAAGGAAGGTAAAAAAATGTCCGACTGAGTATCAGCGGAAAAATTGCATGCTCAAGATTGAACGGTCTTCTCTCTTCATTGGAATAAAATAAATTGCAAAAAAACAAAAAAAGAAAAAGAGAGTCAAATATTATGGAACAAATGTAGAGTTATTTTGATTTAAAGTAATTTGAATAATAATTTTTGAATTAGTATGATTTTAAAAAAATAATCATAATAAACAAATTTCCGTATTAATATTTTCACATAATAAGAAGGTTTTTATTTTAAAGACGTCACATTCACTAATGAAATAATATAATTAATAATATAAAGATCCACAAGTTGACACCTAATATTATATTGATGGCGTAACATGATATAAATTGCTCAAATAACCTTTATTTATAGACAACAGTTAACAATTTATTTTTAACTAGTTTTTGCAATAATATTTAAATCTTATTATTTATTACAACCGTTTGTCATTATTGTGTTCGATGCAACTTTTTTAAGCAGATATGAGTTGAAATGTTATTAACGCTACATTTTCATTCATTGCTATCCGGGTTTTTTTTTTTTTTTTTTTTTTTTTTTTTTTTTTTTCATATGATGTGATAACTATCTCTCTCTCTCTCTCCCTCTCTTTTTTAACCCAAAATTTTACCCGTCGTCTGACTCTTCGGATCCTTCAGATGGTATTAAATTCAGGATCGAATCTCAAATCTATAAGATGAAAATTTCGTCACCTTACAATCGTCACTGCATCGTAAGAGCTTACGATATAATAACTTTCTAATACTTAATATATGTATATATATTAGTATTAACGAGCATCTATTAAAATTATAATACATATTTTTATTTTTTAAAATCCTATCTTAACCTCGAAATTAGTTTAATTTGATCTTATATTCCCTCTGTTAGACTCTGAATGCTATCTGTTAGACTCTGAATGCAACGTGGATCAAAAACAAGAGGCCAAGTGTAGGACAATATTGGGCAAATGATAATATGAAGACGGAGAAAGCGATTTAGGTTTTTAGGAGAAACCTGAAAAGCAAAACGATTATTATGCATTATAGATTTAGGTGGGGGACAGCTAAAGATTTGACAAAGAGCCCTGTCATACTCTAATTTTGCTTCTGTTCCACCGACAATTTACCGATGTCATGGGGGGGTGTTGGGCTTTGATTTGAATTAAATAATGAGAAATGATAAGCTCGCCCACACTATTTATTATTGCTCCCCAAATTTCATAAAAAGCCGCACACCAGGAAGAACAATAGGATAAACAAAAAAACCAGTAAAGAGGCTAACTGGTTAAGTAAATAAATCAAATTGAAAAAGAAAAAATACAAAGAGGGGACATTGAACCTTAACCGAAAGACTGAATGAAAACGTAGCCTTAATAACAGCTTAACTATGGTTTATGATCATTTCAATAAAATATATATGATCAAATTTTAATAATAGTTGCTAATTATACATGGGAGAGCTGGGCTAATTTGTGGGTTGGGCTCTTTTCTCAGCTTTCTCATGAACTAACCACATGGATGCCTCTTAGTCAATACCTTTTTGATCAGTACTGTTTGTACCTTCTCTAGAATGATGTTCCGGATTAATCAACAAGGAATAGGCAACCGCGCAACGCTTTAAAGTTTTTCATTAATCAGGTTGACTTGTAAAGTCTACCTAAAGATATTGCCAATTAAACCTCGAGGAAGGTAACCTCTTTAAGATATATTTCAACGCATCCTAATATTGAATTTATATGGTCACAAGAATAATGTACCGTATAAAAATAAAAAACACAAATATATATATAAATGTTTGATCACATTATACATCATGGGTATTCAAAATTGTCTGTCCAAAAATTGTGAGAGAACATTTTTTTTTAATTTGATCATAAAATTGACAACAAAAATATTTTAGTTATAATACCGACAATGTGGTTTGATCATCAATCACAATTAATATAGATTCAAGTGGCCTGAGCTATCACAGTCATAAGTTTTTAGATATACAGTTAACTTGACGTGCGGTTCCTTCCAATTTTTAGTGTTCTGTTTCACCAACAATTTAATCTGACGTAAGCAGTTGCTAACTATAAGTTCAACCCACTTTTTATTATAAATTATAACCACAAGCCCGCCAACTTTTTATTATTGGTTCCCCATTTCATCAAAAATTATATCTAATGTAAAAGCAACGAGGAACTATTAACACTGAAAGAGCCAGTGTATATTATGATCGATGAGTGGTAGTAGCGTTCACCTAAAAATTAGGAGTTCAACTACCTCAAACTATACGAAACGGTTTTCTTAAAAAATATATATATATACATGAGGTATATTTTTTCTAAACCTATCCGTCTTCTACAATTAAAATTTCATGTTAAATTTTAGTTGAATTTGATGTGGAAGTAGGGCAAACAGATACCGATCGAATACTTTGTGTATGGTTGATAGAATTTGATTATTATAAATAGCAAAACCATGACAGGTGGGTGGGTGGGTTAGGCTGGGTTCTTTGCCTAGTATATATATTTCATGAATTAGTCACATCGTGGTGGCTGCCCTTCATTGAAACTAGAACTAGTCGTTTATTTGTCACTCCCTTTTAATTGATTGATTAATTTATTGTTTTCCTTTCCCTCATTTTGATTGCTTGGTCTTTACCTGTGGAGAAGTTTTGAGTTCAGAATTTGTCTTGTTATATCATTTTCATGATTCATTACGAAGTGAAAAAAGAAAAAATAATACCATTTCCAGTAATTGATTGCTGTTTGACATTCACCATGGTGTGTCAATAATTGATTCAAACCAACATCAAATTTTACATTAGTTTCGAGATCATTTTTCAAAGATAAAATTTTGAAGGGTATCCTTTCACCAATAATAATACTGATGGTTAGCGGTTTAATGACAAAATAATAAAAGGATATAAATTAAAAGTCACAAATTAAAACATATATAAACATTGTGTTTAATTGGCTTTATTTGATATTGTTCTGCTTGGCTTTGAAGCAACAATTACTTTGACATAATGTCATTTGATGTTAAATATAATTAGAAATATCGAGAAAAAGATATGCAAAATACAGAAAAAGAGAGAAAAATTTGCAAATTTCAATTAATCTCCAGTACTCTTTTAATCTAAAACTTAGGGAACTGGACACTTGGATCGCATCTTTTCTTTAGTAGCACTGGACATTCGATAAATTCTGAAGCTGAAGTGTCCACGCACATGTAAATTTGGTAAAGCTGGCTGTTGTGTTTTGGATCGAAATTGCATTCTATTCCAGGAGTAAACCCAGTACTCTCCTTGATGGCATCTCTTATGCTGTCCAGGTCGTAAAATCTATCATCTGGTTTGATTCCTGAAAGTGTTTTCAATTTTCCCCATCAATACTCAGGATCTTTAACACAAATTGTATATATATCTAGTCATTTACGTACCAGCATTCTTGAGAATTTGTAGGAGGTTTGCTTTCTCTTTCAATTTCAGAGCTGCTTCGAAGTATTCACGTTGGTCAAGTTCAGATTCTGAGCAGGTCCCATGTTTTTCCCATTCGTGTGCCCAGAATGCAGTGCCATCGTTGCTGGGGCATGACAGTGTTGGCCAATTAGTTTGGAGGTTCCTGATGAGATCTGAGATCTATCATACGAAAAAGAGATGGAAAAAAAAAATTAATAACCCTTAAGAGCCTGAACTGAAAGACATCGGATTCACTATAAATACCTGAGACTTCTGGAAAATACTATCAGTGTCACAGTTTGCTGGATACGATCCATCCTTGTAGTTAGGCCAAAGACCATGAATACCAAAATCAGCAACAGGTTTTCCAGTTTTCGGATAACAACAACTATGCTTTGTATCACAGTATGATCCTGGCCACTGCATATCATCAAATTGTAAACTATTAAAACCACATACATCATAAAAAGAAAGAATGATACCACTATTAATGCAGAGAAATTAACTAAGCTCATTTACCTGTTGAACAAGGTAGAAGAAATCGAAGTCCTGTGAAACACAGAGAATTGATAGATATTGTATTATCAAAAGCTTGACCACGATTGAAAACTGGAGTTTCATCTTTAGGTAATTGGTATTCTTTTTTTCTTAGAATTTCTTGCAACGTTACAAGATTGCTTTGAAGTCAAAAGAATGGTAATGATAATGATATGGGTTTAGCAATTGATATATAAATGAACTCAGAGGCAAAACCAGGAAGATGGATAGAATATCTGGACGGCATATGCTTTTTAAGATGGTTTATTTTATTTTACTCTATAATTTAAAAAATGTTACTTACTTCTATAGAATACCTCTGACAAATACGCCTTTATCATTTTCAAAAATATCACTTACATAAAATATTTACAAAAATATCACTTATATAAAATATTTACGACAAATATCTTCATAGTTTAAAAAAATAATAAACTCCTCTCAATAAAAATGAAAATATTTACTTTTATTATATAAATCTCTAAAAATAATATTAATTTTTATCACATTAATTTCTAAAAATTTAAAATTACTAAATTAAGATATAATATATTTATTTATATCAAATAATCTCTATTCAAATTAATAAATTATTGCATTATTTTTTAAATATAATTTTTGGAATCATACAAAATCAACAAATTATTAAATTACTTTCTAAAAATAAAAAATATTTTAAATTTTCAGTGTTTATTCTTATTTACCTTTTATTTTTAATTATCACTTTTAATTATAATTGCTCTCATCTAATTTTTTATATCATATTTAATAATTTAAATGCAACTAAGCTAATAATTTATATTTCATCCATAATTTATAATATTTTAAAACCAAGTTTATTAATCTCAATTTTACAAATTATATAATAAAATATTTGATTTAAATTTATTAAATATATAAAATAACTATAATAATTTATATTATAAAAAATATTTAATTTATAATTTTATATTCATAAGTACTTTTAAAAATAAATTTATCATTACTAATTCATGAATAAAGGCGACCTTTAAATATTATAAAACGTGTATATATTAAAATAATACATATTTTGTACGGAGGATGTTACGTGGCCAATGTTTTCAAAGATTATACGACCCTATTATTATAAAAATTTGTTGCTTGCTCGTTTTTCATTTGTAGTAACAATGAATAAAAGGTTTTTGACAAAATTAATTTAATAAAATTATAGTAAAAAATTATGATTTAAAAAATATTTTAATATCTTAGATTATAAAATTTTCTTATTTAAAATAGTAACAAAGATATGTAGACGAAAATATTATAAATTATAAGCTCAGTTTTGTCCAAATTATTAAATGTGCTATATTTAAAAAAAAAATAAATGGGACAAATTATAATTATAATTAGCAACTAAAAATAAAAATTAAATAAGAATAATAATAAAAAATTAAAAAAAATATTTTTAAAAAATAATTCAATAATTTATTTTAATAATTTGTCAATTTTATATAGTCTCAAAGACTATATTTAAAAAATAATTTAATAACTTGTCTATTTGAGTACAATTATATGATATAAATAAATATATCATATCTTAATTTAATAATTCTAAATTTTTAGAGACTTATATAATAAAAGCTAAAACAATTATAAAAAATTTATATAACAAAAATCAGTCATTAATACGAAAGGATATATGATACTTTTCTAAACTATAGAAATATTTATTATAAAGATTCTAATAAGGCATAAATAATATTTTCGAAAATCGTTAAAAGTATTTTTTTAGGACACTTATTAAAGTTTTTGTATTTATTATGATATTTAATATAATAATTAATAAATTTTAATATATTAAAATATATAATTTATTAAATATAAAATTTTAACAAATGTCACACACTTAAAAGACAAAATGACAGAGAAGGCAGACACGTGTTTCAAAACCCTTACTAACTAACTAACTCCATAATTTAATTATTCATTTATTTATTTATTTTCCATTATCGTGTGAGAAAATTGAAAATTTTGGTGAAATGCATCTTGGTACCTGCTCTACAAATTATGTTGTAGTTAATTAGCAAGGAACGCAAGTACTACTGCGTAAAGCTTTGACGTCTTCTAGTTTTACTTCTACCTCTGTAGAGACTATTGGCTATTGTTGGAACATAATAATCTGGGACCAAGCCACTTGTGCATGCGTGCAAGTCAACTGTTTGATGCAACGTGGCCTCCTTTCCAATTTTCTTTCCATATTAAAACCGTTTGGTCGGCTTCTGGTAATTCATTAAATTGTTGGAGAAAGCAACAAGGAATCTTTTCCCCTTCTAGGAAGCAATTGTATTGCGTCTACTTTTGCTTTCACATGGAAAGGAAGGAAAGCAAGATCAGCTCAAGTATTAAATTCTTTTTTTTTTTTTTTTTTTTTTCAATACAACGTGACAATCGTGATTTGTTCATTCTGTAGATAAGACACGTCCATGGAAGTGACGTCCAAGACTCAACAATCTTATTGGTTGTTATCTTTACTTCAAACTTAGTAGCACGGAAAATGAAGCTGGAACCATAGAAACAAGTGGGGATAATAGGGATCCTTTTTTCTGGTTTTGTATTGTTTTTAGATAATGCAATAACTAAAAGTATTGATAATTAAATTAAGTTGGAATAAAATTTCAAGTTATTTTAGCTTTAACAGTAAAAAAGATCTAGAAAATAAATGCACGGGAAAACCCAAGTGATCATGTAGTGTAGTCCCACCCATTAATTAATTAATAAAATTGTCCATCGCTTTTATTTTTAATATTTGTGCATTATTAATTTAAGGATCATAAAAATAAAGAGAGAGAGAGTTGTAACCTATTCATTTATTTAAGATTTAAAAAAAAAAAATAAAAATTGAGAAGATAGAATTCGAGAAATGCTAAATGCCCAACGAAACAAAACGAGTCAGAATCTGTCTCGAATAACGGGTAAATTACACACAGACCCTTAAACGTTAATAAATAAATAAATAACTTTTATTCATTTCATATGAGTCCTTAAATTGTTAACCTCTCCAAATTGACTACACACAATTAGAAAAAATAAAATCTTAATTTTATAATAATTTTTTAAGATTAAATTGTATCTCATGGATTCCTTATTTTGCAATTTTTTTTTATAAAATTTTAATTTTTTATTCCTTATAAAATAACAAAAAAAAAATTCTCAATAGAGTAGACTAATTAATTTTAGATCTTATTGCATAAATAAGTGATCAAAACATATATTCTCTCTCATATTAATTTCAAAGAGAATTTTTAAAAAAGTTTTTAAGATGATATTTAGGTTGTAAAAATATAAAAAATGAAAAAAATTTCAATCATTAATGTTAAATATGTAGAATTTTAGAAAATATACTTCTCTCTTTCTTTCTTCATTTATAAAAAATATATTGAGACATAAAATTAAATCAATTTAATTTAATTATGAAGAATTATTATTAAAATTATAATATTATTTTTGAATATATATTTTTTTAAATTTTTTATTAATTTTTTTAGATATAATATTATAGTTGTACATATGTCTAATTAATTTTATTAATAGACACTAAGGACTTATATGAAATAAAAATAGAAAGTATGGTTTTATTCATTATCATAGAAAAGTTTAAGGGAATTCTTTTAATATATCAGCCATTCGGGACAGATTCGGGCGCATTTCCTGGAGGCCGTTTAGCATTATTGTATTGTAAATTTAATATTTTACCTATTTCCAGTTAAAAATGAGTAAGCACAGATGAAATGGCTCGCTTACTTTTATTTTAAGAAATTAATTACTATAAACTGCATAATCAATTCAAATTTGAACAGCAACAAAGACAAATACCAACTTCGAACCAGAAAACCAATTCTAGTCTCGTAAAACACATGTTCAAGAGTCATATTATCACAACCAATGATTAATGGAGAAATGAGAGACATCCTCGATATTAAAAGGAAGGAAACTCAATGTGAGAGCCGCATTCACCTTTCGGAAACACCGGACATTCGATGAAATTGGAGCCAGATTTGTCCACACACAAGTAAAGCTGATAAAGCTGGCTGTTGCGTGATTCATCAACGTTGCATTCGATCCATGGAGTGAATCCAGTTGATTCTTTTATCGCATCTTTAATGCTTTCCAAACTGTAAGAACTTCCGTCTGGGTTGATTTCTATAACATAAAATACATAAAAGGAGAATAGTTAAAATTAGTATTTGGATCCACACTTAAAGGACCTAAATGAAATAGAGATGATTGTAGAGAATTAATACACATTCACCTGCGCTTTTGAGAGCTTGAAGGAGATTTACTTGGCTTTTCAAACTGAGAGTTGCCTGGAAGTAGCCATGTTGGTCGAGGACGGACTCTGAGCAGGTGCCGTGTTTCTCCCATTCATGTGACCAGAATTCTAAGCCACTGCTACTTGGGCAAGCCAGTGTAGGCCAGTTCATTTGCATGCTGCTTTTCAGGTCCGAAATCTATACCAGCAATGATAAATAGATTAAATGTGTTAATTTTATAAGTTTGTTAGTATTATATTAACTTTAAACAAAAAAGAAATTCATACAAAACATATGGGCATCGCAGCAAAAAAGATTCTCCTAATTAGATATAGAATTTTGAATAATCTTCTTTTACAGAAGCAATTTGGAAATGGAGTCATTATTAGCTGTTAAATATGGCAGCAATTGTGTAGGGCTAAAATGAGGGCGAGACATCAGCACACAGCTAAAATACTTAGAAGAAACGTTTATTTATTTATTTTTATTTCAAAGTAATCACAAAAACTTTTTTAACTAGCTCTTGCACTAAATTCGATTCTCTACTGCCTGTCTAACGGTAATTATTCCTGTATGCAATTCGGCAAATGTAAGGAGATTGCAATGAAAACGAGTCGTGGTTTAATTATTACGTACCTTGGATTGATCGAATGGGCTATTAGGATCACAGTTTGATGGATAGGTTCCATTGTTGAAGTTAGGCCAGAGTCCATGGATGCCGAAGTCTGCAGCAGGCTTTCCCGTCGTTGGATAGCAGCAACTTCTTGCCGTATCACAGTATGATCCTGGCCACTAAAACCCACAAAATTAAAATAATAAATGAACAAAAACACAAAAGAATTATCACTTCTCAGGTATCAGTCTTTACTAATTACCTGCTGAACGAGGTAGAAGAAATCGAAGTTCTCGGAAGCACAGAGAACAGACAAATACTGAACGACGAGAAGTTTGATCAAGAAAGAAGCTTGTTTGGACTCCATTTTTGTTTTTCTGAAGGGGAAAATGGTTCTGAAATCAAGAGTGTAATGTAATTAGGAAGCTACGATGGTGCAAAATGAAGTTGACAGCTGAATTGTATTTACCGGAAAAAATGGGATTGATAGAGAATCCAAATCAGTATATGCTGCTTCTTAATGTTACTATCAATACGGGTTATGTTTGTAAAGTATTCCCATGATTGTTTATTATGTTGGCTCTCTCTTATTATTAATTTATGTTTTCATTCTTATTTAATTTTTTCTCTCATATTCTTTGTTTTTACCTAATTTTGTTTCTTGCATTTATTCTCTTTCTCAATTTTTCAGATTTTTATAAGAGAATATCTATTTTTTGGTAATTTCAGACTACTTATCTAATTTAAAAAGATGAGGTGAAATGATATACCACAATAATTTAATAAAATTTTATTGATATATATTTATTTTAAAAAAGTAATGTTAAAGATATAAATTATTTTTGTATAAATTAATATAATAATATTATATAATTATACAATATTATTATATTAGTTTATATAAAAAAAATTTAAATTATATAATAGAATTTATTAAATAGTTTTTTATTATAATTTTTATACTAGTTAAAACATAGGAAAATAATAAATAAACCAATCATTTTTTTCTTTTAAATAGCTTATGGAAGGATAATTGAGGCGAAAGGCGTCGGTGCCATTACTTTCAGGTCAAATAGATTGGTTAGAACTTAGAAAAAGGCTTATCAATAATTATTTTCAATTCTGACTTCTCTAGTTCGGGACATAAATTACATTTTTTTTTTTAAAAAAACTATAAACAAAAATATTCTTCACCTCAATTCATATCCAATCTACAATTTGCTTTTACACGGAAAATCCACTAGTCCTCTATTCACACTCTTAAGTTATTGCTCCATTTAATTTAGAGCTTGAGTATTGCTGGCGAAAATCGATCGATCAACTTATTACGTAATATTTCAATAATGTTCAGTTTAGTATTCAACAAATTATAATTATTGCAAATGCAAGTGTGAATATATGAATCATTCATTAAATCTCAAAATTTTATAGAATTAAATTTTAATGGTAGGAAAAGATATTCATACCTTTCATCATGAAAATTAAATCTTTAAAGACCAAATTTGTTAACAATGTTGATGATTTATAAAGAATTTCTTGTCAGGCAGTTCTAATGTTCAATATTTAGTGTGATGATCAATAAGTAATAAAGAGGACTAGTTTCCTATTATTTAATATTAAAACTCCTCATTCTATTGATGCATAGTTAATAAGAAAAAAAAAAAAATTAAATTAAATTCCTTCTCCTTTAGTTGATATTTATTGTTATGTCATGTGGACCATTACTCTTACAATTATTTTCAAGAAGAAATGGTTCCACTTCAACAACAATTGATCTCTGCAATATGCCACAACAATTTGAATTTTATTTTATTTTTTCTTATTTTGGTTGTTGAACCACATATAGCAAAATTGATCTCTAGAAGCAAGAAAATTGGACCTCGGAAGAACACCTTTCAATGAAATTGGGCATTCAATCAGGTTTGATCCAGATTTATTAATGACCAGACGAATTCACATTATAACATTCTACCTCAGGGGCATGCCTATTTGGTTCAATTCCTGTAACATCATTGATCATAAATTTTTGAATGTCTTCAGAACCTGTCTGAATTCTTGACAATTTGAAGAAGATCCAAACTGTCTTTGATGTTGAGACTTTATTCAAAATAGGAATAGAATCTGAACATATTGCTGTGTTCCCATTTATGTTTCCAGAACTTTGAACCATTCCCACTTGGGCATGAAAGAGATGGACTACTCACTTGCAGTCTTGGGATTAGTTCTCGCGGCTGTTGCTTTTCAGACCATAAACCTAAGGTTACCGATAAAACTGCTGAATCAAAAAGCTGCAAAGTTGCAAATTGCATTAATGTTGCTTGTTTTGTAACAGTTGAGAACATCGTTGCTCTTGTCTTTCATCCTCTATATGATAATATGATTACATTTCTATAAAGATTGTAAAGAAAAAATCTTTTTAGTAGGTCGAAGAAGAACCTAAACATTGAATTCTTCTACATTTTGGTTATTAGTTATATCATTTAGTCAACATCAAATTTTTAATAACTTGCAGATCGAATGTTATGCACATTCAAACCTGGCATTCACTTTAAAGGTTTTAGGGATTGCAGCTTTCCAGCCATGAGGTAAGATCGTAGATTTGTAGTTGGCTCATAATCCATGAATGCTTGGAATTGGATATCATCTCTCTCTTTATCTCCTTTGCTTTCTAGATAATTGACAGCATATATACCATGGAAACAGAAATTATGAGGCCCCCAAGTATTGTTTTCAATGTCTGTTTTCTCTTATTTGATATCCGTCGTTTAATTAAATAAGAATCGGGAAATCAAGATGAACTCAAACAAATGCACCCAAATCTTAACCACCATGGACATGGCACACGTTTAGTCTATTTTTGGCATATTTTGTAGTGGTAGGATGCAGTCAAGATCTGGAGAACAATAAATGTAACTGAAATATATAGAATCTGCAGGTAAAATTTGTTATGATAGCCGTGTTTGATTAGCACTAAGCACAAATATTTTTCATGTGAGTTATGGGAGAGAAAAGGATAAGATTTACAAATAATCATCAGTTTAGAGGTGTAAGAATTTTTATTGAGGTATCAAGAACCACATTGAAATTGCCGGAGACTGATGCTCATACAAGGATAGAACCACTGAAATTTAATCAGCAGTATGATATAGCCTAAAGAAAAAAACATCTGACATATTACCAAATTTACAAGGATTTACATGGCAAAAATATCCAATTCTCAATTTTTGAAGTCGAGGATTCCCACTTACTTGACCTCCGTAGTAGTCCGTATCTTACATGGAATCCAGAGCGGGGTTGCTTGAGATCGATAAAGGCAGTCTAATTTAGAACATTGATAGTTGAATCAACTCATTCGTTGATATTTCAAGAAGTTCAATTTAATCTTTAAACAAAATTTATAGTTGTTTCAAAGAAGAAATGGCTCATCAACATTTGTATTCCTTTCTTTCATTTTTATTAAGAAAATATAATTATCTCAGGCAAAGCATGGATGCTACAATAGATCATGTTTCTACAATTTACTAGCTCCAACAGGTCCTAGACTATGTCTTAGTATATAGGTACGTATGTATTTTATTATTTTGAATGCATATTTCTTAGTTTAACAGCCATCATTTTAAGGGAAATGAGAGTTGGGAAATCAAGATGAAATCAGAGCTCAGAGACGCGCGTTGAAATATTTAAATTATATTTGTACATAGTAATTTGGTAAGCAAGGCATTAGGATATGGAACGCATGTTGAGTTTATTTTTGGTATAATTTATTATGTAAGGATCCATTCAGATTCAGGATTTTGTTGTTAGCTATCTATCACATTTATGTGAAAAATAATTCACTCTTAATTTAAATTCAATGAAATTTTATGTATATTTGTTAAAAAAAATGGAAAGAAAATTACTACCTAGACTAAACATCGATGGGACACGCAGAAACTGATAGAAAGAAAATTGCTAAAATATTTATGGGTATAAAGATGATACGAATCAATTTGATAACCTTCATGTTTTTCATCCTTACTGAATTCTCAAGAATTTACCAGTCTTCATGTGCACGGACAAAACAAAGCAGAAAGTGAGAAACAAGGCCATTTTATGGCTCTGCATTGCAACAGATCCATAGTCTGTCATTTATGCACTTCGTAAAACTATCATTGCATACTCTTACCTACAAGAGGAGGAATTCGAGGCTCTGACAGCGTGCCTGTTGAAGAATGGGCAGACAATACATTGACTTAACAGTAAGTTATTAAAGGAATCTACAAGAGCTGTAGCAAAACCAGGTTTTCATACGGATATCATTGCTGCTTATAGTTGAAGAATAAGCCATGGAAAGCTCCAGGTTAAAGGTTCTGTAGGAAAGAAGTTGCTTGCTCGAATAGAAGATGATGCTTGTGAGCTAAGAAGAAGAAAGAAAGAAGCAAGCTGAAACTTCAGTGGCTCGACGAAGAAACAACAGTAGCAAAGGAGTAAGCATCCTTTGTATAAATTCCAATACAAACACTTGGCTTCATTTTTGGATGAGGATTACAGGTCAGATTTTGTGTTATAGTGGTAAATATTCTCTGTGTTGTAAATGGATTGACAACTGTAAAACTTGATGTAACCCTACACTGTACATATATAGTGAAGGCTATCAAGAGCCGCCATTTTTTTTTCATTAACCTGTTTTCTGTGCAAACATTCTCCGAGATTAGCTACTTGCTACAGCAAGTTCAAAATTTATCCCTTATGAACCTCAAATTTTATAATCTACGCATGATCTGGAGAAAGTTTGGGTAAAACTGAGTGGAGGTCTGAATTGACTGATGTTGACGAACTAGCAATGAGTACTTGTGGTTTACACCAGCTGAGCTCGGCCGGGTAAATACTCCATAATCGAATGTGGCTGTTAGTTTTTGATCAGAACAAAATATTCTGCGGTTGGCATCACTCAACCACATTTATTATTTTTGAAGTTCTCTTCTTGATTGGTTTAATTATTTATAATAGATTGATAGTGGATCAACTAATCTCTTAATATTTTAGCAAGTGCAATTTAATCTTTAAAGATGCATAATTGTTTCTAAGAAGAAATAATCCATCATCACTGCACTTCTTTCTATCCTTCTCATTGCAAAGATCTTATTGTTTAAAATTTGCTCCTAAAGTCCCAGACGAAGTGACCATAACTAGAAGACAGG